>VDFB02193867.1:601888660-601986676 GCA_007258455.2 Sequoia sempervirens | reverse complement strand
TTAAAAATGTATTATTTGCCTACCATCCCCTATGGGGTTTTAAAAAGAGCATTTTCTTTACCTTTTTCCAAACATTTTTTTTTTAAATTTGTTTTATTATATCAAAAAAATCTTCGCCAATATTTTTAAAGGGCTGACCAAAATATTAATAATTGGAAGTTAAATCAAATTTCATTGCATGGTCAAGTCCACCAGCAGGTGGGCAGTGCCACTTGCGTGGGGCCACCACCCAACCACCGGAGAGCCACCACCTTATTGCACCTATTACTAAATTGGGCGGATTTTTCCCAAGAGGCATAAATTTTGCCCAATATGTCCCTTTTTTGACTTCTTATAGTTGTTGGAAAGTTGGTTCTGTGCTCTACACCATGGAGGTAGTTTGGTTGCCTGATTTTTCCATTTTGACATGTTTTTGGGGCCTGGAAGATAGATGTTTTCATTTTCACTATTTTGAACATAACTTTTGCATATGGAGTCAAAAATTTTATTTCAAAGTGGTGTTGGAGAGAATTTATAGTGTACTAGATAGTGGTTCAAATTGTTTATCAATTTGAGGAGAAAAATGAGTTTGGTACTTGCTTGATAGCTTGTAGGAGCTTGAGATTCAGAGTGTGATTGTGTGAGCATTTGGATGAGTCAAGAGGCGAAACCTTGAGGGAGTACATGTTTTTATATGTTATTTATGATGCTACATTTGATTATTAGATTGGTGCTTCTTGGTATAGGTTTACAGGTGTTCTTCAAAATTAGACTTTGATGGTGATAGGTACATAGGTTGTCTTTGATTTTGAGGACATGGTTGGACATGGTTTGAGACTTGGAGTCTTGTATGGGTGATAGTTGAGTGTAGGTACAATGATGGCTATGATTATGGTGTCATGGGTATGCAGGTACATTTGATGCATTGGCATCACATGATCATGTATGTGGTTGTTTGGTGGTGATATGGTTTGATGTTAGGCGATTGTTCTTATCTTCTCGATGCTTATTTGGTTCTTTGACTATGATTACTCATTTATGGACATGGTTGGAAAATCAAATTTGTGGTTGATTTTGTGTTTGAGTCTTGATGTCTATAGGATTATCTTCTTAGATATCTCAATTTATAGGTTACTAATGTGATGATGAATTTACTTGTTTCATTGGTTGGATCTATGAGTTATGCATTTGTATGGATTGATCACCCATTTAGTTGCAGTGGTATGAATTGGATTTGGTCTATCTATATCCACCAGGTTTGATTCATTGTTGTTGCATATTTTATTAGTTTGCCTCGTCTATGGTTATTTATGCATTGGTATGTTGTTGTGGGATTGAGGGGATGGATGGTTAGAGTTTTTGATTGGTTAGCTGATGGGAATTGTAGCATGTGCTTTGATCATGACATCATGATAGCTTGGTACATTCATTTATTATGCACTTTCAGTGGGAGCTTTTGACAGTAATGACTTGATGGTGTTGGATTGGTTTGTGATGTTTTGATGGAAGTTGTATGTATCTTCTTGGTTTGGATATATTAGTTTACTTGTATGTTCCTAATATTGTAGTTGAGTGTGTGTAGACTTGGATGATCTTCATGGAGGAGATGGTTTTCTTGATGCCATGTGTAGCTCGTATCACGGTTTAGTGGGAGTTGTTGGGAATGATGTGGATGCATCATTGGTTATGGTTATCTTCATGTGATTGGAGATATGATTTCTTGGTTTAGAGTATGTTTTTTTATGACATCATGATATACTCTTGATTCTAGATTAGAGTTCAACATATTACGTGTTCTCTTGAGACCAAGATGTATGATATGGTGCATGTGATCTCCTAGGAGGAGATGGTTAGATCATGTTGTCATGTTTATGTTCATGATTCCCGATTGGAGCTTTGAAATTGATTATGTGTGGTTCTCTTTGTATTAAGTATATTGATCATTTTCTTGATTACTTCATTATGGTGTTGTGTTGCATTTGGATTTTGGCATGGATTGATCAGTTACAGGCACTCATGGATACTTAGAGATGTAGGTGATGGTTGGATTTCTATTGTGATTAGAGACATTTGGTTGAGATGCTTACTCTTTAGAGGTTTCAATAGGAAGACCGAGGATCCTTCACTTGGATATGAACATGAGTTCATGATGGAACTGTAGAGGAGATTGTTCTTGGAGTAAGTCATGATGGCTTGGTTATCTTGGAGGAGCATTTTCATTCCCCACTCTTGGTCTACTCGGTAGTTTATTATTTGAGAGGTATTTTTACATTATATCTTTCAGATGTGTTTATGTTTCATGCTTTGATTATCATGGGATTTAGTTGATTCATGGTGATTGATTATGGAGACTAATTGAGGATTTTTTAGCATGAGTTTATATGCTTTATCTTTCATTGATATGGATCTTGAGCTATGGATAGTTAGTTCTGGAGGACTCAACTTGAGGGATGTTATGGCATGGTTATCTCCTTGTGCATTTGAGTTTATGATATCATTCTTTGATGAGGTTTGTTAGAAGATGGTTTATGGGATGATTTCTAGTATTGGGGATGGTTACTTTGATTGTTATCTCCTTGATTAGAAAGGATTAAATCCATGTTGGCATTGTTACATTGATTCATATGTTGTACTTGGTCTATGAGATTGAGTCTTATGGATATTGTTGAGGATTTTCATTTGGTTTTTTTTTTTAGGATATCATACTTGACACAACAATACACTTATGAGGTGTTGGTAGGAGGAAATTTTATGATTTATAGGTTTCTCTCTTCATGGTTCCTTCCTGGATGTTCTTGGTTTGGTGAGGATGGTGGCAACATGTTGTGAGAGATTATGCAGCTATTTAGGTTGCATGTGTGGATCATTCTTATTGTTCTTGGTATTTCATGCTTTGATTTACTTATCATACCTTGATATAGTGTTGATTGGTAGACTTGATATGCTTTGACATTACCTATGCAGTGGAAGTTCCTAGATATGCATGTTCTTCATTGATAGGTTTGATACATGGAGCTTGTGGTTGTGGTTTATGGGTTGCATATGTTCTTGGAATGAGTTTATTGATGTATTGATACCTTAGAGGTATGGATAGTTGGATATATTATCATGTGTTTTGGATGCTATTTATGATCATGTGGGTTTTTAAGTTGACAACAACTTGGTTGGAGCCTTTTTTATCACTTGGATTTGATGCTTGCATTCTTAGATTGGTGCACTTTCACCTTGGCATGTTCCTTTTATTCCATAGGTTTCACATTAGAGGATGAGAGGAGTTCTTACTTGAGATGGTGGTCACTTTTTTCTTATTCTAGGAATCTTGATGGAGCATGAGAGCATGTTGGAGATTCATGCGATTTCATGTATGACTATGATGATGTATTTCATGTTATGCAATGTATACAACAAGTGGGAGAATTTTGGTGTAACACCCATTGTGAAAACCCCAAAGGACAAACATTGCAAACAATTTTTTTATTTAAACTCAAAGTAAACATGCAACTAAACATTAAAAAATATTTACATTGCACATTAACATTATAAGTCAAGTCCTCTGGGGCATGCAAGGTCACATCGCATAACAAACTCATAACGAAAAGATAAAAGATGAAACTAAAAAACTTATCTTAAAATTCATCCATCATAACATTACAATAACCATTTACAGAAGTACATCCATGAACCATAAGTAAAAGTATAATTACATCATGTGATACAACTATATCAAATCTCATAAAAAGAATGGTTACAAATGTTCATATACAATACATCGTCGTTTAATACATTACACGATCGATAAAAGAATTACAACAAATCCTCCATACATGTGGCATAAATACATAGTTCAATCATGTCAAAATTACAAAGTGAACAACTGGTACAAGCTCCAACTAAAGAATGCTGAGAAGAATGAATGTTGATGGGGAACCCAATGGGTGCGGAGCATGTTCCACCCAACCATGTGCGTTATAAATAACCCACCCCCATGCTCAGAGGTGAAAAGGAAGTAATCACGACCATGAATGCCACAAGACTAACTAAAATAAAGAATAACATGGTACAATAATCCCAATACAACATCAAGGATTACAAAGGACACAACAACAACATCCACAAATCAATGTAATAACACAAAGGCATAAATCTCATCACAACAAGCAAGGAAATAACCATTAACCAAGTAACCAAGGAACAATCATAAAACATTTACAAATAAATTTGAAACAAAAATTAGAACACAATTCTAGAGGTAACCAAGAAACAAGGCATAAGGGTATCTAGTGGAGAGTGTCATCACATAGCCTACATGGGTTATCCTGGCCCTTCCTCCAACATGAGGCGCCGACCCCCATCTATGGTTATCCTGGCCCTTCCTCCTACTTGAGGCATCGGCCCTGTAGGGTAGCTCATGTGGAGCCATTAACCTCTCATGAGGACGAGGTTACGAATCTGCCGACCACAACCTTCTCAGTCTACCATTAGTCTACGATAGCCCTAATGCATAGATGAGGTATCCAAAATTATCTTATATGTTTTTACTACCCATCCCCCTAAGTTCTATTATTTAGGTTTTCATTTGTTAAAATACTCTTACGTGGGTTATCTTGAGCTCTTCCTCCTTTTGAGGCACCGGCCCCCACAAAGAGCCACTCTCCCAGAAGACCCCGAAACATAAACCAAAACAAGACATGGGTTGTACCAAAGGAATCAAAGCATAAATATCAACCAAGACATGCGAGGCATTACCCATCTCGCTAAACACATAAAAAAAGTCTCACTCAACTTGTACAAACCTTCCAAATAATAATAAAATAATTTGCAATTTCAAGAGCACATACAACGAGGATAAACATCCAATGATAAAATCATGCCTCTGGAAAACTAAGGTTTACAAAGAAAACAACTAGGTTTCCACATCAAAGAATCAAAACCATAATGTAATTATAAAAGAATACCCAACAAAATCTCAAGATCCTAACTCCAATCAACATAATACTTTTACACATTGTTTTCACAACTCTAAAATAACAGTTGGTTTAATTTTGTTTATAATCTCTATTTACTTCGATGCAACCATACAAAAATCAATGGAAATCTAACGTTTACATTTTATAAATATATATAATTGTATATCTATTAGATTGCATATATAACAAATGTTCATATAAGATATAAGTATTTTAATTTTCTATTATATCCAATTGTTTTCCATCTGTACAAAATTTTAGAAATAATCATTTAACAGGGACAACCTTTTTTATATATATATACTTATATATATATATATCTACATATATATTATATAAAAAAATATTACATAAAAAAAACTAACCAGACACATAAAGGGGTGTGCGCGCAGTCCTAAAGACTGCACATGGCAGTCCAAAGGACTGCACTCAGCCGTCCCTTGGACTGCGGCGGCAGTCCCAAGGGCTGCCGGCCATTTAGAATTTGTTATATATATATATTTATAAAAATTCGGCCATTAATAACTTTGATAAAACAAATAATCATCTCATCACTATAGATATATATATAAGAGTATATACATGATTTTATATGTATATATATACATAAAATTATCTCAGATAAAGATACAAAGAGAGTATAAATATATTCATATATATATATATTTATGTATATATATATATATATTCAAAATCCACATCTATCATTTTTCGAGGGGAAATAAATTTTCCATAAATAAAAATTATAGACATATAGATCATTTTCACATGCTCAATCAATAAATTTCTCCATAGCCAAATTGCAAAACAATTTTTTTTTTCAGAAACAAGTTTAATTTCCTCCATAAGATTTTCTATTCAACAAATTCTAAATCCTAAAGTTTTCTTTTTCTTTCATAGAATATCATATCTAATTTAATTTTTCTTTTGAATTGGTAAACTAAAGAAGAAGCAAATGGAGCCTGGAGTCCTGCACTGTTGAAAATATGATGAAGCTTAACTTGATCCAGATAGCCTTTCAAAGAGCTCTTGTTCCTTCCTCTAAAGCTTCTTCACCCGATTCTATTGACCAATCCTCAAATCTAATATTACTTCAGAAGAACCTCTCTAGTACTATCAAAGAAAATGAACCAATTCTCTAGAAACTTCAGAAGATCCAATCATTCAACACTATTATTTTTATGCAACTTTTGCCCAAATCTTCCCCTGAATGAATAACTCACAATTTTACAATTAAATAAAAATATCACTCTTCCCTTTTCGAAAGCCTCTAAATATCCAATTTAAAAGCAATTTTCTAATTCAATCCAACTTTTCAGTCAACACTCAACTCTCATTCGTCCTTTTATCTTATCTTTTCTTTTATTGATTTTTTTCCATTTAACAATACTTTCTACTTTAATTTTGATTTTACAAGCTTTACTTGCAATTCACACAATTTCATTTATTTAAATAATTTATTTCATAATTATCCTCAACAATCTAATTTAATTAAATTAACAAGAAACAAATTTAATGTTTAATTAACATTTTTAATAAAAAACATGACTTCTAAAATAAACTTTTATATTTTAATATAATTTATTCCAACACTAATATAAACATTGATTAACATCATTTAATTAAATAATTCGCAACATACAAAATACCAATGTAAAATAAATACCAATAGTATGCTCACACAAACCACAATAATAAATTGCAAAAATGACAAAGTTAACGATGCACAATACCACTCAATCAGGACGGTTTGACAACATGGGATGGGGTGACTTCCTTTTCATCTCTATTTCAACATCATGTTGTTGGGTAAATTTGATGCTCACCGTGTCCTGCCGAAGGAGGTGGAATCGAGACTTTATACCTACAATTCCTGCATACAAACAAGATTGTGTATATGCATATATAAAATTGAAACATCACATTGTGAGAAGGAATTACAGCATAGCAGGGCACTTGTAAACGAGTGGTGCTACACTGTCCTCCCAAAAAAACTATACTAAGAATTATAATATCGATCATGAAATAAAATTTCCAACTAACTGATCATATCATAAATAAATTACTAAATCACTACATAAAAATGTATTACTAAAATCAAATTAACATCACCAACCATAATGTCATATGAGATATCCATGTCCTCAAATGAAATAGCATAATCACCAAACAGTCTAACTATCCAATCCACCAAACTAAACAACAAATATTACTATCACGGTCTCAAAGTATCAATCCAAAGCATAGAAAAATAATAAGTCCAAACAACAAATAGGATGGGTATTACATCCTCCCCCCCATAAATTCAGTTTACTCCTAGAAGCCAGTAAACAAAAGAAAATAATGTTCCCTAATAAGGGAGGCATCCTCCCATGTCACCAAGATCTCAACGCTAGGACACTATCAGGCCCCGTCGAGCTCGAGAGTTAAACAAAAAGGTTTCCTAATGGACTAAACTACCCAGATACCCCAACATTTGCAAACCTTGGCTTTGACACCAAGTTGTAACGCAGGTCGTGCAAACCTGAAAGGAAAAACATAGCAAACAATTTTAAAAAAAAAAAAACAAAGTAAACATGCAACTAAACATTAAAACATATTTATATTTCACATTAACATTATAAGTCAAGTCCTATGGGGCACACGAGGTCACATCACATATCAAACTCATAAAAGATGAAACTAAATAACTTATCTGAAAATGCATCCATCATAACATTACAATAACCATTTATAGAAGTACATCCATGAACCATAAGTAAAAGTATAATTACATCATGTGATACAACTATATCAAATCTCCTAAAAATAATGGTTACAAATGTTCATATACAATACATCGTCATTTAATACATTCCACGATTGATAAAAGAATTACAAAAAATCCTCCCATACATGTTAGATAAATACATAGCTCAATCATGTCAAAATTACAAAGTGAACAACTGGTACAAGCTCCAACTGAAGAATGTTGAGAAGAATGAACGTTGATGGGGAACCCAACAGGTGCGGAGCACATTCCACCCAACCGCGTGGGTTATAAATAACACACCCCCCATGCTCAGAGGTGACAAGGAAGTAATCATGACCATGAATTCCACAAGACTAACTCAAATAAAGAATAACAGGGTACAATAATTCCCAATACAACATCAAGGATTACAAAGGACACAACAACAACATCCGTGAATCAACGTAATAACACAAAGCCATAAATATCATCACAACAAGCAAGGAAATAACCATTAACCAAGTAACCAAGGAACAATCATAAAACATTTACAAATGAATCTAAAACAACAATTATAACATAATTCTAGAGGTAACCAAGAAACAAGGCATAGGTTAAGAATGCCTGGAACAAAATCTCAAGATCCCAACTCCAATCAACATAATAATTTTACACATTGTTTTCACAACTCTAAAATAACGGCTGGTTTAATTTCGTTTATAATCTCTATTTACTTCGATGCGACCATACAAAAATCAATGGATATCTAACCTTTATATTTTATAAATATATATAATTGTATATCTATGAGATTGCATATATAACAAATTTTCATATAAGATATAAGTATTTTAATTTTTTGTTATATCTAATTGTTTTCCATCTGTAGAGAATTTTAAAAATAATAATTTAGCAAGGACAACCTTTTATATTTATATATATAGTTGTAACACTCGTCGTGCAAACCCTAGAGAAAAAACATTGCAAACAATTTTTTTTTTAAAATACAAAGTAAACATGCAACTAAACATTAAAACATATTTACATTGCACAATAACATTATAACGTCTATTCCTCTGGGGAACGCAAGGTCACATCGCATAAAAAACTCATAACAAAAAGATAAAAGATGAAACTAAATAACTTATCTAAAATTTAATTCATCATAACATTACAATAACCATTTATAGAAGTACATCCATGAACCATAAGTAAAAGTATAATTACATCATGTGATACAACTATATCAAATATCACATAAAATGAATGGTTACAAATGTTCATAAACAATACACCATCGTTTAATACATTACATGATCAATAAAGAATCCAATGAAATCTCCCATACATGTGGGATAAATACATAGTACAATAATGTATGAAGTACAAAGTGAACTACTAGTACAAGCTCCAATTGAAGAATGTTGAGAAGAATGAATTTTGATGGGGAACCCAACGGGTGCAGAGCACGTTCCACCCAATCACGTGGGTTATAAATAACCCACCCCCCGTGCTCAGAGGTGACAAGGAAGTAATCACGACCATGAATTCCATAGGACTAACTCCAATAAAGGACAACATAGTAGAATAATTCTAAATACCATATCAAGGAGTATAAAGGAACATAAACGACAACATTCATAAGACAACATAATAAAATAAAGCCATGAAACTCATCACAATAAATAAGGCAATAACCATTAACCAAGTAACCAAAGAAAAATCATAAATCATTTCCAAGAGAATCTAAAAATACATTTAGAATACAATTCCAAAGGAAACAAAGCAACACGGTATAAGGGTGTCTAGTGGACAGTGTCATCACATAGGCTACATGGGTTATCCTGGCCCTTCCTCCAACATGAGGTGCCAACCCCCATCTATGGTTATCCTGGTCCTTCCTCCTAGTTGAGGTGCTGGCCCCATAGGGTAGCTCATGCGGAGCCATTAACCTCTCATGAGGACAAGGTTACGAATTTTCTGACCACGACCTTCTTAGTCTACCATTAGTCTGTGATAGCCCTAATGCATAGACGAGGTATCCAATATTATCTTATGTGTTTTTACTAACCATCCCCCTAAGTTTTATTATTAGGTTTTCACTTGTTAAACTACTTTTATGTGGGTTATCTTGAGCTCTTCCTCCTTTTGAGGTGCTAGCCCCCATGAAGAGCCACTCTCCTAGAAGACCCCGAAATAAAAACCAAAACAAGGCAAGGGTTGTACCATAAGAAACAAAGTGTGTGTATGAAAATCAGATGTGTAAATGAATTGAAACAAATATTCAAACACACCAATAGGAAATTATAACAAAACATAATATAAAAGGAAAATAGACGCAAACTCAGTATCCTGCTTCCATTGTCGTCCTATCGTCCTCTATCTTTAGTGTTTTTGTCGATTCCAGCTTTGTGTTCTTAGATTGTAGGTTAGGCTCAACAAACTGTCTTCCTAAAGAACGAGATTTTGATATGATGTATGATGCAAAATTAAGCCATGATAATGATTTGAGCTAAGAAACTTGAAATAAACATGATGCTATGAGATTAAAGTGCTAAATGAACTAAATGCATAAACTCTACTTAATTGCCTATTACCAATGCTTGGATTCACACAAGTATTTATATCTTTTTTCGATTGATTTTGATTGGCTGTCTCGATTAACGGTTGTGATAATTCCTGGCAGATCAAACAGTTGAAGAAAGATGAAATTGAAGAGAAAATAGAAGAAACCTAAAATCAGATTTTTCTATTTTATTATGAAAGAGGAAAAAGATAAGAAGATAAGAAATCATCTTTCTTTAAAAGAATAAAAGAAAGATTTAAAGCTAATAAATAATTAATTAAAAAATCAATTATTTATTTGTGGAGGACATTCAACTTTTCTTAATTAAATAAAATATTTAATTAAGCTTTTAAAAGCAGAAGAGAGCTTGTGATAAGAAGAGAGCTTTAATCATGTTTTATTGAAAAAAGCAGAATATCTCATAATTAAATAAAATATTTAATTATGATATGAGAAGATTGCACAATTAGGTAAAATACCTAATTTTTATTTAGAAAGAAAGCATAAGATATTTTTAATTAAATAAGATTTATTTAATAAAATCACTTTTATGAAATTAATTAAATGAAACATTTAATTAATTAGAAGAAGAAAATTAAATTGAAGAAAATGATATTTAAATTTAATTAAATCAAATGATTTAATTTAAATTCAAACAAATGATAATTAATTTAAATAAATAAAATGTATTTATTTAATTAATTAAGTGGACATATAAAATAATTAAATAAAATAAATTTATTTAATTACAAAAGAAGAATAAGATGAATGAACAATATAATTAAATTAATTAAATTTAATCATATGTAGAGGATTTTAGAAAAATTAATTAAATAATAAATATTTAATTAATTGCCAGGATTATAGACATGACCATTTTTATGCGTATACATTTTTCCCCTCTTTGAAGTGATGTGTGAAACGCATTGCTTCAAAGAAAAATAAAAATTTTGCCCCTGATATGTTTCTAATTTTTTTGATTGTCAATGATGCCCCCTCGGGAGATAAATCACGGAAGAAGAAGTTGATAGGGATAGGGGAAGAGTGATTTAGCTCCCGATAGATGAGATGTCCGATGCCCCTGGTGAAAAAGAAGATGAAAACTAGAAAATTCCATTAATGCCCCTCCTAAAAAGACCCTTATAAGGTAAAAGGGGTGAAATGAAGTGTCATTTTCACCCTGCTGCTATAGTAAAAATTGAGCTCTGAGAGTGACTTGGCAAGATGGTGATCCCCATTCACAGGCATAGATTCGAGCGAGCGCGACGATACCAGAGACCAGCTGCATACAGACCACCAGTGAGTGATTCGAACCGTCTATGTTGTCAAATTTTTCTTTTTAGCTCAGATTTTGCATTGTTTGTAAATCGGATTAAAAAATTTTGGAACGTTTTAGCGCATCTAGGAATAGTTTTAGCGCATTTAGGAAATTTCGTAGCGCATCTAGGAATAGTTTAAAAACTGATCTTTTAGCGCATCCGATAGATAGAGTTGTGCATATAGGGTGAAATCAGCTAGGTAGGTGTTTTAGCACATCTAGGGCACAGAACTGTGCATTTAGGGTTTGGTCCAAAAATGTTAGAGTTGTGCATCAGGTAGTTAGAGTAGCGCATCCGAGAGACAGAGTAGCGCACACGGAGTTTTAGCGCATCGGGGAAACAGTTTAGCGCATAGGAGAAAAACATTAGCGCATATGGGTTTTTAGCGTATATGGGCAACAAAATTGTGCATTTAGGAAATTTTTCCCAAAACGCTGATGTGATGAAAAATGATGATTAAAATTGCTTCCTTAGTCAATAGATAGATAAATTATAGGGCCATCATGCTGATAGGATAGAAAATTTGATAGAGAGCTGATAACGTTGCTTTCAACATAGAAAACAAAGAGTAGATAACTGATAACTTTGTGACAAATGACAAAAAGTAAAATGATTGATTTTGATAACTTTGCTTCTCGCGATTTTGAAAAACAAAGAGTAGATGTGAGATAAATTTGCATTTTGCGATAGAAAACAAATAGTAAAAATGGAGATAAAAATTCGCATTCATGATTGAAATACAAATAGAAATTGATATGTGTGTTGATAAGTTTGCTTTCCTGAAAAGAAAAATAAATAGTAAATGATGATAGAGTAGATTGATTGGACCTGCTGATAGATTGATGTAGCTCCTGATATGGGTCATTGATATGTTATGTTGGCTAGATAGATCATGTGATATGGGTATGATTTGATGTATTTGTTGTGATGGTCGAACAAAATAGGAGGCTTTCAAAAGCCTCCAAATCAGAGAGCAGTTCCCACTATGTTGGGAGCAGATAGGAGAACTGACTCCTGTAGAGTTACAGGTGATAGCAGACTGTGGATTGGGACTGTTGTTGACCATGCCACGAGGCATTCGGGCCAACAGGGGGCTATTGATGACCTTGGCCGAGAGATGGCATTCAGAGCATAACACCTTCCACCTGCCGATGGGTGAGATGAGTGTGATGCCTGAGGACGTGTATCAGATTCTGGGGATTTCGTTTGTTGGTGCCCTTGTGGTTTATGACCACAAGGAGATTGGTGGGATCGAGGCGTTGTAGCGGATATGTGGCGATCCCGGTATATATGGTTATTGGATAGACTGGGATGATTTCAGTAGGTATCTCGCTCTGGTAGCGGTGTTGGCTGCATTTGTCGGAGGCTTCCTTGGACCGGACCATCGGTCGAAGGGATTCGCAGTGGGTTGGGGGAGGATGCTGAAGTGGATGATTACTCAGCCACAGAGATTTTCCTGGGGTAGCTGTGTCTTGGCGGACATGTACCACAATCTCCATCGGATTGTCTATAGAGGCTCGATGAGCCTGGCGAGTGGAGTGACCTTGCTACAAATTTGGGTGTGGGAGCACATAGCAGTCACAAGACCACTGTACACAAGAGCTAGACCCATAGGGCGGCCTTATGTATATGCCTATTCCAGTGCAGTTGTCCAGCAGAGGCTGGGCAAGGTAGAGTATTGGCGGTAGGTGTTGGATGATGTCGATGCAGTGATATGGAGGCCCTACACAGACTGCGAGGCATGGGTGACTGATCACCTAGAGATGCCTTTTGTGTGTAGACCACGATACCTGATAGGGCTGACGCCCTTTATTATTGAGAGATTTCTGGCACTACAGGTTCTGAGGCAGTTTGGTTTCACGCAAGGGATGCCCCAGGGCGTTGCTCATTATGGGCGACGCAAGGGGGATGTGGGATGGGGACCATGCATTCCATACCAGGCAGCGTATACAGAGTACTCTACTTTACAGTCTGACGTATGGGCGGACAGGCCAGAGGTACAAGACGCAGGGATGACGGATGATTATGCGCAATATTTTCATATGCATCCGTTTCCATGGTTCACAGTACCAGATGAGGCATGGGCGATCAGAGTAGCACCCCAGCCAAGAGTAGGGATACAGGGAGGTGTGGCCGGTGGGGAGCAGGCTATGGGTGGAGGAGAGGAGGAGGAGGGAGAGGAGAGTGAGGAGAGTGGAGATGGGGAGGAGGAGGACAACTCAGACGACGGAGATGATGGAGATGATGGGGATGATGAGGGGAGACAACAGAGGTTGGACAGCCTAGGTAGAGCACAGATTCCTCGGCGGACTAGATCCGGTGGTAGACCTCGGACCATGATTCGAGTATCATCCTCATCGCAGCAGGCACAGATAGATGCTTTGCAAGGATAGGTGTAGACCTTTCAGGGGCAGTAGGCACAGCTATAGAGTCAGCTAGCACAGGCTCAGAGTATGATAGTGCAGTTACAGGCACAACTTGCACAAGCCCAGACACAGGTTCAGACTCAGGCATAGGCTCAGGCACAGGCACAAGTACAGGTTCAGATGCCCACTCCTAATTCCCAGGTGACACAGCTGGTGGCCGAGAGGGATGCCTTTAGACGACGAGCACTGGAGGCTAAGGGTGTAGCACAGAGGCTGATGGGTACCGTAGAGAGTACCTCCTTACGAGAGGCCATTGCAAAGGGGTTCGAGGCTGCCAGGGAGGCCGAGTACTATAGAGTTCGATATGAGGAGTTATGCCCTCCCGAGCGACGAGAGCCATATCCCAGATCGCACAGCAGGACCAGGACCTGATCATGGACATCGACACATGGTAGAGAGGTTACAGGGCCTCGACGAGATCCTGATGCCGGGACTAGTGGTAGGCCACCTCCTTCCGGACCAGCTCCTTCAGGGGTATCCACCAGTTAGCTATTTGGGGCTGATTCATTATGTATATTGAGTTTTGATCATGTCTTATGTATGATGTTCTGACCTTGTTAGCTTCATTGGACATTTGGACATTTGTATTATTTTGACGAGCGATGATATGCAGTGGTGATGTTTCTGATGATGTTTATGTGGATGCATTTGTGATATGCTATGGATGTGACTTGTATGCATGTATGATATGAGATGGATTTTGATATGTTTTTATTATTTTTGTGGACTAATGATTATGATGCAGGATGATCTAGTGATGTGAGTAGATGTAATGTATTGTGATGATGTATATATATATGTGAGATGTTAATTTTTTTGAATTTTCCATGTATGAAATGCATCGTGATATGATAGATAAGGAATGGGATATGAAAAGATAAATGATAGGGATGATAATGAAGTGATAAATGATAAATGATAAAATGATAATGATATATGAGAAAGATGATAAATGATAATGGTAATGAAATGATATGATAAAATGAGAAATGATAAATGAATGATGAAATGATAAATGAATGATGAAATGATAAATGGTAAAAAAATGATAAATGAATGATGAAATGATAAATGATAATGGTGGAATAAGAATGACTATTAAACGAAATGGTAATGATAAAGATGATGAATAAATAAGAATAGATGATAATGATAAAATGAATAAATGATAAGGATTAAATTGAATGAATGCAATGAATGAGAATGTTAATTGATAAAATGAATGACATGATAATATTAATGATGAGGATAATAAACTAAAAAAATGATAAGATGATAATGACAATGATGAAATGAAATGATTAAAGGATAAAATGAAAATGATAATTGATACAATGATAATGATATATGAGAAGGATGATGATAATGAGAATGATAATGAATAGAAAATGACATGGGAATGATAAAGATAAAGATGAGAACGACTGATAAAAATGAGAATGAATGATAAAAAATTAAATGAACAATGAATGGATGCAATGAATCATATGTCCAAATGTCCTCCATGAAAAGGTCAAAACTCTATGACAACCATTTAATGCCTTCATTCAACCTTTCAAAATACTAATATGAATCCAATATGCAGATATATACAATGATCTAATGAATATGCAACTACATGAAACTAACCAGTTTGTTGAGCCTGTTATAAGTCTTCTTGAATCATCATAGAACGTTTTGAAATGTTGGAAGTATGTACAAGCATCAGAGGGGAAATTAGCGCCAATGATGACCAGAGTACAACTTTCATGAATTTTGATATAGCAAGCGAACACAAGCATCGAGGTATAATTGAACCGAGATGACCTGAGCATTTCTTGCATAAACAGACAAAGATTAACCACCGTTCTGATGCAAATGTGGAACTGTCATTGATGATATTGCTTTGATCATCATGTCCTGTGACATATTTGCATCAGATTGACTGTTAACCTCAAGACAGCAGACAAAGAAAAATCATTCTCGTTCCTTGCCACTCTAGTTCAGTACATCATTGAGTGTGCTCCAGAGTAATGATATCGAAAATCAAACAACTTTTGGTCAAACATGTAATACTGTTATTTCATGCATTATTCAGATTTCTGGATCATCCAATAGACAAGGATATGATATCTTGCTGAAAAGTGTTTCATCATCGGATAAAGTTGTTGCATGAGTTTGTTGTTTGTTTGCATGCTCAGATTCTATGTCATGGTCTAGCTGTTTTGGTATGCTCTGAAAGTTAAGTGCCCCCAGTTGATTTTTGCTCCGTTTATTGACACAACTTGCGGAAAGGAATATGTACAAACGATCAAGCCATGGTAAGACGTTTTAACCCTCTAGGCAGATGGTGGCAGGATGATGTGATTAATGACCCTAAGATGTGAAAAAGATGCAAAAAAAGGGAAGCTTTGAAAAGAAAAAGTGCAAAACAGGAACTAATAGATGGAAAGGTATAGATAGCGTCTGTTTGCCAGATTTTCACTATCCGTATTTATTGCATTTTTCTGATTTCTTTTTGATTTTTTTGTATTTTTCTGTCAATAGACTGCCTGTTTTCCAGGTTTTCACCCTATGACATTCTTTTTGATTTTTTTGTATTTTTCTGTCAATAGACTGCCTGTTTGCCAGGTTTTCACCCTATGACATTGTTTTGATTTTTTTGTATTTCTTCAGGACTTTTTCTGATGTTTTTGGATTTCTTTAGGACCTTTTCTACTATTTTTGGATTTTTTCAGGACTTTTTCTGTTGTTTTTGGATTTCTTTAGGGTTTTTTCTGCTGTTTTTGGATTTCTTCAGGACTTTTTTTGCTGTTTTTGGATTTCTTCAGGACTTTTTCTACTGTTTTTGGATTTCTTCAGGACTTTTTCTGCTATTTTTAGATTTTTTTAGGACTTTTTCTGCTATTTTTGGATTTCTTCAGGACTTTTTCTAACTTAAACATAATACTTTTTAAGATGTATACTATTGATAGGTTCATCAAATAGGTCCCCATCTGGCGTTGATAACTTGTATGCTCCTGAACCGTAGATGGCAATAACCACATAAGGGCCTAACCAATTTGGTTCAAACTTTCCTTTCTTTTCTCTATCTTGTTGATTGCGCGGGTTCTCTTTCAGAACTAGATCACCCACCTGAAAGGTACGTGACTTTACTTTGTGATTATAGCTACGAGACATCATCTGTTGGTACGCTTTCAAATGGTCTGCTGCTCTCTATCTCTTTTCATCTAAAAGTTCTAACTCTTGGAGTCACAAAACTCTGTATTCCTCATTTATTATGAGACCTTTCAGTGATACTCTTAATGAAGGTATCTCTACTTCTAAAGGAAATATGGCTTTTGCTCCATAGACAAGGGCAAAAGGTGTTGCTCCTGTCGGCGTTCAGACACTAGTTCTGTAAGCCAACAAGGCGGGATTGAGTTGAACATGCCAATCCTTCCCTGAGTCATTGACAGTCTTCTTCAAGATCTTTAGTATAGTCTTGTTTGAGGCCTTTGCTTGGCCATTCCCTTAAGGATAGTAAGGCGTGGAATATCTGTGCTGAATATGGAATCTTTCACAAATTTCATCAACATCCTGATTTTTGAAAGGTCAACCATTATCTGTAATAATGGCATTAGGAATACCATATCGACAAATAATGTAGTTGAGTATGAAGGATGAGATTTGTTTTCCAGTGACTTTAGAGAGAGGTACTGCCTCAATCCACTTAGTGAAATATTATGTTGCTGTAATAATGAATTTATGCCCATGAGATCTAACCCCCATTGAGAGAATGGCCAGGTGGGTGTAAACGAATGAAGTTCTTGTGCAGGAGCATGAATAAGATTCCCATGAATCTGACATTTTGAGCATGTTTTAACAAAAGTGAATGATTCCCTTTCCATTGTAGGCCAGTAGTAACCCATTCTAATTAATTTCTTGGATAAGGTTAGTCCACTTGAATGAGTACCACAAATACCCCCATGAACTTCTTGTAAAGCTTTGTCGGATTTTTCACGTTCAAGACATCGAAGTAAAGTACCATCAAAACCACGGCGATAAAGGGTATCAGCAATAAGGGTATATTGAGAGGATTGTCGGATAAAGTTATTTTTTTGGTTGTGGGATAAGTCAGGCGGTAAAGTATCGTCTGTTAGGTAGGCATAAATCTTACCATACCAAGGTGAATCGGATCCTACCAAGTGACATATAATTTGGCTTTCAGGTGTGTCATAGGAAGGTGTAAATAATTGTTCCACCAGAAATTCATAGCGAGTCTGTTTTTCTGGGAGTTATATCAATGAGGCAATCGTAGCCATAGCGTCAGCCGCCTTGTTGTCAACCCTTGGAATTTGTGTGAACTGAATGTTTGCAAAGTACTTTTTGAAGTCATCAACCATCTTCTTATATGGTAACAACTTGTCATCCTTAGTCTAATAATCATCATTGATTTGGTTAATGACTAACTATGAGTCACCATAAACTTGTAGCTCGGTAATCCTCCATTCCACTGCTGTCTTTAATCCAGTGATTAGTGCTTCATATTCGGCTATGTTATTGGTGCATGGAAACATTAGCCTATATGATCGAGGAATGGTATGTCCTTGAGGGGTGACAAAGAGAATGCTTGCCCCCGATCCATGTTGAGTGAAAGAACCATTGAAGTATAAGGACCATAACTGCTTAGAGTCTGTCGTGAAAACATCAGTGTCTGGGAACTCAATGTGTATGGGGTGCTCTGTTTGTAGAGGAGTGTCTGCTAGTTGATCCACAATAACTTGTACTTTGATTGCTTTGTGATCAACATAATGGATGTCAAACTCACTCAAAATCATGACCCATTTTGCTAACCTTCCTGTTAGTGATGCTTTACTTAGTAGGTATTTGAGTGGATCAATTTTTGAAACCAGATTGATTGTATGAGTTAGCATGTAATGTCAGAATTTCTGTGAAGCAAAGACTACTGCTAAACAAGCCTTCTCAATAAAAGTGTAGTTAATCTCGTGACTTGTCAGTGTTCTGCTAATGTAATAGATTGCACGTTCTTTCCCTTCATGATCTTCTTGTGCTAATAATGCTCCCAAGGATGTTTCGGTTGCAGCAATATACATGATCAATGGTTTGTCTGGACTTGGTGGTATGAGAACTGGTGGGTTCATCAGGTACTGCTTGATTTGTTGAAATGCCATTTCACATTTGTTGTCTCATCTAAAAGGAACATTCTTATGTAGGAGATGTGTAAACGATAGAATTTTTTCAGCCAATTGTGCAATGAATCTTCTGATGGACTGAAGTCACCCTTGTAATGATCTCAATTGACTAATATTCTTTGGAGGAGGCATCTTCATGATTGCCTGAACTTTAGCAGGATCTACTTCAATTCCATTTTCTGAAACAATGTATCCTAACAGCTTCCCGGATGTGACCCCAAAAACACATTTCTTAGGGTTTAAGCGAACTTTGAATTTTTCCAATCTGGTAAATATTTTTGATAGTATCTCCAAGTGTCCTTCTCTAGTGTATGATTTTTCCAATATGTCATCTACATAATCTTCCATGAATGTGTGCATCATGTCGTGAAAGATCATAGTCATAGCTCTTTGATAAGTAGCTCCAGTATTCTTTAAGCCAAAAGGCATGACTTTCCAACAGTATGTTCCCCACGGACAAGTGAAAGTTGTTTTCTCTTGGTCTTCTGGTGCAATCTTGATTTGGTTGTAACCAGAGAAACCATCCATTAATGAATACATGGCATGGACAGCTATCAAGTCAACTATAGTGTTGATGCTCGGAAGAGGAAAGTCATCCTTTGGGAAAGCTTTGTTAAGATCTCTGAAATCAGTGCATACTCTTACACGTTTGTCTGGTTTTGTTACTAGTACAATATTGGAGATCTATTCTGCATAGGAAATTGCTCTTATAAAGCCTGCATCGAGGAGCTTCTTGAGTTCTTCCTTAACCAGTAGTGCTACATGAGGATTCATCTTTCTGAGTTTTTGTTTTACTGGTTTAACTCCTGGTTTGATAGACAAATGATGCATAATGAGATCAGGATCAAGGCCTGGCATATCTGCATATGACCAAGAAAAATTAACTTGATTTTCTTTAAGAAAGTTCATGAACTCTGGGATTTCTTTTTCTATCATTGATTCAGCTAGCTGCAAAATCCTTGGATTATCTGTAGTTGCAATATTGATTTCCTTTGTAGGCTCAATCAAGATGGGCGATCGCTCATGATAGTGCTCCGGGAGAGTGTCAAGAGTCCCATCAGGTGGTGCCTTAAAAAGGTTTTCACCCTCTGATACGCTCTTTATTTTATCTTTTGTTTGATCTAGTACTGCCAGTTTCTGGTTTTCACCACTAGATCATTTTTCTTTATTTTCATTTTTGCAGCTAGGAGACTTGACACTCTCCTGATTAAAGACTTCATACCGAAACTCACCAGTGGAACAATCATTTATATCATCGACAGAAAGGAAGTTTATGATAGCTTCGTCATTTGGAAAAATAGGTATATCCATAGGTTCGGTTAGATCCCAGTCAATGAGATCAGGATGGATTAATGGTAGGACGTCATCTGGTCATGTGAAATCGGTAATGGTTAGGGTCAAGACAGAGTTATCGGTAGGATCCAAGGTATGAGGTAGGTCAATGATGGTACTATTCTCCTGATAGTCTTGTTCGTTAAAATCTGACTCAGTATCACTAGACTCATAGTTGTGTTGTGGTTCAAATTCTTGTGGTTGGGATCCTGAACCTTCTCCTTTGATTAAAGTGGGCATATACTTATGTATGACATCTACCTCTTTGTCCCTCGAAAATTCATCATTGTGGATGGTATCCCATTCATATTCAGCATAATCGGTATCAGAATTATTTTCTATGAAATTCAGGACTGATACCAAACATGTCGCTTTCTTATCAGAACCTTCTTGTAGTGTAAAAACATTACCTTATGATTGTTTAGATTGGGTAGCATCATAGCCTATTCTAGTTTTATCATATGCAGCAAGCCCTGGGAGATGGATAGGCTCAACTACGCCTTCTTTTCTTTTTCCAAGAGGACCATTGTCATATCCCATCTTTTGCATGATGGAATATCCTTTCCCATATTGATCTGTTGGTAAGGTGACATTTAGAACTGCTTCCTCTTCATCCTTATAGAGCCAATCCAGAATTGCTGTATCCTCAGGATCTTCCATGGGAAACTTTTCTTTGATAAATTATCCATTGAACTTGGTAGTGGGCTCTATTTGTACTTGTGCCGATGTTGATGCTGCTGATATCTGTTGTGGTGTAATAGAAGGTTTTCCATGTGATCGAGGAGATGTAGGTAGATTAGCAAGACAAAGGGAATATTCCCCAACTCCACTTTCCTTGAACTGCAGTTTCTTGTCAAAGCTTTTAGCTAATTGATTGATTTGCGTATCATTCTTAGGAGAAGTATTAGCAAATGCTTCTCGATTATTTGGAACCAAAGTATCCTAATGAGCTTTGAAATTGGCACAAGTTTGGGTGTTTGAATTATCAGCTAGTATAGTGATTTCCTGTCCATCATATGGAAACTTAAGACATTGATGGTAAGTGGACGGAACAGCTTGCATTTCATGGATCCAAGGACAACCCAACAAGATATTGTATGCAAGGTCTTGATCTAAAACTTGACAAAAGGTATTTTTGATAATAGGTCCCACTCTGATTGGTAGCATGATTAGACCTTTGGACGTCCTTTCCTCATCATCATAGGCTTTTATAGTAATCTTCCTTCTAGGATCAATGGAGTCTTCTGAAAATCCTAATGCTTGAACCACCTTCAAGGTACATATATTTAGACCAGCCCCTCCATCTATTAGAACACGTTTAACATGGAATTTATGGATCATGACCTCTAAGTATAAAGATGAATTGTGGGGATGAGTCATGGAAACATCATCTTTGTCTGAAAATGAGAGACACGTAGGTGAGGACAAATGTCCTACCATGGCTTGAAATCAGTTTACATCCAAATTCGTGGATACAGTAATCTCAAAAAGGGCTTTGTCTAAAATTTCCTTGTGTGCAGGGGAAATCTTCAGGAGTTCTAAAATGGAGATTTGAGCCAGAGTTTTTTGAAGTTGGTTAACTAAGTCATATTGATGTTGAGGGAAGGTCTCAGTGGATTTTGAAGAGGTACCCTTTAAGATAACTTTAGCTTGGGCTCTCGTTGTGACATTCACTTGTCCATTGTCTACTTTCTCTTTGATTTTTATAACATTGACTCGCTCATTGTCTGTATAGAGATGACGGATTACATTGTCATCAATTTGGTTCACATTTTTGTCAGAAAACTCTCCCTTTTGATAATTTGGTAGAGGATTTCAAAATGCTTGGTGATCTTCATTGGATTTCTGTTGTCCTTCTACTGTGATAATGCTCTTGTCAATTAGATCTTGAATAGCATGTTTCAAACCTTGACAATTATTTGTATGATGACCTCTACACCTATGGTAGTCACAAAAATAGGCCTCATTCCATGATGGAGGTTTTACACTAGGTTCATAATTGCGTTGTGGTGGTAACATAAGGACATTCTTTTCCATAACCTCTTTGAAAGCAGATTCTAAGGATTGTCCTAGTGGAGTGAAAGTTCTATTGGAGAAGAATGGAAAGCGTTGTGGTTTCGTGTTTGAGGTATTCCCTAAAGTGTTGTTGTTTCCCCGGTAGTTTTGGTTGTTGGCAGTCCCCTAATTGTTGTTCGTTGAAGGGGGATGATTGTTTCCTAGATTCGCGACTGAATTGAAATTGTTGTAATTATTGTTACGAGGAGTGCTCAGGACAAATGGCCTAGTCGTGATATGATTTGCATCTACAACACCATCGTTTACAACGTTCTTGTTGCGGGTCCAAAATTTAGACTTGTCTTGATTGTTGTAATGGTTAGATGAGCTAGGGTTGTCCCTATCAAGTTTTATTGTCCCTCTTTTGACCAAAGCACTTTCGATGGTGATGGCATCCTCAATCAATTTCTCAAAGGAAGGTGGACAATGTAGATTTAAACGATAGCTCATTTCTGAGTTGAGGCTATTGATGAAAGTAAGCATTTTCTCCTTTTCAGGAACATGTCGTGGGTACCTAGCGAACATTCTCCATCTTTGAAGAAAGGTAGTGAAAGATTCACCGGGTTTTTGCACAACTTTGCAAAGATCAATCATGGTGATTTGGTGTTGAATGTTGTAGGCGTATTGTGTTATGAAAAAATTGATCAATTCCTCAAATGTTTGAACAGGAGGTGTAATCTTAGATAACCATTCCATAGAATTGACTCCAAGTCTTTGAGGAAATAATCGCAATAAATAAGTATCCTCGTGGGCAAACTCCAATGTCATGTTTTGAAAGTCTCTAACGTGGTCAATTGGGTCTGATTTCCCATTATAACGATCAAATTTGGGAATTTCACAGTGTTTAGGAAATGGAATCATGTTGAGACTTCTATCAAAAGGATAAGGACATATGTCATCCAAAGTGTATTTCTTGGTTGTGGTTCCCCCTCGTAATTCTTTGACTGTTCCCTGCATTTCTTTAAACTCTTTTTTAAAGAAAGCGAAATCAGATAGGGATGGTTCTTCTTCCTTGCTTTTTAATTTCTCAGTATCAAAGTCTTTAGGCATTTTAGCTCCTTGATCTGCCAAGAAAAGAAAGTACTTCTCTTTGTCACGTTGTATAATCTGTTCAAGGATCTTAAGAAACTTGGGGTTCTGTTCCGCCTCTCTAAGTTGAAGTTCTTCCTCTTGCTCATCATCACTATCTACGGGAGTTTTGTTCATGTTTTTGTTCTTAAGAAATGAATTTTCCTCTCTATCAGCCATATTGTTATCACTAAAAAGGGGATTGCGACTCACTAAAAAGAGGACTATCACGTTCACCTTCTTCTTGAATGTTGTGTGTGGAAGTTTCTTGTTGAGATGTTTCTCCTAGCTTGTTGTATTGAGATCTTGTAAAAATAGGCATATATAAGAAATCCTCGGATATGATCAAAGGTCACTGAAGGATTTGATTAGGACGCGTTGAATATTCAATTGAAGGTTGTGGTATATTCTCAAACTTAAGAGGTTGATTAAGATTGTGACGTTGAGACAATGCTAATCTTTGATAATAAGCTTGGGTAGCCAAAGGTTCTACAGCATAATCGTCGGTGAATCCCCTAATGTAGTCTTGGTATCTATGGAGGAATATGCGATAATGGAGCAAGATGTCTCGACTCTTATACAGGAATTCTCTGCAATCTAAAGTCTTTTTGTAACTTAAGTTTGTTTTGGGCTTCTTGATCCTATTGAAAACTAATTTTTTGGTGAACTTGGTTGATTTCCACTTTCTCAACATGGGAGTAAAATCTCAGAGATTCGGGTCTGTGTACAAATTTTGACAGAAACCTAAAAGCGCTATTCTGTTTCCTAAATGCACTGCAGAAAAAGGTAAATGTGCTGGAGAAAGAGTCAAGTGCACTGTAGAATACCTTAGATATGCAGAAACAGAGCACATATGCGTAGCAGAATACCCTAAAGGCACCGAAACAAAACACAGATGTGTCAAAACAAAGTTTAAATGCGCTGCAGTTTTTCCTAGATGCGCTAAAATAGTTTTTCTAAGGACAGTTTTGATTAGTTTTCAGCTAAAATTTATCATGTTGGTTTTTGGATGATCCTTTATCTGAATTAATGTTTTTGAAAGCACAACAAACAATCTGATTTAAGTTGATTCGTAACCAAGCACATAATAAGACAAGCACAACCTAGGTTAGGCCAGGACAATATCTGCTAGACTCCACGTGGGTTTCCCTAACCGCATATCAGTAGCGTGTGAATCCAGAAGCTTGGTTGCACGGGCTCCCCCTTACAGTGCATTCTCTTCTCAGGCCAACCAAGCTTCCAACCCCCATGAAACTCCCATGGCGAGCTGATCACCTCTACTACTGACTGCGAAAGTGTGGAAGGCTTCACACTGATCGTTGCTGGACTAGCAGATAGAAGGTTTTTGGCTTTCTAAACAATGGTTTTTAGTTCGGGACCCCCATTCGAGTGGCCATACATGGGGCAAGAGATTAATCACCATTAAGGTGGCACTCCAGCCTGAAGAGGTTAAGCTCAACAGGGTTTAAGGGAGTACAACTCCGTCCGTATGACCCATCCACACAAGCAACCTTAGGTTTTCCCTTAAGATTTACGTTTATATACCGGTTGGGGGTAGCTTGGCCTTAGCTCTGTTTCCGGTTTGAGTCGTGTTGGGGTGATGAAATCCCTAGGAAGACCCAATTTCTAGAGTCAATAACCATTTCTCTTGCACCTAGGATCGCACAAGTGCGCAAGGGGAGAGGATACTTCGATTGTCAAATCAGGGTTACACAGGGAAAAGTGGGTTTGATTTTCTGATCACCTAGTTTGCACAGGGTGAGAGCATAATCACCTACCACTTTCAAGCACAGTCAAAAAGAGTAGACAAGTTCATTTTAAATGCACCAAAATCAAAAGTGATTTAATCTAAGTGAAGATTTTGCTTCACAACAAACATGGGGTTCATTTTAACTGCATGATGAAGGTGTGGTGGCTACCCTAGATTGATTCATTTTAAACCCAGCAAGAAAAAAAAGAAAGAAATTATGTCTACAGAAAGCATCAGACTCAGAATCCCTATTACAATAAAGTGCGCAACTCTGTAACCCAAATGCGCTAAAACATGATCCAAATGCGCAACTCTGTTACTCAGATGTGCAAAAACAGAATACAGATGCGCAATAACAGTACCTAAATGCATGATAATAGTAATCTAAATGCGCAACAATAGAAACTAGATGCGCCACTCTGTTACTGAGATGCGCAAAAACAGAATCTAAATGCGCTAATCTACATGCAATTTTTTTTTAAATTTTTCTGAAAATATTTGAATGTACTAAAAATCCTATATGCGGTATCTAATCCCCTAAATGCATTGTAGAAATGCACGGATGCGCCACTCTGTTTCCCAGATGCACCATAGAAATTCCCTGATGCGCCGAAATAGTCTTTAAATGCGCCGAAGTACCTACAAAAAGAAATTTTTTTGGATCTTCCAGATGCATTTTCGAATGTCAGAGAATCTGCAAGCAAACCTGCAAGAAAAAAAAACTTGCAAGAAAGAAGTCTAAAATAGGGGCATAGGCCCCACGGTGGGCGCCATTTAATGTGTGTATGAAAATCAGATGTGTAAATGAATTGAAACAAATATTCAAACACACCAATAGGACATTATAACAAAATAGAATATAAAAGGAAAAGAGATGCAAACTCAGTATCCTGCTTCCATTGTCGTCCTATCGTCCTCTATCTTTAGTGTTTTTGTCGATTCCAGCTTTGTGTTCTCAGATTGTAGGCTAGGCTCAACAAACTGTCTTCCTAAAGAACGAGATTTTGATATGATGTATGATGCAAGATTAAGCCATGATAATGATTTGAGCTAAGAAACTTGAAATAAACATGATGTTATGAGATTAAAGTGCTAAATGAACTAAATGCATAAACTCTACTTAATTGCCTATTACCAATGCTTGGATTCACACAGGTATTTATAGAGTTTTTCGATTGATTTTGATTGGCTGTCTCGATTAACGGTTGTGATAATTCCTGGCAGATCGAACGGTTGAAGAAAGATGAAATTGAAGAGAAAATAGAAGAAACCTAAAATCAGATTTTTCTATTTTATTATGAAAGAGGAAAAAGATAAGAAGATAAGAAATCATCTTTCTTTAAAAGAATAAAAGAAAGATTAAAAGCTGATAAATAATTAATTAAAAAAATCAATTATTTATTTGTGGAGGACATTCAGCTTTTCTTAATTAAATAAAATATTTAATTAAGCTTTTAAAAGCAGAAGAAAGCTTGTGATAAGAAGAGAGCTTTAATCATGTTTTATTGAAAAAAATAGAATATCTCATAATTAAATAAAATATTTAATTATGATATGAGAAGATTGCACAATTAGGTAAAATACCTAATTTTGATTTAGAAAGAAAGCATAAGATATTTTTAATTAAATAAGATTTATTTAATTAAACCACTTTTATGAAATTAATTAAATGAAACATTTAATTAATTAGAAGAAGAAAATTAAATTGAAGAAAAGGATATTTAAATTTAATTAAATCAAATGATTTAATTTAAATTCAAACAAATGATAATTAATTTAAATAAATAAAATGTATTTATTTAATTAATTAAGTGGACATATGAAAATAATTAAATAAAATAAATTTATTTAATTACGAAAGAAGAATAATATGAATGAACAATATAATTAAATTAATTAAATTTAATCATATGTAGAGGATTTTAGAAAAGTTAATTAAATAATAAATATTTAATTAATTGCCAGGATTATAGACATGACCATTTTTATGTGTATACACAAAGCATATATCACAACCAAAGACCTGCGAGGCATTATCCATCTCACTAAAAACATACACAAAGTCTCAACACAACTTGTACAACCCTTCCAAAATAATAATACTAATAAATTTCAACTTTAGAAGCACATACAACGAGGATAAACATCCAATGATAAAAATTATGCCTCTTGAAACTAAGGTTCACAATAACAACAAGGTTCCCGCCTCAATAACACTAAAACAATAAAATACAAAACAACAAAACAAATATATTTACTAGATTTCACAGTTTAAATTTAATTCCACTACATTTAACCAATGAATTTAGTTTTCCAAATTAAATACCATCACAGTCGAAATTCGTCATTTCACCATTATAAAAGGAACAGTATATTTTACATTTATACTCAATGTATATATATATATATACATATATATATCTATATACCTAAATATATATTCATATATATACACATATATACATAGCTACATACATATATATGTATATATATATTAAAAAAAAATAATTAATACAAATAAAATTCTAAAAAAAATTATATATATATATATAAATGAAGATTTAAATTTTAAAAAATATTTTATTAACCCGCTGCCCCACATATAGCACAGTGCAATCCATAGGACTGTGCATGACAGTCAATGTGACTATTGTGTGCAGCAGTCCTACGAACTACTACGTACAATAGTCCATGGACTGTTGTGCCAGTCCATCGACCAACGCAGGGGAGAGGGGAGGGGTAGGGCCTACGCCGACCCTCCCTTCACCCTTATAAATATTTCATTGCATAAATATATTTTCATTTATTTATTTATTTTTGTATAAAATATAATATACTAAAAAAATATGATGCGTTTGTGCATGGTACGGCCATGGTTAGGTCAAGACGAAAAATAAAAATTGATTTATCAAAAATAATAGGGTAATAATACTACAAAGTGTAATAATATATATATGTCTACATATATAAACATCCAATGATAAAATCGTGCCTCTAGAACACTAAGGTTTACAAAGAAAACAACTGGGTTTCCACATCGACTAATCAAAACCATAATGTAATTATAAAAGAATGCCCAACAAAATCTCAAGATCCCAACTCCAATCAACATAATACTTTTACACATTGTTTTCACAACTCTAAAATAATGGTTGGTTTAATTTTGTTTATAATCTCTATTTACTTCGATGCAACCATACAAAAATCAATGGATATCTAACCTTTACATTTTATAAATATATATAATTGTATATCTATGAGATTGCATATATAACAAATGTTCATATAAGATATAAGTATTTTAATTTTATGTTATATCTAATTGTTTTCCATCTGTACAAAATTTAAAAAATAATCATTTAACATGGAAAACCTTATATATATATATACTTATATATATATCTACATATATATTATATAAAAAAAATATTATATAAAAAAAATATGACATAAAAAAACTAACCAGACCCATAAAGGGGGGCACATGCAGTCCTAAAGTCTGCGCACGGTAGTCTAAAGGATTGTTGCGTGCAGTCCTTAGGATTGCACTTAGCCGTCCCTTGGACTGCACTCAGTCGTCCCTTGAACTACGCTCAGCCGTCCCAAGGGCTGCCGAGTGCCAGAACCAATACTTTGGCCATTTAGAATTTATTTTATATTTATTATATTTTTTTTAAAAAAGTCTGGCCATCAATAACTTCGATAAAAAAAACAATCATCTCGTCAATATAAATATATATAAGAGTATATACATGGTTTTATATGTATATATATACATATTATTATCTCAGAAAAAGATACAAAAAGATAGTATAAATATATTCATATATATATATATATATTTATGTATATATATATATATTCAAAATCCACATCTATCATTTTCAAAGGGGAAATAAATTTTCTATAAATCAAAATTATAGACATATAGATCATTTTCACAAGCTCAATCAATAAATTTCTCCATAGCCAAATTGCGAAACAAAAAAAAAAAAAAGAATCAAGTTTAATTTCCTCCATAAGATTTTCTATTCAACAAATTCTAAATCCTAAAGTTTTCTTTTTCTTTTGAATCAGGAAACTAAAGAAGAAGCAAATGGAACCTGGAGTCTTGCACTGCTGAAAATCTGATGAAGCTTAGCTTGATCTAGATAGCCTTTCAAAGAGCTCTTGTTCCTGCCTCCAAAGCTTCTTCACCCGATTCTCTTGACCAATCCTCAAATCTAATATTACTTTAGAAGAACCTCTCTAGTACTATCAAAGAAAATGAACCAATTCTCCAAAAACTTCAAAAGATCCAATCATTTAGCACTATTATTTTTGTGCAACTTCAGTCCAAATCTTCTCATGAATGAATAACTCACAATTTTGCAATAAAATAAAAATATCACTCTTCCCTTTTCAAAAGCCTCTAAAAATCCAATTTAAAAGAAATTTTCTAATTCAATCCCAACTTTTCAGTCAACACTCAACTCTCATTCATCCTTTTATCTTTTCTTTTCTTTTATTGATTTTCTTTGATTTAACAATACTTTCTGCTTTAATTTTGATTTTGCAAGCTTTACTTGCAATTCACACAATTTCATTTATTTAAATAATTTATTTCATAATTATCCTCAACAATCTAATTTAATTAAACTGACAAGAAGCAAATTTAATGTTTAATTAACATTTTTAATAAAACACATGACTTCTAAAATAAAATTTTTATATTTTAATATAATTTATTCCAACACTAATATAAACATTGATTAACATCATTTAATTAAATAAATTGCAACATACAAAATACCAACGTAAAATAAATACCAACAGTATACTGACACAAACCACAATAGTAAATTGCAAAAATGACAAAGTTAACGAGGCACAATACCACTCAATCAGGACAGTTTGACAACATGGGACGAGGTGACTTCCTTGTCATCTCTATTTTAACATCATGTCATTGGGTAAATTTGATGCTCGCCCTGTCCTACCGAAGTAGGTGGAATCAAGACTCTATACCTACAATTCCTGCATAAAAACAAGATTGTGTACATGTATATATATATAAAATCAAAACATCACATTGTGAGAAGGAATTGCAGCATAGCAGGGCACTCGTAAACGAGTGGTGCTACACTATCGTCCCACCAAAACTATACTAACAATTATAATATCAATGATGAAATAAAATTTCTAACTAATTGATCATATCATAAATAAATTACTAAATCACTACATCAAAATATATTACTCAAATCAAATTAACATCACCAACCATAATGTCATATCAAATATCTATGTCCTCAAATGAAATAGCATAATCACCAAACAGTCTAACTATCCAATCCACCAAACCAAACAATAAATAGTACTATCATGGTCTCAAAGTATCAATCCAAAGCATAGAAAAATAATAAGTCCAAACAACAAGTAGGAGGGGTATTACAGTTGAGATATGGTGTTGTATACCATTACATAAAATGTTTTATTATAATGTTGTAATTAAATAAAAAAAAATTGTGATGCACCTTAGTGGTGTCGTTAATCACACTAGGTAATTATTTGGGGGTCACTTGATGTTGTATTGTAACATTGTATTATTCATTGATGTGTGTGAGACATGTGATAATAATTTGATATTGGGAAATATTAAATAAAGTGAAGTCTTAGTACCCAATATTAAATAAGGGGTTAGTGGTTTTGTATTCATATGGTTTTTTCGTACATGGTTTTACCTTACCACTAGTTGTATTTTGTGTGAGCTTGTGTCTATAAAAGCAAACACATGTGTAGTAGTTTAGGCTGGATGAGTGGGTTGGCTATCATTATTGAGTCTTTTTGAGGAGTGCATATGTGAAGCATGGCATGGGATGTGTGGATTCATGCTTGGACACATGAGAGTGCATTAGAGGGCTTGATGCTTTAGATGTGTTTATTAAATAAGTCTTGTAGTTTATTTATTTTTTATTAATATGATGGAGTATGGATGCTTTTGGAGGCTAGTTTTCTCCCTCTAAAGGGTTTTCCCAGGGTATATCTTGTGTCATATTTGATGGGCATGTTATCTATTCTCTTGCATATGGATTTTGAGTACTTATTTGCATAAATTTATCTTTTGGGTTATTAGGAAATTTTCATTAAATGGCTGCAAGTTTCCTTACATATTTATGGGCCTCAAACCCATAATTATGTAATTATAAGTAAAATATAATCACCATACTTAAAAAATTCCCAAGCTTGGTGGTCCTTTGTATAATAAAACTTCACTATTACCACCTAGCAATTTTTACTGATTTAACTTACTCAAAAGCATGTGTCCCTTGAAAATTCCATCCTCACCTTTATTCTTGGAATAATATCATGACCAATGCCTCAAGTAATATCTAAAATCCCACATGCAGTTCCTCACATGGTAGCACTACCACTAGAATTTTCTAACATGGAATACTAGAGGACCATTGATCCCACTAAATCCACCTAACATCTAGGATGCTATCCCAGATGTAGCATTACACTCACTCCAATATTTTACTAGAGAAAACCTTGATGCTCCAATAGATCATCTCCATGATATGCTGAAATATTATAGAGTCCACAACATTGTTGAAGAAAGTATTGTCTTTTGACCACTTGTTGCATCATTCAAAGATAATGATATTGAATGGTACCATTTCTTCATCATGCACTTAATAAGAGACTATGAATAATTGGGCTACAAAATAATTAATAGATTTAACAAAAGGGGAGATGCAACATCACTATTAGAAAAAAAATAGAGCCATAAAAAGAGCCTCAACAGAGATGTTGAATGACTTCCATAGTAGATTTGATAAAAGTTGGAAAATGATTATATTGGCTCCCAAAATCATTTCCCATACTCCCAAATGGACCAGCCTACTTCAACACCAATTATAATGAAAAAATTACACAATAGGAGAGTATAATAGTAAATATATTTTAGATACTTGATAATAACATGCTACTTTGAGGGGGAAACCTCTTGGTGCACTTCGAGGGGTATACTTCCAATAGTCTTTAATAAGAAAAAAATACTTGGAGCATGATGATAATAACCAACCATTACCTCTATATACCTAATTATGATTTGGCTACCACCTAGGCTAACTTAGATACTTAACTATAACCCATAGAATGACCTAACTACCTATATATGATTATAGTTATTATTATTGATTATCTAGAATACTAAGTGGTGGGGTGAATAAGTATTCTATTGAACCATTTAATTATAAACCACACAATTATTAAAGTACATATGATTGCAAACTAGAATGAAGACATTAAAATGAACATGACACAACAAAACACATCAACACCAAATTTTTACATGGAAAACCCAAAATGGGAAAAACCACAGTGAGGATTAGCTCACAATATAATATATTTGGATATAGAATATTTTAGGGCTCACTACCATGACTCACTGTCCTTAGAAGGCTCACAACCTGAATACAAAAGGAAATGGATAACTACCAAGACACAACATGATATGGCTCACTGCCAAGAGCATGAACTGATGGAATGCACCTTCCATGCGTTGTGTTCAATTCCAATAAGGCTTTGAATGTGAATTATTTATTTGCATAGATGTCACCTAACAATTCTGCTCTAATCCTTGTCTTCTTTCACAATATACTGCGCACAACTAATAAATCATTTAAGCTCACACATTCTCAATATTCTTCATCTCTTACAAATAGTTTTCAACTCTCCCCATACACACTCTTTAACTCCAAAAATTCTTATGTATATATACAAGTATATTACATAGATGAATTAGGTCATCCTAATTAGATGTAAAAAAATCAATCAAAATAGCTCTTGTCGACACCATATAAGATTTAAATTTTTTTATCCATGTGTATCATATCAAGTTGGTGTAAATTTGTAAGGGATCCAATTAACATATTCAAAGTATAATTATTCTTCTTAATACATGTCCTATATTAGGTCAGCCAAGAATAGAACCTAATCATAAAAACTCCAAACCAACACACACTTCTCAAGGTAAATACCTTTCGGATATGATATGACTTTAGTTTCTCATCACATTAACAATAGAGAGATCACCTTTAGAACCATTACATCAAAATGTTCTTCCTAAGAAAATGCAAAGTATCCCACACTGGTATACTAAACGGAGAACCACCTATAGTGTACAACATTATACTCTATCATTGATAACTTTATGTTGTCAACACAAAAATTCTCAAGATGCTAGATATAGTTGTCTGGATGAGTCATAATAATGAGATTAAGAGAGCAAAATCATATATCTTCTTGCGGTGAGTTCCAAACTAAAAAACTAATGTACTGGATCAATAGTAAAGAGCACTTCTGATATAGATCAACTTCTGATATATGAAATATGTTTCCCATATTGTTGCCATAATGTTGACATCAATGAAAACACTAGAACAACCAAAACACCCTATATCCACTACATGCTCATGTTGCATGGCTCCCATATTTCCAACAATTATTAGGATTAGGGGCATAACACCAAGAACATGTCATTCTTAAAGGTGGATAGATTGTATTATCAATATAGTGTGGGTGATTTATGGGTAATTATTGTTGACCAGTGGATAATATCTCCTTCACTTCAAGATCAACTAGACCTGAGGGGGCTTCCTTAGAGATATCCTTAATAGAATTAACCACAACTTAATATGAACAAGTTAAAAGTATTGTAGTAGTACCTAGAAGCATTTTTTGCACTCCTAAAGGGGTCAATTTGCTTCAAGGCCAAAGTTATGTCATTCCTAGAGGTGGATAGATCAACTCATGAATAGAAAATGGGTGATTTATAGCTAAATATTAAGAGTGGATAATATATCCTTCACTTGAATCAAACCTAAATCCAAGGGGGCTTCTGTAGTATTCTATTTATCAAGATTAATCACAACTCAAGATGAACAAGTTGAAAGTATTGTAGTATTACCTAATATACATGCTTGGTCCCAAAGGATATCACTAGACCAAATAATAACCAACTACATGTATAGAAAGGTCTGTTATTAAGTTGATGAAGACATCATTGTGCAATTTCAAGATGTTGATTTGCAAAACATTTTTCTTCAAGATAACAACTCTTAAGATTTTCTATAGATATTTCCTTGGTTGATTGTTGAATCGTGAAATGCATATAAACTAATTACCTAATCCTAATCTATTGATTAATTTTTTTTTCATTTAGAGTGCATAATAGATCATTTACTTCCAAGACAAGTACATATTTCATTGCATTAAAGAGTCACAACATACTAATATAAATAATATATTGAAATAAAAAAGGAATATGATTTGTGCATAAACATGCACCATAAATATACTATCGACCAAGAATACTTATTTATCCATCCCGAAACCACAAAAATCCATATATTTAATAGAGAAACCATTACAAATATTGTAAATTTTATTATAATGTCTCACAAATTTTATTATAATGTTGAGACACTCATCAAATACCTATTACAATCATACTAGAACATGTGGAAAAAGAGAAGCTAAGAATGGAATTTCCCTGAAGATTTAAAAATGGAGTAATGGAGACTTTTAGTTATAGAAACAATTTACAAAATAAAAAGATCTCCTTTTGACTTATAAAATATGATGCCATGTGGGTGACTATATTTCTAGTATTTGAATTCCTAGAAGATCATCACCACTTGTAGTCATATGGAGAGTAGAAATTATTGACCATTATTTTAGAAAATGAATAGATATTTATAGGATTTTATCTAATCACTAGATTGATTGTGGGAATCTAAGTAACAATTGGATGTTATAATATGGATTGTAAAATACATAAAAATCCCATGAAACTATTGAATGGATGGCTTGGAGAAAGTGTGAGGTTCATTGGAAAATGGGGCTCAATTAGAAAATTAATGGTAAAATGGTCACTCTTGTACTCCATTATTGAGTTTGAACTTGAATATTTACCCTTAAGATAAAAAATGGTTTGTGGGTGGGAAATTTTTGGCTAGGGTAGTTGTAGGTCAAATTAGGAATTAATTGTTCTTCCAAGAAGGTATAAGGAGTGATAGAAGTGAAATGGAGGAAGTGTAGATATTTGATGTGAAAGAGGAAGTGAGAATGGGATATGCAAAGTTTTGGGTAAGGAACAAAGGTTGGAATAGGATCCTAGAGAATGGAAATTCTAAAGTTCAATTAAATTTTATAAAAGGGTTGAACTAAGAAAATGAGGTATTATGGAGAAACACAAGGAAAATATGTAGGATTGGACATCAAGATGAGATGTTTGACTGGAGAACTAGATGTCCAAAATTTAGCTAGAACTCCACATAAGAAGAAATGAACAACAAAAATAATGTGGAAATTTTATAGGAATTTAACCTAGAATAGGACATAGGAATTAGATATTGGAGTTAATTGTAGAATTTCAATTAAATTTGCATGAAAAGTGATGAGGTAAAGTGGCAAAAATATGTGGAACCAAATAGAGGAAGTGTAGGAAATGGAAGGGAAAAGGAAGAATTCCAATTCCACTTTGAAATTATAGAAAGGATAAAGAAAGGTAGGGGACAAATATAGGTAAGGAAGGGAGGTCTAGACATGGGGATGAGAAAGAAACATCTAGACCACCATCAAAAATTTATAAATATGTAAAGTAGGGAAATGGAAACATGTGGGGAAACCTTGCAAAAAGTTGATAGGAGGATAACATGAGACACAAATGTTTGGAGGAACATAAAAATCTCATAAGAGGAAATGAAGGAAAATGAAAGGAGAAAGGGAACATAATAGATTTTATGAAGATTTTATGTGGGACTAGATGTTAGAATAGGAAATTAGACACTAGAAGAAGTTTGAAAATCCATATAAACTATAAAAAATCATAGAAATGTGAGAAAATAAGTAAATCACTTTTGGACTTAGAACCTTTTGGAATTTTTACAACTTTCAACAATAGATAATGACATGGGGGATGAAATGTAAGGAAGCTAAGGTAGAAAAACAACTTCCTACACTAATCTTGGGAAGAGGATAATGCAAAACTTTATATATCTTTACAATAGTTACAAAAACTTAAATAAAAATAAACATATATATATATCATGCATATTGTTGAATGGAAAAGAAGGGAAAATGAATATCCAAGATACTGAGGGGGGGTGAATTAGTATCTTCTTAAACTTACTAAAAAAATATCATCCAATTACTCCAATGCATATAATAGTAAAGATAAATAAGAGCATTAACAAAACATGAAATCACACAACACATGAACACCAAAATTTTTACGTGGATAAACCTATTAGCTCTCAGAAAGGCAGGCTGAATGCCTCAAGGGATTTCCAATCTCTTGATATGATTTAGGTTAATAGAAAAGGTTGAAAGAATTCAACCTTCTACTCTTTAGGTGCTACAAAACCTGGGTGTGTGTACCTCTTCGAATGGTGCAGACTTAATTTGTGATTATCCTCTTGAAACAATTTGTTCACAATGGCAATGGGAAGTGAACAAATGAAATCCAACTTAAAAACAATAATAATATTCTGATTTGAATCCTAAAATAAATGTTCAATTAATAGATGTGAAGAAAATTGAATAATTTCAAATGGTGAAGTGCAGAGACCAGTGCCTTGTTGGGTATGTGAGTCAAATGAGATCAAGATGAGCAACACTTCTATGAGAAAATTCAAACTATCTGGCATATATTATGCTTACAACTTTTATAAACATGCAAGAATGTGATTACTAAGTTCTACTTGAACAATCCAATTGAATCTTTCTGATTACTATGATTAACTAAAAGGATTTAGTCTTTACTTGAAAGAACCAATCAATAGATCACACAAGAACAAAAAATGTGCATTGATAAATTGAATACAAACTTGTCATATCAATTTAAACAATTAGAAAGAATCCATCTTGGAGACAACTTAGCAATTCTTTTATTAATTTTCAACAAATAACTGATACCAAACATGTGCTACAACATCAATTGACATTCATAATACCTCCATTTTAGAACCTGCACATAGCCTCTGATTTGATAAATTTATTGTTCTATATCCATACAATTTTCCTACTGTATCGAATAAATGATAAAATATGGTCCTTTTTTTCTCCTCTATACAATTGCAAAAATGCCTATTTATACACAAGCATTTGAAGAAAATATCAAATTGAGAACTCATGTCAGCCCAACACAAAATTCGGGCTCAAACAATGTCAGCCCGCAACGGTCACCAAGTAGATACATGTTGGCTTCAATGATTTTTATTTCTGTTGTTCAGCCACAAACAGTAAACGAGACACAACATATCATCCTACCGAAGGAAATTCAAACGCTTATCATCCCGTGTATATTCTGCCATTGTTGTGACTATCGATCGTCGGGGAGATGTCTTGAAGATATCATTCACGTTTCACTTATGTATACTTCACCTCCTACATGTTGCTGTAGCAATCCATTGGTCATACTGAAGCCACCTAGTATTCCTTTGCTCCCTTGCATTTCACTGTAGCTCATCCAAGTTGGTGAGATGTCACGCAGATTTTTTTAAGTTTCACCGAGAGCCCCCTTTATTCTTTGCATGTCACCATGACATTTGATTTCTCCCACCGACAAGCCCACCTGTCTTATGTATGTCGTTGAGACATTTTGAACTTGGGGAGAAGTCCCACATAATTTATCAGGCTATACCGAAAGCTTTAGGATCACACTATGTCGCCAAGAGAGTTTCGATCTCACGTCGACATCCTTTTGTCTTCAATCAGCAAGACTGAAGGTCACTCTCTGAGACCTTATGACGATCGCCCCAGCCTACCAATATGCACGTCCTTCTGCCACCGATCAGTGAGACAAGAGTGGACTCACGTCGAAAGAAATCCATTTTGCACTAAGAGGAGTCCACATTGAACATTGTCGGTAAGACCCGACCCTTTCGCTATGACCATACACCAAAAGCCAAAAAGTCACACCACACAACATCCTTGTTATATTCATCTTCGCTAAGACATAAGAAGTGTCCTGCTGAATAGTACATTTCATTTGATTTACTATCAATGTAGCTTCAAGATATCGGGGAGACCCTATACTGATAGTTTTATCTCCCATCGAAAGTCATTTAGAATAAATCCTTTTGCATTGTCAGTGAGACAAACTCACTTCGCTAAGACCATAGGCCTAAAGTTTTAACCTTATCCCAAAAGCCTTTTGAGGGAAACCCACGGTATTCTATTAGTGAGACATATGGATATTGCCATGACATCGCCACGAAAACATTAAGTCATGCCAATACGAAGTATTCTATTCCCCCGGTCGGCGAGACATGAAAACCTCACTGAGACATAATGTTGATACTGCCTAGCTGTGCCAATGAACCAACATACCCATAGTTGGGGAGACATGTTGAATTTGGTGAGACCCTACCTCGATAGCCATAACATATGTCAATAGATGTTTTTGTTGTCGCCAACACAAGATGAACATTATGCCGATAACCAACCACGAACAAATACCAGTCACTGTGACAATACAAAGGTCCCGCCGAATGCCACCTACAAACAAAATTCAATTGATGTGACATTAAATGAGTCTTACCGATAGGCAACACAGACTCATGCAAGGGAAAAATACAGAATTGATCGGGGAGACAGGAATGAACCTATGCCGATAGGGACTGCAATGTGGAAAATGCATGATACGATGGACTCAAAGGGGCAATAGGGCAAAATATAGATGAAATATGCATACGGGAGGATCAAATCAAGAAATTTATGAATGAAACATATGTAAAAACATCAAATTTTTATAGTTCTAATAGTGGCTCCATCTGGGGAGGAATGATAGTAAGATCATTGCAAAGATCCAGAATCTTGGGTGAGCAGACCATACATAAAATGATGAGCCAGTGAGCAACAATGGAATGAATGGTAATGGAAACGAATGCAAAGTGGAAGAGAATGGAAAATGAGAGTGAAATGGAGATGGACGAATATCTAAACTACTGTGCATGGAAAATAATTTTTTAAGAGGAGACACAAGAGTTGTTCATGCATTGGAAAACCTTAATCCTTTGTGTTGCTCAAGAGAAGAAAAGCTTCAATAATTTCCCATGAACAGGCAATTCCTTATCTTCACTAGCCATGTTCTATAGATAGTATGAGTCTTCACCCCTCTTTCCAACAACAACAAAAGGTCCCAACCACAAAGCTTCAAACTTACCATGCTTTCCTTTCTCCTGACACCTTGCATTCCACATCAACACCAAATCATTTTCTTCAAATTTTCTATTCTTTTCCTTCTTGTCAAATAGATACTTCATCAATTCCTATAACTTCATGTTTTGACTTTGGGCCTCTCTCCTTACTTCATCAAGTTCAGCAAGTTGCTCCATTCTATCTTGCATGGGTTTAAAAACTTCCAAATCTTCCTGTAAGACAAACTTATAGACTGGTAATAAATTCTGCAGAGGCATCCTGGCCTGTGCTCCATACACCAATTCAAATGGAGATTTTCCAAATTCCTTTTTCATAGTGATCCTATCAGCCCACACAACCAATTTTAACTTTGAATCCCAAGCCTTCTTGTTTTGTCCCAACATCCTCTTTATAATCTTCAAGAGACTCTTATTGCTAGACTTTGCTTGTCCACTATCTTGTGGATGATATGGGGCTGCATAAGAAATGATAATGTCATAATTATCACAAAAGCTTTTGAATTCATAAGAACCGAAACACATCCCATTGTCTGTGATTATCCTCAATGGTGTACCAAGTCTGGTGATAATGTTGTCCATCAAGAAATTTATTACAACTTTACTTGTAGCCTGTTTGGTTGGGATTGCCTCCAACCACTTTGTAAAATAATCAATGGCAACTAGTATCCATCTATGTCCTCCACTTGACTTCTCCTATATCTCTCCAATGAAATCAATTCCCCATTAATGAAAAGGGGCATCAGCCTGCAAAGGTCGAAGTGGAAAAGCACCCTGATACTTCAATCTTCTAGAAAAATTCTAGAAGGCCTCACATTTTCTCACATGCGTAAAATAATCATTAAAAACCTTTGGCCAAAAATACCTAGCCCTGAGAATTTTGTGTGCAGTTGTCCTTGCTGAATAATGACCTCCACAAACTCCATGCATTTCCTTCAAAACATGCTTGGCCTGTGACTCATCCAAACATAACAACAATATGCCATCCCTATTTTTCCAAAATAGATTACCATCCATAAAAACATATTTGGATGCCTACAACTTCAAAGTTCTCCTCTGGCTGTCACACAATCCATCTGGACACTTCATGTGTTTAAGGTAATGCATAACATCAGTATACCAAGGAGTGTGCTCAATGCTTGCAATTTAAGTTCCTTCTTCTACATTACATACTTGACTTGCTTTAATATTTGATTCTACCATCAGCTTAGCCAAGCCTTGACCTCTTACTAGCTTCGTGATCTGTATCTCCATGTCAAATTCTTGAACCTTGTTGATCCATCTGCATCTTTTCCCTATAACTTCATATTGTGTTAAAATGTCTTTGACAACTGCATGAGGGACATAAGCAATTACCTTTGCTCCAACAAGATATGGCATGAATTCCTTTGTGGCCTTTACCAATGCAAACACTTGTTTTTCCATTATATCATACTTCAACTCAGACCCTTGTAGAGATTTACTAAAGAAAGACACAGGTTGTTCATAACCATCATCATTTTTTTGTAACATAACAGCAGCAATAGTGTGCATTAAAGCAAATAAAAATATCTAAAAGGGCTTTGCAAAGTCTGGATATTTAAGAACATGAGCCTCTTTGATAGCCTTTTTGATAGACATAAAAGCATCTAAAGCTTCAGCAGTCTAGTCCATTTTTTGTTCTTTCTTCAATATTTTAGATATGGGCTTAATGATCTTAGCAAAATTAGAAACAAATCTCCTAACAAAAATAATTTGTCCAAAGAATGATTATATTGCCTTGATAGTTTTGGAAATAGGAATTTTATCAATAGCTTCAACCCTCTTAGGATCTATTCTAATTCCCTCTTTTGAAACAATATGCCCTAAGAGCTTACCCTCTGTGACTGCAAAATGACACTTCTTTGGATTTAAACTAATACCATATTCAAGAGCTTTAATAAATGCCTTTTCTAGATGTTGCACATGATCTTCAGTCCTTTTTGAATAAGCAGTCAGTTAATCAGATTAGCGAATGCTACATCCATAGCCTGTTGAAAAGTCGCTTCAGCATTAGTGAAACCAAATGGCATTCTTATGTATACATATGTTCCCCAAGGAGTAGTGAATGTTGTCTTGTATTGCTCAGATTCCTTGACTTTGACCTGATTGTATCCAGAGAACCCATCCATCATGGACAACAGCTCACACCTTGTCACCTTATGCAATATAGTCTCCATATTGGGTAGAGGATAATTATCTTTAAGAGATGCCATATTTAAATTCTTGAAGTCCACACATAATCTAATATCACCATTCTTCTTTCTCATAGGAACCATATTTGAAACCCATGTTGAATGTCTGATTGGTTTAATAATTCCTCCATCCCTGAACTTTATCAATTCCTCTTGCTTTTAGGCTCTAGTGTTGGATTTATAGGTCTTTGCTTTTATCTAAAAGGCTTGGAATTTGGCTTCAGTTGTATTTCATGTTGAAATAAATCTTCCCTGTACGCTTTCAAATCTTCATAATACCAACCAAAAACATGCTTGTACTTTCTCAACAACTCTATCAACATTCTTCTAATTGTAGGGCTGATCTTCTTTCCAATGTATACCTTTCTTAGTGCTATCTCAGTCCCTAAGTTGACTTCTTCAATATATTCTCTCCTGACTAGCGTTTGTTTCATTAGAGATCTATCATTTCCATCATACAACCTCTCCAATGGCACTAGACCCTTGGACAATTTATTTGTTTTGAGCTGCAATATCTCCTTGCCAAACACAATTTACTTCCCATCCACTTCTTCAACAAAAGCATTGAAATCAATTTCCTGAGCCTCATACTGATCTATACAATTGAGGAATTTCAAAAGGTCAGTATCATCATTAAAAACTTTCCAGTTATAAATGTTATCAGGCACAACAGGCATTGTCTTGAATTCAATCTATGATACCCCATCTAATGTAATATCATCTCTTTTGAGCACCATATTTGCTAAGAAATTAGCCATTATATTCTTTGACCTATCAATCCACTCAATTGAGAAGGCATCAAACAATTCAATCATGTCTCATGCATCATTACTATATTGCTTTAATCTTTTGTGCTTTGCTGCATACTTGGATTTGATCTGTGAAGCAACCAACTTAGAATCGCCCAAAACAGCTAGCAACTTAATCTTGTGTTTCACAGCTATGTTCAAGCCTATCAATAAAGCTTCATACTCTGCCACATTGTTTGTACATTCAAATGCCAACAAGAATGAATATTTAAAAGTAGTACCTTCAGGGGAAACAAAAACAATCCCAGTGCCATTACCTTCTTGGCTGCAAGCTCCATCAAATTACATCTTCCATACTTCATTGTAGCTTTGTGCCACATACTTTTCAATTGGATCACTATTGGTTAATTTTGGTTGAGCTGGTTCAATTTTAAAACTTCCAAGATCAACATCACAAAAACAATTAATCTGATCTTGAGGCACACAACCAACAAACTGGTTCATTCTTGGCTCTCTATACAATTTGACTTCCATACCATTCATTGGTATTGTGGCATAAGACAGATCAAACTGAACATGTCCACCAATAGCTATTGTCCATTGTCTTGACAAAGGCATCCCAAATTGAGGAGGAGTATCAATGAATGTTATGTCTATATTATAAGCCACTTGTGGATAAGTAGCTAGTTTGACTTCAACACCTTTCGTAATGCCTACCATAGGTACATGTCTATTATCCATTTCATAGCACTTCCCTTCACATGTATTGACACACAAGCCTAGCTATTTCATAACACCTATTGGCATAATATTTATAGCAGCACCAAAATCTATCATGCAGTTTCTCAACAATTTATTATTTATAAGCAATGTGGTGAAGAATGGATCCACTTGTGGGGAGGTTGTTAAAACATCACCCAAACAAACTTTTGATTTATTTATCTTTTCCTGCCTATTGACTTCTTCAAAATTCATATGTTTTTCTTTCCTATTTGTAATCAACTGAAGAACATTATCTTTGTACTCCTTAATTTTCATTAATTCAAGTAGTGGAATAGACACTTTTACCTGGGATAACGCCTGTGTGAAGTCAAAAGAAGAGCTCTTTGTCCTAACAGTCTTCTTTAGTTCTAGAGCTTCTCCTTTGTTTTCTTCTTTCTATTTTTTACTAGGCTGATCAAAATTTTGCATTTCCTTGTGTAATTCTTCAACTTTCTGCTTTTGGACAAGCTTTTGTTCAATTTTATCTTGCTGCTCATTTTCTAGCTTTTTTACAGTTTCTTGTGTTGCGTTCTAATCTTTTACAAAAATTCCCCCAGGAACTCTATCTAACTCATTTACTTTTCTGTTTCTCAACCAGTATTTACTCCTTGCTTCCTCAACTGCAATAACAGTTATTCTTTTTATTTCATCTTCAGTGAGTCTCCTTACATTGCACTAAATAGATGCTTCTACAAGAAGTGGCTCTCTGTAATCTTCCTCAGAATCAGAAAGGATTTGTTGTTTAGCCATATGGACATTATACTTCTGATTAGAAACATCATACTCATAGCCTTCATCCTCTGAAGATGAGTACCCTTCTTCATCATGGTAAAAGGTATTTGAAGTCAAATAGATCTTGTGATCTTCTCCATTTTCCTCCACTAACATTCCCTCTTCTTTCATTTTTTGAGCTACAACACAATAATCTGGGGAATGTGGCTGATCAAAAACTTCACATAAGTAATTATTACTCACCATGTAAGTTCCCTTTTTGTTCAATGGATCCAGAGTCTCTTTATTTCTAGGCCTAGCTGTTACAGGTTTCCCATCTTTTCAATCTATATTGTAAGACATATCATGCAACCTTGGCCTTTCATTTCTATTTTAATTTATGTATGTATTCTCTTGTCTGTACTGATAATTATTGCTTTGCTGAGGAGGCCTCGGGTTGTCTCTCTTATTAGTTATACCAATAGCTTTCCTGTTATTTTCAATTGTCAATGCAATTTTCTGTGCTTCAACCAAATCTCTTGGGCATCTACTTCTTAGTTCATACCCTGTCTTAGGATCAAAAGCATTTAAATAAATACTCAATGCAACAAAATTTGGAAACCTTGATCCAGGAGGTACTTAGTATGCAACTTGTTGAATTTTTGGTTGAAATCATAAATTGAATCATTTTGATTTTTTTGAGTCCTCACCAGTTCATGAAGAGATGCATCTGGAGCATTTTGATTCCCATATTACTCTAAGAATTTATCTTGAAATTTAATTGAGCATGCTGGCAGGTTGTTGAACCAATCCCTGGCATCTTCAAGAAGTGACATCATAAACAACCTCATGTGCAAATCCTCATGTGGCATACCTATAGGTCTTGAATGGACACATTGAAATTCCTTAGATGTTCTTTAGCTGTGATTGCATTACTCCCTGTAAATTTGGGCACCATATTTCTCCAACTGCCATCCATAGGGTAAGGGCATAGATGGAACCCTGCCAAATCAAACTGCCTAATCATTGATGTGTATTGGTGAGGGGGAGGGATAGGTGGATATTGATACTGATGCATAGGATTATTGTATTGTGCATTATGTTGAGGAGTGTGATGCTGACCAAAAGGTGGATGCACATTTGTATGTTGTGTGGGAACATGAGGCAGATGATTTGGCTGCTTGTAGTGATTCCCTATCTGATTGTGAGGAGCATTTTTTTGATTGGAGGGCCCTGCGCCATAATCACCCTGCTTGTGAGGTGGGACATACCTTGGGCCACCAACCGTCTGATCAATAATTTGGGCTTTCTACAATTTAGCCTCTGGTTCCTTTATTCTCCTTTCTTGTAGTTCCAACTGTGCTTTTACCTCATTAGAAATCAAACGCTCGTGGTTTCCTCCTGCCTCTTGTTCAGCTCTAAACTTAGCCTGTTTCTTTGCTTCAAACTCAACTTGTTTCTGAGAATCATGAAAAGGAAAAGGATTTCTTTGATCTTCTACGGTGCATGGTTCTGCACTTGAATCATCTCTCCATGTATCATAGCAATTATATGTTTCACAATGTGCTCTTGGTGCTTTACCTTTGTTTGTTATGCACATGTCCTTAGCTTTTTCTTTTCCCTTATTAGCTCTGTCATCTTTATGTGTCCACTTATTACCACCAGCAGGAGCTCTAGTATGACCTCCTCTATACTGATATCTTCTTCCCTTCATGATGAATAGTTGCAAATTTTTTTGTCAAAGTCACCACTCACTTTTATCAAAAAATGAGAAAAAAATTTGATACTTCTAGTTCCCAGTGGAGTCTGTGCAAGATTTTTGACTCTATGATTAAGACCTTGATTCTGATTGTTCCCCAGCAAAGTCACCAATTTGTTAGCTCTCAAAAATGCAGGCTGAATGCCTCAAGCGATTGCCAATCTCTTGATACGCTTTAGGGTAATAGACAAGGTTGAAAGAATTCAACCTTCTACTCTTTAGGTGCTGTAAAACCTGGGTGGGTGCACCTCTTCAAATGGTGTAGACTTAATTTGTGATTATCCTCTTGAAATAATTTGTTCACAATGGAAATGGGAAGTGAACAAATGAAATCTAACTTGAAAACAGTAATAATATTCTGATCTGAATCCTAAAATAAAGGTTCAATTAACAAATGTGAAGAAAATTGAATAATTTCGAATGGTGAAGTGCAAAGACCAGTGCCTTGTTGGGTATGCAAAGTCAAATGAGATCAAGATGAGCAACACTTCTCTAAGAAAATTCAAACTATCTGGCATCTATTATGCTTACAACTTGTATAAACATGCAAGAATGTGATTACTAAGTTCTACTTGAACAATCCAATTGAATCTCTCTAATTACTGTGATTAACTAAAAGGATTTATTCTTTACTTGAAAGAACCAATCAATAGATCACACAAGAACAACAAATGTGCATTGATCAATTGAATACAAACATGTCATATCAATTTAAACAATCAGAAAGAATCCATCTTGGAGACAACTTAGCAATTCTTTTATTAATTTTCAACAGATAACTGATACCAGACATGTGCTGCAACATCAATTGACATTCATCAATACCTCCATTTTAGAACTTGCACATAGCCTCTGATTTGATAAATTTACTATTTTGTATCCATACAATTTGCCTACTGTATCAAATAACTGATAAAATATGGTCCTTTTCTTCTCCTCTCTACAATTACAAAAATCACTATTTATACACAAGCATTTGAAGAAAATTTCAAATTGAGAACTCATGTCAGCCCAACACAACATTCAGGCTCAAACACTATTGGCCCACAATGGTCACCAAGTAGATACATGTCGGCTGCAATGATTTTTATTTCTGTTGTTCAGCTATGAACAATCAGCGAGACACAACATATCATCCTACCGAAGGCAATTCAAATGCTTATCATCCCGTGTGTATTTTTCCATCGCTATGACTGTCAACCATTGGGGAGATGTCTTGAAGATATCATTCACATTTCGCTGATGTATACTTCGCCTCCTACATGTCGCTGTAGCAATCCATTGGTCATACCGAAGCCACCTAGTATTCCTTTGCTCCCTTGCATTTCGTTGTAGCTCATCCAGGTCAGTGAGATGTCATGCAGATCGTTTTAAGTTTCACCGAGAGCCCCCTTTATTCTTCGCATGTCGCCGTGACATTTGATTTCTCCCGCCGACAAGCCCACTTGTCTTATGTATGTCGCTAAGACATTTCAAACTTGGGGAGAAGTCCCACAGAATTTATCAGGCTATATCGAAAGCTTTAGGATCACACTATGTTGCCAAGAGAGTTCCGATCTCACACCGACATCCTTTTGTCTTCAATCGGCGAGACCGAAGGTCACTCGCCGAGACCTTATGGTGATTGCCCCAACCTACCAATATGCACATCCTTCCGCCACTGATTGGTGAGAGAAGAGTGGACTCACGCCAAAAGAAATCCATTTTGCACTGAGAGGAGTCCACATTGAACATTGTCGGCAAGATCTGATCCTTTTGCTATGACCATACTCCAAAAGCCAAAAAGTCACATTGCACAACATCCTTGTTATATTCATCTTCGCTAAGACATAAGAAGTCTCTTGCTGAATAGTACATTTTATTTGATTTACTGTCGCTGTAGCTTCAAGATATCGAGGAGACCCTGTATCGATAGTTTTATCTCCCACCAAAAGTCATTTAGAAGAAAGCCTTTTGCATCATTAGTGAGACAAAATCACTTCGCTGAGACCATAGGCTGAAATTTTTAACCTTATCTCGAAAGCCTTTTGAGGGAAACCCAGTGTATTCTGTCAGTGAGACATATGGATATTGCCATTGCATCCCCACGAAAACATTAACTCATGCCAATATGAAGTATTCTGTTCTTCCAGTCGGTGAGACAAGAAAACCTCGTTGAGACATAATGCTGATACTGCCCAGCTGCGCTGATGAACCACCATACCCATAGTCGGGGAGACATGTTGAATTTGGTGAGACCCTACCCCGATAGCCATAACATCTACTGATAGATGTTTCTGTTGTCGCCAAGACAAGATGAACATTATGCTGATAACCAAACACGAACAAGTACCAGTCACTATGACAATACAAAGGTCCCACCGAATGCCACCTGCAAACAAACTTCAGTCGATGTGACATTAAATGAGTCTTGCCGATAGGAAACATAAACTCATGCAAGAGGAAAATGTAAAATTGATCGGGGAGACAGGAATGAACCTATGCCGATAGGGACTGTAATGTGGAAAATGCATGACACGATGGAATCAAAGGGGCAATAAGGAAAAATATAGATGAAATATGCACACGGTAGGATCAAATCAAAAAAATTATGAATGAAACATATGTAAAAACATTAGATTTTTACAGTTCTAACAAACCCAAAATGGGAAAAACCATGGTGAGTGTTAGATCACAATATAGTATAACTAGTTATAAAATATTATAGTATGGGGTGGCTCACTATCAAGACTCACTGTCCAAAATGAGAGGTTCATTGCCTACAAAATTACAGTAAAAAAAATGGATTACATCCAGAAAATGAACTGATAATGTACAACTAACAAGTGCTAATTCAGTTCCTATATAAAGCTTAGTAAACTAACTTGACACACTTAATCATATTCTCATTTCTTTACATTCACATGAACTCATCATCAAATTCTTCAAAAATGTCTAATATATATAGTTGATATATCCACAAGCATCAATTAGGTTGGCCTAATTAGATCCAATCCTTATTCATCAAAAATACCATATGTCAGCTTAAAGATTTCACAAAATCTTTCCAAAAATAATTCAAACGCTCAATTTCACACTACATCATGCCGAAATGGACCTAAGATAGGTCACACATATTTTCAAAAAAAAAAATAATTCACTATACCACCAATTATCCATGAGGTCAACCAGAGATGGGCTTAATAGAAAAATGCAATCAACAAAATAATGTTGATAAACCATACAAGCATTTGGACATGTGAAATTCTGAATGAATGTGCTTCCAACATCCATAAACCATTTCCGAAAAATGCAAGCAACAATAATCAACAACAAAGGATTGTGAACCAAAATACCAAAGGATGATAACTGCATACTGGTTCAGATACCGGTTCAGAATACCAGATCAAACTAAGACTTAATCTTGCAGTTGCAACTCATATAACATGGTGACATCAATGAAAACAAAAAATAGAAAAATGAGATGTTCTTCTTCATTCTTCCAACACATATTATAACATAGTGATTTAGATGGGGAAAATCCTTTCAAGAGAAAAACCCCACTCTAAAAGCTACCCAACATATTATTTAGAAATCATCAAGATTACAATATACTTGCAAAGAAATATTCTCATAGGAGTATCACCAACCATAGATCCAAAGGCAATACAACCACTATTAGCCTCTTAAAATACATCACAATACATAGCCATAATACAATGCCCTTATAAAATAGGGTTGCCTGCTAGAGAAATACAAGCCAAAAAAATATCTACCATTAGATCTGAAACCTAATGATGAATGATCTAGATTTACAAAAATAAAATATACATAAAATGTGGCTTTTAGGGGCACTATCCCCAAACCCATGTTGGGGCATGCGGCCCTAGACCCCCTATCTAGGGGATGATCCCCTAGACCTTGCAAGGGGGATACCCCATGCACCCCCCGTGCTTACTTATCAACAGTAAGCCTTTTTTAATTGCAAGGTTGAGACACATTTTCCAAACATGAAAAGGAGAGACATGTGCACATTTGAACAAAAGGGGATCCATACATAAAGGTTTTGAATTAGTATATGATGGGAATAATGAGGTCAAATGCATAGAGGTGGTTGTACCAAGAAAATTTAGGCATTACAAAGTTGGGCCCCAACATATCCCATAGTTGGGGACATATTCCTCTTCTAGACATAGTGAGAATCTATCAATCATTAGAAGTAGACCATCAAAAAGGGCACAAAGAGGGGACTATCGTAATTACACTCCATGACGACTAATAAATTTCATGATTACACAAGGAAAAAACACATACACAAAATATAAAATATATAGGGGAGGACCATTGCTTAGATAAAGTAATACTTAATCCATTGTCTTGAACTAGTAAGTCCATGAGATTTTTGGAAAAAATATTGAGGTAGTATGCATATTACCATAAACCTCAATAAATTTATATGACCACACCACAAGAAATATTGTTTTCCAATTTGAGAATTTAAGTAGCAACTCAGTATGATCTCTCCATAGATCAACACATACCTTTGGAACTAAAACTCGGGTGTCTTTTACTAATTATCATTTATTATAGGGGATAGTTCATGTTATTAAAAAAATGTCATACCTATATCTTGGATATTCCTCAAGGTGAAAAATTTGGATGCATAATTTAAAATTTAAAATTAACCTCTATCACATCCAAACTTGCACCAATCTCTTTTTTGGATGTCGAATCTTGTCATTACATGTTACACACCTCCATTTATCATGATATGAAGATCTAATAATAAGTGCAATAAGTTATTATTTCCCATCTTCATTATTTTGATACATAAAATATTAATGACACAATATAGGATTTGGAAAAGGGGAAAAGATGGAAAGGTTTAGAATAATCTAAACTTATCAGGGCTAATGTGCCTTGAAGAGATTCCATTATTATACATAAATTGGTTCATTTCTCCAAGTAGAATATTCTTCACTCATATCCTTAATAGAAGTAAGAAAAATGAGGAAAGCAATAATAGACTGGTCATATTCATCATTATCCCAAGAGAAGGTTATGACCAACATTGAAAGATGGTGATTCCTATGTGGTAGTGTAGCTATCCTCTACAATGTGTAGTTGTTTCTCTTCCCTTTTTAGGTTGACCTCCTCATATGATAGTTCCATTTGATAATGTGGGAAGGTCAAATCATTCACATCAAGAATGCAATTCATGACTTGAATGCAAGAAATAAAAATCAACTATTCCTTCACTTTATGTACACATTATCTTCCAATGGCTAGGATTGGATTCATTGTGCTTCATTATTTGGATTTTCTTGTTTAATAACTTCATGTTCATTATATTTTGGAACCTATTCCTTCATCATTATCCATTGCTACACTAGAATCCTATTCTATATTAGGTACCTTCCTTGTATAATTTGAGTTCCTCATCTTATTCTCTTCCCTTTGTTTATCTTTTTTATTGTACATATAATTTCCATTTGATATAGAAAAAGTAACATCACTTACTACAGTCACATTCTTATCTCTTATATAATATACACTTCCAACTTGCACCACTATTGTGTCTACATCAGTCATTCTATCTTCACATTATGGCTTGGACTATTGGGATATTTGCATGAGTTCCTTTGAATATTCAACTTCTTGAGCCAACAACTCACTAATTTTGATCAACATAATATTCACATATAAAACTTGGATCAACTACATCACAATCACCATATTCTATTTATCCTTCTATAGAATCATATCAAGATGCATCATATTAATTATCCTCATATTCATAGTCCTTAATAAAAATTTCCTTGTAAGTAATTTCTTTCTCTTAACTCACTAAGAGGGCACTTGTAGGTTTAAGTGTAGAAAGTTAAGCTTGATACAATTTTATTATAGTTTCCTAAAATTCAACTATTGCTAGAAGTTCATGTTCTCACAGTCTCAAGTAATCTAGCAAATCTTCTTGTTCAATTCCATACTTATATAACATTCTCGAAGAAGTGGGATATGGATGAGGAGTATGAGCATCATAGGATCTATCCCCATTTATTATAATAATAGCCTTATCATTTATTTTTATCTCATAATTATACCTATGTATTTTTCTATGTGTTATGAGTATGTTATCATCTGAATCTTTAAAAGTGTACAAGTACTGATCTATTGAATCTATGAATAAACATTTTCTTCTTAATGTTCATCCTTTAATATTGATAGGTGGGTCTAAGTGACTTGCCATTATTTTGAGCATTCTAGTTTTTACTTTATCCCCATAAATGAGTGGTAGCTTCATTTTTTTCTTGATAGTATCAAAGATAAATTCTTCTCTCCATGTTAAAGTCTTTTGATATGCAAATTAATTCTAGCTTGGATTGAAATAGATTTGCTACTCTTCACTTGGAAGAGACCAACTATTTTATAGAAACTTGAAATATTAACATACCAAGCAAGAACTTATATATATGGTGTACCCCTATGTTGCTTTTAGTTGAAGATATCTTCAAAGTATGAACTAAGATCAAAATATCCCTAACAATGATGCCATATTTCTGGTAGAATTTGATGGATATCAAATTACGTGATTCAAACACACAATTGTAATACTTTTGAGTTGTTGAGGTCTATTAAAATTCCTATTAAGTGGAAAGGAAAACCAAGATCCAACAAGTGAAGTAGGTTGGATCTAAATTTTCATTTTGGCTCTACAATGGAACACAAACCAACTAGGTTTTGATGATTGGCTAACTACTTAAAAAGAAATTCAATATATTAGGGTTTAGTTCCTTTGTTGCAAAGAGGGAAAATTTGATGTGTGATTTAATTAACTTAATTTAAATAAACCCTAGATCTGAAAATACAATGATCGCACAAATGAAAATGGAAAATTACAAAAATGGACATAGATTTGAGATGTGTAGAAAGATGGGAGCCTATGATAGAAAGATGAGCCCAAAATGTAGTGATAGGGTGCTAGGCCCCCTATTCTAGGTTTTTAAGATGTTCTTAGCTTCTAGAAACCTATCATAGTCTACTCTTTGCTTTTCTGCAAACTATTATCAATAAGAATTTTGGATCTGGCCTACACACATGAAAAGAGGGGAAATTTTGTTTTGTATAATAGGTTACCTTAGTTAAACCCCAATTTTGGTGTTTCCACCTCCAAAAATAAAAAAATGATGATGGTATAAATCATGTGCGCTAGGTTGGGAAAATATATTAAATAATAAATTATTGTAATAAATAAATGACAATTGATAAAATAACCTTAGGCATGAAATCCCTATCGAAGTGATGTTACACCATAAGTTTATGCAAAGAGTTAATTGATAATACATGACTTTCCTTGAAGACCTATAAGAGGCTAGTCCACATAAGGGTGAAATCACAATACTATGTGTCACTTTTTTCCCAAGATGGACATTCACATCAATATTTTTAATTGAATCTTCATATTCCAAGACCTGTAGTAGCTAAACCATTAAGAATTTGAAGATGATCCAAACTAGTGATTTGTGTAAATTTGTGTGTAGATTCTAAATATATATTTTTTAAAAAAATTTAAAAATCAATCACAAATATTTCAACATCTCTGTTAATAGCTAGTTTTAAACAAAAATAACATTTTCAGAAAGTAATGTTTGTGTCGTATAACATAACTTTTTTCTATAAAGGAATAAAATTCTAATTTTTGAAATATAGATTCTCAACATCAATATCTAGGGAAAAGATATTTTTCCATAATTTTTGTTACATATATATATATATATATATATATTGACTAATTTTTCAAGTCATTGTAATTATAATTTCAACACACGTGTGTCATACAACCAAACTTGTTGTGTATATGTCAAAATCCATTTTTTCTTTTTTTAAACCTTGTTTTGGTAATTAAACCTTGAAATGAAATAATGATAAAAAGAAGAAATGATGATTGAAAAATTGATATGTTGCAACTCACCAAACCCTCAAATAAAACCCTTGAATAGAGATCCTTGAAGTATTGGAATTTGTATGAAATGGCTTGATTGATGATGTTGATTTTGTACTTGAATATTTACTTGAAAACTTGAAACCTACATCACAATGTTAGCTCCAAAAACATGCATGAATGAACATAATTTTTACATGATTCTTGAGATCTTGAATGATGCAACAAATTCTTGATAAATCTGATCTTAAATTCTCTTGAAAATAATATTTTCTCTTGTGAAAGTTCTCTAAAAAATATTCTAGTTGATTTGATAAAATAACCTTATATTTATAGATATCTATCCTTAATTTCCAAAAAATTAAACATTACAAGCTAACATTGCAATTTGAATTTTGGATCATAAAAAATACTACTAAAAGCATATTTAAAAATGGGTTCCAAGGCCTAAGGAGGACCCATTCACCTAGTGTGAATAGGTCCTAGGTCCCTATTCTTGGAACACACATTGCTCAAGGTAAAGTGTTATGTATCAACATTAATTATTGTCAGGTTTCCTCTTCAAAAAATAAAATTTATTAGGCTTTTAGATGTAAAATAGGGATAATCAAGGCCTAAGTAAGTCCAATTTAAGTGGGAGGTCCCAAAAAAAGTGTGAAAATGTAAAGGAGTACATTTGTCTACACTATATTTAGCCCCCACTTTAGTGAGAGGATGAGTGCAAGTGGAAACTCACCCTAAAGTAGAAAAATAGGTGTCAAGAGAGGTACAAGTGCACAAATTTTTATGGGATAGGATGAAAGGTATCAAGGAAGTGGCCAATCCCCTAAGATCAAGATCCCATGGAAAACCAACATAAGCACAAAGGGACACACATAAGATGTATGATATGAAGCAACAAGACAAGATACAGAAACATACAATGCCAAAGACTCAAAGAAAGAAAAGAAAAGAAAAATAAAAAGGGTTGGATAAAGTCTCAGTTGTTTGTCCAACTCAATGTGGATCAATCCTTAGATGTTTTTTGAAAAAAAATTTATAAGTGAAACCCGCTATCCACTATGCAAAAAAATATGCACTCACAAGGGCTAGTGCAATCTGATATACACTAAGTGAGCCCCCAAAAAGTGGCTAAGTAAGAAAGTCATACTAGGTCTATAGGCTCTCACCATATAATGAGAAAGTCACACCAAGTCTACAAGATCCCATTGTACTAACCATACCAAAGTTATACGTCCTGAAATTTGATAAGGTACCACACAACATGAACTTCGAGCTTCATAAGGCTAGAAAGTTGTGTTATGCTAGACACTCATCAAAAAAATGCATATAAGATAAGGTGCATTCAAGGGGGTTTTTCTTAGTTCATGAAAGGCCTCACCTTAGGGAAAATTGTGCCTAATGTATCGAAGAGAGGACTAGTCTAGGATAAAAGATTCATAGCTAAGGGAATACCATCGGTAGCATCACCACTAAGAAAAATGTCATATGAAAAGAAATGTTGTGCTCTTAAAGGAAATCAAACATAATATCACCACAAGGAAGACATGTCACATTAATTTAGAAGACCACACTTTGTAAATAGATTCACACTTCCTAGGAGATGTATGTTATCATCAATAAATGGAACATGCAAACAATGAATGGGGGACAATATGCCCCCCACTTAAAATGTCAACATAATTGCTATGTCAGTATTTTAACTAGAAAGGGATGAAGAGGTTAGCCTTGAAAATAATGCACACCTTGAATAAGTAGTTATCCTTGCCTCTAAATCATAGAGACAAAGACAATCACCAAGGACTATCAAGTTGTTGCCAAGAGAAACAAGGTTGCACCTCATATTGTACCACCATGAATGGCAATGGGAAAGACATGTAAAGCTACCAATGCCACAGAGTGATGAGCAACATGATAGGATGAAAATTAGTATCAATTAGAGGAAATAGGTGCCTCAACAGAAGGATGAGCACCAAAATCCTTAAGATGTTGAATTTTATTACTCAAGGCCTTACATTCATTGGATGAATGACCATACACTCAATGATATGCACAAAATGATTTTTTTTGTAAAATTTCTTTAGTGTTCTTGGAGGGAGAGATATCAAGTCATCTTGGATAATTCTCAACAAGATACTCTCTTGATCAATAGTAGATGTCTCTTTCTTTTGTGAAAAATTTATCTCTTACTTACTACAATGTGTCATGCATACACAAGACTCTTTAGATTGTGATATTTTGTACTCTCCCTTGAAGGAGGGTGTAAAATCTAATGAACCCTAATAATTACTAAGACATGTGTTTGAATATGTCATAGGGTGTTTTGTGTGAAAAAATTGATATTAAGCAAATATTTCTTGGATTATTTCACTTCTTTTAAAGGATAATAGCTAAGGCCACTAGTTATTTCTATCAGTTTAGGATGCACTAAGGTTAAAGTTGTCATAGAAGAATCTTTTATAATAGTGCTAGTGTAGTCACAAAAAAAATAATTAATTAAATAAATACTTGTTATTTATTTAATTTAGCCTATGTCCCTTATCCTAATAATTAATTAAATAAATGTTTATTATTTATTTAATTAATTCCCCATTATCCTTACATTCCACCACCTTTAATTAAATAAATATACATTTATTTAATTAAATCTAACCTTTTCCCATTTTCCTCTAAAATCCCCTAATCCCACTTAAGTTAATTAATCCTTGATTAATTAACCTTATCCACTTCCTAACCCTTATTATCCCATTCTCCAACTTTTAACTCCACCTAAGTTAATAAACCCTTGGTTTATTAACTCAACCCATCTTCATTAATCAATTAATCCTTGATTAATTGATCTAACCCTCATACCTAATCATTATGTTTATTTCCTAATTTTAAATTCCTAGATCTCACCTACCCCCAATAACCTCTTACACAAGCCACCCTATGAGCCACCCTATCTCTTACACAAGCCACCCTATCTCTTAGAAAAATTTAATGCCTCTCTTCCCAATGTGTGCTTACACATGTATGATAACACCTCCCCATTTCACCCCTATCCATCTTGTGACACTTCTCACACAGATAATCAATCTTCATTCCTTGATCCAAACCACATCCTTCTTTCAATCTCAACCCTCAATTAACCAACCAATCCTATCCCTTGATTCCTCTCACAAAATTTCTATATAATGAGGCCTTTACTCTCATTCTTTCAACACACATTCATCACATCCTTATTCTATCAAAATATCCCTTCAATCCATCACTATCCTACCATCATCATGCTAAGGTTTTGAGAAACCACACCCATCTCAATAATTGGAGCAAATCTGCAAGAAATGGGTGCTTCTTGTGAGCTCAATCCACGAAGAGAAGAAGACTATGAAGGTATAACATCCTTATGTTTATATATTATGCATTTTTATTCATATTCATCTTTCCCCCCTTCATTTTGGCATACCCGATGGCTTTCCACCATTCGTTCTAATGTTTCATGAAGTGTTTGTGAGTTTTGAAGTTGTAGGTGCCATTTTCAGATAGGGTCTCCAAAGCTATGCTTATGCTACACAAAATGGTGCTTAAGTTCAAACTTGTTGCACATAAGTTCAAAAATGTTGCACCTATGTGCAAAACTAAGGCACCTCTAGTTCTAAACTACTACACTTTTTCTTTTTGGTACTTCATTCATCATTTTAGCTTAGATCTAGGGTTTGTTTGCCTTCTACCATTTTATTTTGTAGTTCTTCATTGTCCTGACAATTTTTTTTTGTAGGTTCATCCATCATTTGAATGCTTAAATTAATTATTTCCAGAGTCTTGTAAGGCTAGGGTTTCATGCAAGCTTTCTAGGTCACCTTGGATTTTCTTATCTTTGAGCTCATTTTCATTGCATTATGGGGATATTTTGACTATATATTCATATTTTTAGGACCCCACATGTTCATCTATCTATTTCCCCATCTAGGCTAGTGCAAAATTGCATTTTTTCACTTCTAGGGGCTGGTTTCTGGCACATTCTACAAAGTGGCACCTCTATTCAAAACTGTTGTCTCTATTCAAAACTATTGCACCTCTACTTTAGGGGACATATTTTTGAGTTTCTTAGGTCTTTGTGGCATCAATTTTTCATTTCTAGGTTACTACTTACATTTTTGAGCTATTTTTTGAACTAGGTCACTCAAAAACATCCATTTTCCCCCCTCAAAATCCCTCCTTTTAGTCTCATCTGCAAAATTGTGCCTCTGTTCATAGAATGAAACCTCTATTTTATTAGAGGTGCAACTTTATTTGCAAAACTGCACCTGTGTTTCATGTTACACTTTTAATCATTCTTTTAGCTATTTTTTTCATCTAATCTCTATTTTTGGGCTACTAATGCATGTTGTGGGGTTTCTCTTATCATTGCAGCATGATCATCATCTATCCTCCCTCTCCATCCATGTATTCATCATCCTTACCTTCTCCCATCCATCTTTATGTTTTTCATCTTTTTATCCTTCATCCTTTAGCCTTCCCATCCATTTCAAGAGCACACTTGTGCTATTCTAACTTACATGTCCTCTCGAGGAAGCATACCACTACCTTCTTATCATCCTTTCCCATCCTTCCTGGTGATTGGAGCATTATGCCACTAGTCTTTGTCTCTTTCCTACCCACTATGTTTTATTCTTCTTTGAAATTATGTTACTTCTCTTAGTCGCAACATCATCTCAAAGAGGGGAAAAAGGTAGTCACCAAAAATAATATTTAATTAAATAAATACTTTTTATTTATTTAATTTAGCCTATGTCGCTTATCTTGATAATTAATTGAATAAATATTTATTATTTATTTGATTAATTTCCCCATTATCCTTACATTCCACCACCTTTATTTGGCTTCTAACATCTTGTTTCATACATCTTCATTGTCCTAACACTCTATTTTGTAGGTTTATCCATCATTTTCATGCTTAAAATAAGTGTTTTTAGAGTCTTGTAAGGCTAAGTTTTCGTGCAATATTTCTAGGTCACCTAGGATTTTCTTCTCTTTGAGCTCATTTTCATTGCATTATTGGGTGTATTTTGACCAAATATTCATGCTTTTAGCCCCCCAAATGTTCATCTATCTATTCCCCAATATGGGTTAGTGCAAAATTGCATTTTCTGGCTTTTGAGGACTAGTTTTTTCCACATACTACAAAGTGGCACCTCTGTTCAAAATTTTTGTGCCTCTATTCAAAAATTGTTGCACCTCTATTTTATGGGAAATATTTTTGGGTTTCTCAAGTATTTGTGGCATGAATTTTTCATTTTTGGGTCCCTACCTACATTTTTAAGCTATTTTCTCAAATAGGTTACTCAAAAACATCCATTTTTCACCCACAAAAGCCCTCCTTTTAGCCTCATCTACTAAATTACACCTCTATTTACAACATGGTGCATCTGTTTTATCAAAGACACAAATTTATCTGAAAATCTGCACCTGTGTTTTAAGTTGCACTTTTAAACATTCTTTAAGCTATTTTTTGCATCTAATCTTTGTTTTTGGGACACTAATACATGTTCCAGGGTTGTTCTTATCATTGCAGCATGATGATCATTTATCCTCCTTCTCCATCCATGTATTCATCATCCTTACCTTCTCCCATCCATCTTTATTTTTTACATCTTTTTATCCTTCATCCTTTAGCCTTCCCATCCATTTCAAGAGCACACAAGTGTTATCTTAACTCGCATGTCCTATCGAGGGGGCATACCACTACCTTCTCGTCATCCTTCCTAGTGACTAGGGCATCATGCCACTAGTCTTTGTCTCTTCCCTACCCACTATGTTTTATTCTTTTTTGAAATGATGTTACTTCTCTTAGTTGCAACATCATCTCAAAGGGGAGCAAATTGTAGTTGCCCAAAATAATATTTAATTAAATAAATACTAGTTATTTAATTAATTTATCCTATGTTCCTTATCCTGATAATTAATTAAATAAATATTTATTATTTATTTAATTAATTTCCCCATTATCCTTACATTCCACCACCTTTAATTAAATAAATCTACATTTATTTAATTAAAGCTAACCTTTTCCAATTTTCCTCTAAAATCCTCTAATCCTAATTAAGTTAATTAATCCTTGATTAATTAACCTTATCCACTTTCTAACCCTCATTATGCCATTCTCCAACTTTTAACTCCACCTAAGTTAATAAACCCTTGGTATATTAACTCAAACCATCTTCATTAATCAATTAATCCTTGATTAATTGATCTAACCCTCATACCTAATTTTAAATTCCTACATATCACATACCTCCATTAACCCCTTATACAAGCCACCCTATCTCTTACATAAATTTAAGGCCTCTCTTCCCAATGTGTTCTCACACATGTGTGAGTGCACCTCTCCATTTCACCCCTTTCCATCCTGTGACACTTGTCACAAAGATAATCAATCTTCATTTCTTGATCCAGACTACACCCTTCTTTCAATCTCAACCCTCCAATAACCAACCAATCCTATCCCTTGATTGCTCTCATGAATTTCTATATAATGAGGCCTTGAATCTCATTCTTTCAACACACATTCATCTCATCCCCGTGCTATCAAAATATCCCCTCAATCTATCACTATCCTACCATCATCATGCTAAGATCTTGAGCAACCATATCCATCTCAATATTTTGATCGAATTTGCAAGAAATGGGTGCTTCTTGTGAGCTCAATCCATGAAGAGGAGAATACTATGAAGGTATAACATCTTTGTGTTTATTTATTATGCATTTCATTTATTTCACTTCATATTCATCTTTACCTTCTTCATTTTGGGTCCCTCTGTTGGGCCCTTATGTTCCCAATCCTCCACCTAAATCCCAATATCAATATTCCCCATCCTCAAAATCTATCTTGGGCCCTTATATTCAAAATCCCAAACCCTCATGCCTTCCATGTGTTTTGGGTCCCTATGTCCCAAAAAAGAGTCCCTCATCCCCTCCATCCATCTTGGGTCCCTACACTCCACCACCTATTACTCCTATTCCAAAATCCAATTATCCTCTCTATCCATCACCTCATACCCCAAATCAAGATCAACCAAGGAACACATCTTAGAAATCTTTCCAACATACTACTTACACCAACCCATCCATAATACATCCACATCATTCATGTCCATTCACCAATCCCATTTCTCTTGGGAAGAAATTTGGATTCCAAATCTCAAATGCATAAATCCAAAAATCCACAAAATTCCAAGGATCAACATGTCCCCTCAAAAGGATAGAAAAATAAAAGAAAAATTTGATCCAAAATCAAAAATCTTATAGGTCACAAAGGCCCATGAATAAAAAATCAAATCCAAAAACCAAGTGGATTCTAAAAATACTCATAGAATCAATGCATCCAAACTTGCTAATCCAAAAGCTTATCCAATTCTAAGTCCCCCATCCCATCTAATAATCCTCCATCACCTTCTTCCATTTTGGGTCCTTATGTCCCAAAATCTACACCCACTCATGCATCTCAAATTTCAAAATACACTTCTCTTTCACAATTCCACCACCCGTGAAGGTGTGTGCCAATGTTGATCTTTCCAACATTCCCATCCACATATCTTCCTTCAATCCATCCAATATCCAACATTCATGTTCCATCCTTCCATCCCTCTTAACTGATCCTTTACATAAATCCATATCCTTCTCCATCTTTCAATCCATCTTATCCCCCTTGGCATCATTACACATGTTACCTAATTTTGCTTCTAGCTAAATCAAGTAAAGTTATGGTTATGTTTACATTTAAATGATAAAAGGTTTACATTTATGTCTGCTATGTTACATCCATATGCATAAAATAAATTATCAAGAGACTACATTATTAGATTATGAAATTGAATACAATAGAGAAGAGAGTCAACATTTATTGTAAAGGTAGTCTTTATTGATAATAATAAGTGTATAGTGTCCCTCACAAGTCAAGGGATTGACTATTATAATGCAAATAAGGGAAAAAATATACATTTACAGATACAAGAAAGAAAAATACATATGTAAAGAAGGAGGACCCGTCATTTCCTGAATGATGAATCTTAGTTGAGTTTCCTTTGCATTAAATTTAGTCCTCTTGCTTATCCAAACTCCAATTGTTGCTTGCCCCCTACTGCTCCAAGGTTTCCTACATTTTTTAGAAGAGTGTTGTTAGAGCAATGAATGATCACCAATGAATACATATGTAGACATCCATATAAATATAGTCTGATCCTCATGTGCATTGAAATAGCTTGTATACCATAGATGTATAGGAAAAAAAGAGAGTTATCAAACACATCTATCATATGCTATGTTTTATCTAACATGTTTTCTCATTGTACATGTATAGATCAAATCTCGTTGTTGTTTTGTTTCATCTAGTTACAACATGTGGAGTAAAATGTGGCTCCCACGAGGGTTGAGTGCAACATGCTACCCTCTTGTGTTTTAAGAAGGGTAGGAATGTAAGAAAAACTGAGCAACTTGATCAAGTTGATGATAAACCTATTCTTGATGCATTAAATCAATATGGAATCATATCACTTGATCAACTTTCATTATCAGATTCAAAAGATGCAAAAGAACTATGTGAATTATCAAGAAAGACTACTCTTCATCATTTCACATTGAACCAAATAGTACGCTATCATCATGTTGATCAAAGGGGTAGTCATGGATAAGAAGAGAAATGCAATACAAAATATAGTTCTTTCATTAATCAAGAGCACTAGGGAAACCTGTTTACTAGTCATGTTCCTCAACATTTTTTTCTTCTTGAAAATATTACCCTATTGGATATGTCTTTCAATATTCTTAAGTGGATCCATTTTAGTCAAGGAAAACATGATGTGATGATAGTTTGTGAGAGGAAAGTATTTATGCACAACAAGCATGATGAAAACTAGAAGCTAAGGGAGTCATGACAATGTCAAATGCAAGGGACAGTGTATATCTATGCATGGATAATCATTATGGAAAAGTAGCTATCAAGTCCTATCAAGATCTATCATGAGCTACATGGAACAACAATTTTCAATGAAAGAAGATACATGGGATAGCCACCTTATTTATTGATGACTACATTCAAGTCATCAAGATGTAGTGAAGAGGTTCAAGATCAATAGACACTATGAAAGATTTGGAACATGATCACATTCCTTGGTCCGTTTGATATAAGCTACAAGCCATATCACAAGTTGGAGAGACAAGGTTTAATCAAGACAACAAAGTTATATTCTTTCATTTCATGACTTTAGATGCAGCATTTTTTAGTGCTAGTCCTAGTATCGATGTGTTTTGAAAGAGACAGTGAGTTTTGCACTAGTGACACATGATCACAAATTCACAGGAAACATAGATGGTATATTTCTAGCCACAAGGATTTTCAAGAAGCATTCCATTGATGGAAGTTCCATTTGCATTATTATTATAGTAGCATTATTTGTTGAATATGCATATGGTATGATAGTCATTTAAATATCAAAATACAAAATGTAGTCATGCAAAGTGACAACAAACAAACGAGATAGGTTTTGTGAAAAGTAGGAAAGTCACTGGAGGATTGTTATAAAAGATAAATTTCTGATTAAAGTGGAATTTCGTTGAATTCAATATCTCATCATGCATATACTATTCAAGTCTCTGTGAGTAGTTATATAAATTTTATGGTAGCATGAAGTTCTTCGTGGAAATCATATTAAGAGGGTAAAACACTTTTGTGTTTACATAGTAGGAAAACATTGTGTATCATTGAGGATCAATTAATGCAAATAAGTGACTAAATATACAATGGAAGAAATGCAAGAAAGGGTGATTCACCAATGATTTTTAATCACAGTCACAAAGGATAGTTTATATCGCAAACCCTAGTTAACAATTCATCAAGGCAACTATCATTATTTTAAAATAAAATGGCATTATTGTTAAGGATAGTCACAGCAGTTGGTTAGCATATGATTAAAGTGAACAAGGTAACTACAAAAGGCAATTTGCATGATAAGACATTGAAAAGAGAGACTAAGCATGGATAGTATGAAATATAACCCTATTCCTATGTAGCAAGAGGAGAATCCAACAAAACACATGAATATATACATCAAAAGTAATAAGAAAGCATTCCCTGTATATGAAATTAAAGCATCCATACAAGACCTTGATGATGGTATAAATAAATAATTTATTCTCATTACAACTACTATGAATGTAAGCAGTGATGAGTGTTTTCAAGAAAAGTATGACAACAAGAGATATCAACTAACATCAGGAGCTATCATAAGCTACATGGAGAAAATTTTCTATCAGAATGCATGGTCAAAGCATGTTTGCATTTGCTATCCCAAAGAGCAATGCAATGTAAATGGAAAATAATAATGCAACTGAATTCATTAATGATCTTCGCATTTGAAGTAAAGTATGTATATTAGGGTCAATAAAATAAAACAAGTTAGCATTGAACAAGAAAAAGAAGATTGGACAGTCATTATTGAATAACCAAAAGGGATAGTCATTCACGGAAAGGGTCAGTCCATACCTACAATATTTAAGGAAGAGAGATTGAAACCCTTGTTGATAGGGTTATGACTATTACATTGAGCAATTTTTCTTATTGACAACGTGCCTTATAAATTTTTCAAATGGATGAGGTCTCAGAGGTAGAGTTCATTCCATACATTGTTGGTGAGCATTTTGAAATTAATGATCTCAATGATGATGGGATGTAGCATGAATTTTTGATTTTATCAACAATTAATAGTCTCAGATGAGTTTTTGAGGAGGCAATAAACTTACTCAGTTTCTACTAGTAATGTTTGATAACAGTTCCTCAAGAATCATGAAGCAAGGTCAAGTAATAGTTGCAAAGGCACATTTTTTGTGCAAGAAATCAATGAGAGACACAACTTAGGTAAGGGTTTCAAGTGGAAAAGGGTGGTGTTCATGAAGGAATGAAAAAGATGTGTACAGCTTTTAAGTTCTACTTGTACTATGCATTGGTATTGAATCATTTAGCAAATCATTTTCCTTCATAAGAAAACCCTAAATATTTTTTATACAGAGTCATTCTTTCAAGAAATGCAGAAGATAAAACCCTCAAATAGAGGCATGAAAATGAAGCGTGAAATAGGGTCAAGCCATGACTTGGTTATCTTCTTAAATGCCGAATGTAGAATGCATTTGAAAATGAAATCCCATCAAATAGAAGACAGAGAGGAGGCCGCAATGAATCACTTAGAAGCCATGAATGAAGGATTCATTCTTCAAACCCAAGTACAGTAAAAACTATGAAGTTTTCAACAAAGCTTCACCATTTCTCATACACATAGGAGTTTGAAAAATATAGAGAACAATTTCTTACCAACATTTGAGCAAATGAGGCCTTCAGACATAGTTGTAGAGGTCTATTGAAACCCTTAGTTGGTAGGGCTAAAAATCCCATAATGAAAAAATGCAAAATGAAATGCTTTGCAAAAAAATTTCCACATTTTTTCTTTAGGGTTTCTTTTACCCTAATTCATGCTGACTAGTTAAAGGAATTTTTTGCCTTTTATTTTAAAATTTTGCAAAAAAACTAATGCCTCGTGTATTGTATTCCTTGGTTTGTTTTTATATTTTGCAAAATCAAATGACCAAGTCATCAAATATTCCCTTTTACATATGTTTCAAAAAAAAATTCCAACTCAATACCCCATGACAAGCATGCTTATCATGATTTTGTATTAAGTGTAAAAATGTAATAAGATAAACGTTTACTAAAATGGTGATTAATATATCACTTTATTGAATTTTTTTCTTATTAAGATTTTTTTAATGAGTCAAAGCGGGGTATTGTTGAATAGTAAGCTAGTGCCTTTATTTTTGCATTAGTTTTGAAATTTTGAGAAAATTATTAAAGTGATGTGATTATAAGCCACTTTATTTAATGTTGCATGTAGTGCAAAATAAAGATGTTTTGTTTTCAAATTAGGTCAAAGGGATATATAGTTGGAGTTGTTATAATTGCAAGATGGAGGTTCTTGAACACATCAAAAGTGTGATTCAAACAGTTTGGAGGCATGTGGGGAAGTTGGAGGAGCATGACCAACATGTGGACAGTGTGGGTTTTTTTTACTAGGTTTTGGGGGGAATGAGACAATTTGGAGGCAGTTTTATTATGCTTATAGTGTGGGTATGGTCATGACTTGACTTTTAATCCAGTTTGGAACCCCTTTGGAAGGGATTTGAGTGCTTTATTTTGGGATTTTCTGTTGCATCTAACCAGAAGCTTCTAGAAGGATGTGTGTGCAACAGTTTTTCAAAAAAGCTTAAGTAACTTCAAATAGAGGTTTTGAAGGGAGTTCTTTCTTTCCAGCAACATTGTAACTCATTCTTGGAGTTTCTTTCAGCAAGAGCAGTATTGTAACTCTTTTACATACTTGTATAGCAGTTCATAACTTGATGTTTAATGGAGATAAACAGTTTGACCTTCTCATTTTTCTATTTCATTGTATGTATTTGGATGATTTGATGCAACTACTTGTGAATTTTATCATTCCTAGTTTTGTGTCTCATTAGTGGCATCTTTAAACAAAAAATATATGTAGTTGTAGGTTGTAAGTTGTTTTGTGTAGTAGAATGTCCTAGCCATGAAAGTTTTCTTTCCTTCGAGTGTGCATTGTAGCCTTCTTCCAAAATACTAATGCAAAACATATCAATATTGAGTTGTTTTCATCAAGCTTATATTTAATAACATGTGTATGTAAGTTGTTTTACAATTTTTAGTTGGTGATTTGGTGCATCACCTTATAAAGCTTTCACTTTGTTTGATTTTCATGTTTCCTTCTTACTCTTTCCTCAAAAATTCATTAGTTTAGCAGTAGTTTAGGCGGCACCATTTAGGAGATAGCCTTATTTGGAGGTCCACTTCATGTTTAGGTGACCCACAACCTAGGATTGTTCCCATGTTACTCCAAATTGCTAAGTTCTACAACTTAGCAAGGGTGCAGATTTGAGAGATAACAATTTTTGGCATGCTCGGTGGGACTATGAACTAATTCTCAATCCATTTTATATGTTTTTATATTGTTGTTTGCTGTGTACAACAATTGATTACTACCTTTTGAGTTGTTTCAAATACATAACTGGCAACTATGAGAAGTTTTACTGGTTTCAGTATGGTAAGTGTTGGTTAGTTTCAAGTAAATATGGTTTTTGTCTATTTTTCTAGCTTCTAATGAATAAACATGTCTTTTTTTCATGGAAACATGTCATATCACGCAACATATCATGAAAATGCTAATTACCCACCACCTTATTAGGCATTTCAGGCCTTTCATGATGCTAGTTTTACACCTAATTGCTTTGATTTACAAAGAAAATAACATGCACAGTACTTTTCCGACCCTCTCACCCCTGCTCAACCTTCCTGGAGACCTACCCATGCTTATAATAATTTGCAAGAAGATAATTTTTCTCATAAACAACATGACTATTCTTTGAATCAGCCTCAAGATGCCAACAAAATTAGTATCAATGAGATAATATTAGATTATCAAAGGAAAATGGAGGCTGTCACAAAAGAGCAGGAGTGTAACTTGCAGCAGAATGAGTGGGCTTACAAAGCTTATCAAAATCACCATGGTTGTTTTAATAGCCAACCCAAAAATGATGACAATATGGGGATTATTAATATAAAAAATATATTGCTAGATTTTTGTAGGCAATTGGATGATATCAAGAGGTAGCAAGAGTTTGATATGCAGTAGGAAGACCTCGCTTATCAGGCTTGTATTCATCAATAGGAGGTGGAGGCACAAAGGTATAAACATAGTTGGCCCCTGGCATTCCTACTTTTAGTTCAAATTTTCCTATAATGATGAATCATCCTTTGAAGGAAGAGATTCCCAAGGTTTCATTTCCAAGTTTTAGGTTAAATGATTCTACTTAGTCTCCAAGTAAATCTTCTAAATTTGAAATTCCAAGTTTCAAAGGATTCCATTTAGTTTAGGAAAATGTAGTACCTAAACAAAATCAGTCCACCACTTCTCAAGAACAACTTTTTCAAGAGCTTTCATGCCTTAAAGAAGCCCAATCACCTATTACCTTTCCAAATCCATTTTTTGAAGAACAAGTTGCCAAGCTCAAAATTCCAAGCTTCAAACAAGGTGAACCTCTTAAGCCTGCTAGATTTGAAATTCTAAGTTTTAGGGGTAATGACCCTTTGCAAGAGCCTATACTTGAGGAAAGTCAGTCCATCATCCTTCAAGAGCAGTCTTTTCAATTGCAAAGTGAACCCAGTAAGAACACAAAAGAAGATTTTGAGGTAGAGGAAGAGCTTTTTGTTGTAGATACACTTGTGCATGGGGTCCAAAATGAAAAATCAAAGCTGTTACAAATGATTGACGAGAAAAACTAGGTAGGACAGCAGGGTAGTAAACAAGAAATGAGTGCTAAAATGAGGTCCTAAAAAAATTATTTGATGAGCTTCCTAGTTTTTTTGAGCAAAGTGATGAGATAATGATAGATTTATTTGTTGAGCTGCCTTGTTTTGTTGACAAGGATGTAGTTTTAGAACAACAAGAGGACATCAAACAATATGAGGAGTTGTTGGTTGATGACAATCAGTATGACAATGGAGCCTTGGACCATGTAGAGGAGCATAAAACCTAAACCTGACACCGTCTTTAGAGGTATGAGCTTTGATATCTTCAAGCATGTTATGAATGAGAAAGCTAATGTTGAGCTTTATGAAGAGATGTGCATAGATATAATTGAGAATTTTTTTTCAAATATGGATAACAAGGAATCAAATATTTTAGAAAAGGTTAAAAATTAGGATGAACAAGAACAACAGGTTCGCAAGCATGAACAAGTGTTGAAGCAATAAGAGAAATATGGTCTTGATAAGGAGGATTCCATTCTCTTAGGTCAAGAAACTTCTCATGAACTTGTTTTGAAAGGTCTCTGCTAGTTGGAGGAGATTCCTTTTTGTTGTACAAAAGAGTTGGAGGCTGATATATCAATTGAAAATCAACGTCAAGAGGCTACTTTATTGTTTGAATTTTTACCTTCCTTCATTGAAGAAGAAAATCCTAATTTGAAGTGTACCTCCCTGAGTGATAATGAGGATTTTGAGCTTGAACCAACTGATGAGAGACTTTGAGATACTTTTGTATTGTCACTTTAAGTTTTAAAAGAATTTTTTATTTTATCAATTAACATGACTGGCGGTAGACTATAGATTAATATGGTTACTTTATTTGCTTTATGTTTGGCTAATTTGGTAGATATATTAGAGATAATGCTTTATATTAAATGCATTACTTTTGTGATGATATTGATGAGTTAATCATGCAGTTTTAATCTTTTACTATCATAATTGGTATCCTATTCTTAAGGATTATATTGAGGGTGTAGACATCTAAATTCAGACACTTAATTTATCCAAATTTGTCACTTTTCGTCTAAACATCCTCTTAGCCTAGTTAATTAAATAATATTACTATTATTTAATTAATATCTTTAATTCTGCTAAATCCCTAAGGTATTTAATTAATAATTAAATACCTTACCCTCCTTAATCCTCTTTTCATCAAATAAATTAAATAAATATTACATTTATTTAATTCCTCACATGTCATTTTCATCTAATCCATTTCCTAATCTCTTCATTAAAGATGTGCACATGCCTAATCCTTGATTAGGATGTGTCACATCCTCCAACTTTTGCAAGTTGGCTTTTAATCCTAATTAGCCCCTAATTATCCTCTAATTATAAATTAATTAAGCCTAATCATTTTCCAAGGAATTTTTAATTCCTTTTTATTTGTCCTAGATTCCCCTCCTTTATATGTGAATTTTTAATTCACATTCCATCCTTCCAAGGCTTCTAGAACCTTGGACTTGTCACAATCTCCACATGTGACCAACCTTGGACTTGTCACAATCTTCACACCTTGGACTTGTCACAATCTCCACATGTGACCAACCTTGGACTTGTCACAATCTTCACATGTGACCAAGTCCCACCTTTTTGGAGCCCACCTTTTACCCTCTAGATTCTTCCAATCATTGTGAATTTAAAATTCACTTTTATTCACCCAAGATTCTTCCCATCTCCCAATGTACTTGCAAGGTGCTTGTACTTCCTCCACCTCATGTACCCTCTTGACAACTCATCTCCACCTCATATCCTCTTGTCCATTTCACCCTCCACATGTCAAGATGTGAGGGCTTGTGGGTTCTCAACCCACCATAGCCCTTCATCTTGGCCTTGTTGGAGCAATCTTGACCCTTGAATTCTCTAGATAATTCAAATTCTCCTATAAATACCCCCTCCTCAAGGGAATTTCCAACACTTCTTCATTTGATCAACCTCATGCTGCTAAATTTCCTTCTCCACAACACTTCTTCATTTGAGCAACCTTATGCTGCTAATTTTCCTTCTAAAGAACACATAGCTATCTTGCACCCTTATGCTGTCATTTTGCATTCTCAACACTTTGCACTCTCATAACTACATGCTGTCCAAGCCTTTTTCAATCATTCAACCACCTTTGTTCATCATTTTGCATATTGAAGCTTGCATTATAGTCACTCAATCTATCATCTAAGGAGCACACAACCAATCCAAGCAAGGGCCAATCAAAGAAGTTTCAACAACAAGGGAGGTAAAAGTGTTTGTGTTTTATTTTATTTGCATTCCTTTTCGTTATAACTCTCTTTTGGCTAATCTTGAGGTGTCCTTGGAATTTTGTTATTTTCATGTTTCTTAGTCATTTTGCACACTTAGAGCGGTAGGAAATTCCAAGGTATCACATTTCTGGCACGCCCGGTGGGACCCACATACGGGTCTTGCATTTAATGTTTCTTTGAGTTAAGATTTTGCAGGAAAAAGCTCACAGAGTTGCGGTAGCGCCCCCGCAGAGTTGCGGTAGCGCCCCCGTAGAGTTGCGGTAGCGCCCTTTACAGAGTTGCGGCAGCGCCCTTTACAGAGTTGCGGCAGCGCCCTTAACAGCACAGTTTTGAGGGTAAAATGGGCGTTTTGGCTTCGTTTTTGCTCTAGTTTTTTGCTATATTTGTGTGATAACTCTCTACCGTTGTTCTGGCAAGAATATTGTTATTTTTCACTAACGTTTTTGCAACATATTGTGGCAAAAATTGACCAAAAGGCGAAAAAGAAGGAGAACAACTAACATTTGTTTGCAGGGGGCATCTACATAATCAGATTTTCAAAAAATTATCTTTGCTGCTCTCAAACGTAGTTTAATTAGGGGGATTAAATCTTATTGGTTGCTGTGGTTGTTTACTTTTGTGTTACCCAAGGGGGCATTGATTTGTTTTCACTTTCCCTTTGCACTTCGTGTGAGCCTGGGGAGTAGTTGGAAATAGTTAGTGTCTTCTTTTTAGTGGGACCTGCTTGGGGATTTTATCACCCCAAGGGACGATTCCAACCATGTGTACCGGCGGGGTATATAAAGGGGGGAGAATGAAAGTTGTACCCCAATCCAGTTGCGTCGTAATTGGCGGAGCGTCAAAGCTAGGGTGATACCTAGATAGACGTGAAGAGTTGGTTCAAGCCTTTCAGTATCTCGCTGGGGTTCCCGACTCACGCTTGTGACGGACTGGTGTTCACGGTTGTGCCTCACGTACCGAGAGTATATTGAGGACTCCCTAGAAGCCTTGTGCATCCTAGATTAAGACTTTGCCTTGCCATACCCGCAATATTAATCATAGGATTGTGCTTGCTTGAGGTGTTTCCTTATGGAAATTCTGTCAAATTTTTGATACTTTTGACTTGTTTTATTATATTGCGTCCTTGCCATAGCCTTTGCCATCAAAAAAAAACCAAGCTTTGTTCCCGCCCCTGTTTTGCTACAGAAACGTGGTAGCGCCCCTGTTTTGCTGCAGAAACGTGGTAGCGCCCCTGTTTTGCTGCAGAAACGTGGTAGCGCCCCTGTTTTACTGCAGAAACATGGTAGAAACGTGGTAGCGCCCCTGTTTTGCTGCAGAAACACGGTAGCGCCCCTGATTCACTGCAGAACGCTGCCTACGCCCCTGATTTTGCTGTCAACGCCCCGAAAGTACCCCATTTGGATTCATTTAGCCTCTAAATCACCACTTAATCATTCTCAGCTATCATCCCATTATCCTAAGCCTCCATTTCGTCATTTTAAGCCTCCCAAAACCTCCGTTTCATCTATTTAAACCCCCATTCTACCACCCCAAATTTTCACGAATCACCTCTAATCTACCTTTTCATTTTAATTTTCCATTCACAAGTCAATACCATCACCTAACAAACATCACAACTTTCCCATTCACACCTCTTAAACACCGCCCATAGCCAAACCGCCCTAACCTTGCATTACAAAGTGATTATCTAAATTGACTATAGCGCTTGAACTTGATTATTGATCTTTAACTTCAACCCCAATTAATTTGCCTCCATCTTGAGGTGAATTCGGTGTTGCAAGTTATCATCCTCGGCCCAATCAATCCATTCCTAGCTTAAGGTGGATTCGTTGCCGTAATCATCCTATCAATCAATCAAAGCTCTAGGGTTACTAAAGGTAATCTCACGTGATCAAGCTTAAATCCAATCCAAATCAAATCCAATCCCAATCCAATCAAATCAAATCAAATCCAATCCAATCCCAATCCAATCCAATCCAATCCAAATCCAATCCAATCCAATCAAATCCAATCCAAATCCAATCAAATCCAAAACCAATCAAATCCAATCAAATCCAATCCAAATCCAATCCAAATCCAATCCAAATCCAATCTAATCCAATCCCAATCCAATCCAATCCAATCCAAACCAATCCAATCCAATCCAATCCACATCCAATCTAAATCCAATCCAATCAAATTCAAATCAAATCCAATCCCATCTAATCCAATTCAAATCCAATCATCTTGTCAAAACATCCAATTACCCAATCAATCAAATCACATTCAATCTATCACTATAATCCTATCCAATCCGATCTATTCAATCAAAATCTGATCCAATCAACCTTATCCAATCCAATCTAATCACATCACCTTCGACCCAATCAATCTACTTCCATCTCGAAGCAGATTCGGTGTCGATCGTCAGAATTAATCCCATCACATCATCCAATCATCCTAATATGAGCTTTAGTCCAATATGAGCTGGACCAAAATCCCAATTTGAGCTTTAATCCGTTCCCATCCAAAATCTTTTATCCATCCTCTTTATTCTACCACGTGAATCCTCATCTCCATCAATAGTAGTCAAGGGAACCCTAATTATATGGACAACGATAACGAAAGTCTTGTTGATCAAGAGGAATATGACATAGACCCCCTTGACACTATCATTGCTAGTAAGCTTTCTCCACCCACTTTCCAAAATCCAATCACCCCCTCGAGTTATCCCGTTATGTCTTCGTCTATGCCTAATCATGTTGTTTCTGCTACCTTTGACAAGGGATATCCATCATACCCTTCATCTACATCATCCTCTTATCTAACACCCGCATCCTCTTATCCTAGTCAACCATCTCAATACCCCTATCCTAATCCCCCATCCACATCCTCCTATCTAAATCCTTCATCCGCATATACCCACTACCCTAATCTTCCATGCCAATCTATGCACTCTAATCCTACATTCGTACCTTCCTATCCTAATCCTACATCCACACCCTTTTACCTTAATCCTCCATCCATGTCTCCTCATCATAATCCATCATCCCAATACCCTTATTATAATCCATCCTCCACATCCTCTTGTCCCACTACACCACCTATATCCTCTTGTCCTAATCCACAATTCATGTCCCCCTATCTTAATTCATCACTCCAATATCCTTACCCTAACCCTCCATCCAATAGTCCTCCATCCAATCCCATTCATCCATCCCATCCTAGTCCTCCATCTACTCCTAGTCCTCCATCCAATCCCAATCCCCCATCTACTCATAGTCCTACATTCAATCCCATTCCAAGAACTATAATCCCTCATCCATTTCTACCACCCTAGCTGTCCATATGCAGTTCCTCAAGCTCTCCAAGGGATTCACTACAGTAGTTATCCCTAATCCCATCTTGTGTCATGGGAACCATGTCAGTTTAGATCCATTTATCCATACCACCATGAGACCTCCATACCACACCTATTATTGATGTTACCACCCCTAGCACTGATCAAACCATTGAAACCATTGAACCCCCACCCTCTACTCCAAGAACCATCGAATCCATTGAAGATACCCAAATCCAACCCACTCCCTCTACTCCTAGGTCTACCCAATCTATCGAAGATACCCAAATCCAATCCACTCCCTCTACTCCTAGGTCTACCCAATCTATCAAAGATACCCAAATCCAATCCACTCCCTCTACTCCTAGGTCTACCCAATCCATCGAAGATACCCAAATCCAATCCACTCCTCCCACTCCCAGTAGCACCAAAACCTATTCCAATGAACCTCATGACTCTTCCATTCCCTCCATCTTCCCCACTTGAAGAGTCCCAACAAGAGTCCATTACCATGCCTCCCGCACACGATGAGTCATGCCAAGAGTCTAATCCAAAGCATGCCAACATATCCCCTTCTCTAGATCAAGATCCTACCATCCCATCTAGTCCACCTCAAGACCACAGTCCCCCATCCATTCCATCCCATGATCCCCTTGTCATTCAAACTTCCACTACTACATCTCCATCTCCATCGCATGAGCCTACCACCACAAATCCAGATCCTATCATGGCCCCTACTCCCTCTCCTAATGTTGCTATCCCATCATCTCCTTCTCATGATCCCCCATCATCGCCTAAAAATTCTCTCCCCACACCACTTGCATATCCCCTTGGTCCTCTCACATTCCTCCACGGTGGTCTTCTCGCAGAAGAAAAACAAAGCATATACACCAACCCTCCTCTTCCACCTAATAATGGACTCGCATCATGTTTTCAGAATAACAAAAATCCTGTCCTAGATCGAATACTCAAGGGAATGAACTATCAAGGAAAAGGTTTAGGCCTTCATGAGCAAGGTATTATAGAGCCCATCCAAGCTAAAGAAAATTTGTATCTGCAAGGTCTTGGATGTACTACTCACGACTCGCAATCCGAAAATGTTGGTACAACCTCTAGGCGTCCTCAACGAGCCTTTTCCAAAAGAAATATCGGCTCTTCTCATCGCCCCACCAGATCATATGTGGCCATCCCTCCTCTATCGTATCACCTCAAAACAACTGTCCATCTTCCTCCTTCATTTGCTCCATCCATTTTGGGTCCTTACATCCCTCCATCTACCATCTCTAATCCTCCATCTACCATGCTCTTGTTTCCTCCAAGTCCTACGTCTATTTTGGGCCCCTATATCCCAAAATCACCTACTCCATCTCATCTTATCCATCCTTCTATCCATTCATCACCTATCCATCTCATCCATCATAAACATCCCTCTCACATACCCCATAGTCAGGATCAACAAAGGCACTTACCTCAACATCCTCCATCTACACGTAATCCCCATACTCCCACCCCCATCACTCCACACCATCCATCTCCTCACACCCATCCCATTGTTACTAAAAGCACTTTGGTTGTTAAAGAAAAAATGCATCAATTTAAACATCCACATGAATCAAAAGCCTCCCATGTCCCTTCTAAAAGACATGTTAAAGCAAAGCAAAATCAAATCCACAATCCAAATCAAACCCATCGGCCACAAAGGCCCACTAAAGCAAAAATCAAAACCATGTGGATCCCAAAGAAAAAAGATGCAATGCCATCAAATGAAAAATCTGTAAGAACATCCAAAGTTGCTAATCCAAAAGCTATCCATACTCACCTTTCATCTCCTAAGTCTGTTTTGGGTCCTCATGTCCCAAAATTCACCATTCCATCTCCTCCATTATCCCCACATTCTCCATCCATCAATCCTATTATCTTTTCACATCCACCATCACATGTGCCAATGTTGGTCCTGAACACATCTCCCCATCACATATCCACCCCATCATTCTATCCATACCCTTTCCAGCATCCCATACATTATCCCATGTATCAACACCATCAAATCCCTCTAATTCATCCTCTTGCATAAGGTTGTACCAACATCCAATAGTCGGTTTGAACATGGGCTCTTAACACCTTGATCCTTATCACATGTCCTTACCCATCTCCTTCTGCATAACATCCAAAAAATTCAAAAAGTCAAAAAGTCAAAAAAGTCAAAAAAGTCAAAAAAGTCAAAAAAAAAAAAAGAGTCAAGAGAAATAATTCGTCCAATGGTGAAAACTTGGCAAACAAGCACCTTGAATAAGTACCATGATGAAAACCTGGCAAACAGGCGTCATGCGTAAATCCCCATCTACACTTGGGGGCAACTTCCTGATATGCATTCCCTCCATCCGCTATGCTTCTAGCTATGCACCTGTCTTCCTGTTATCCGTCCTCTTCATAAATCCCTCCATCCCTCCTATTTTCCGCATCCTACCATCATATCTCATTTATCTCCCATTCCCTCCATCCTTCTTGTGATCTTGATCAAAATAGGGGCACCTATCTATGCATGCTTTGGACACCTATTGGTATACATTCCCTTCATCCATGCTCTATCATATTCCTTGGTCACCCATCCTGTCCTCCTTCAATTATCTCCTTTATCTTATCATCCACTCGTCCTACATACCTCATCATATTTGATATATCTAGAGTGGGGGCATCTGCTTCCTTTGTGACAGTCCTTGGAGAAATCATCTATCATAGCATCCCTTCCATCTCCCTATCCTTATCTCCGTATCCATCTATCCTAGCATTCCTTTCATCTCCCAATCCTATCCATCTATCATAGCATCCCTTCCATCTCCCTATCCTTATCTCCGTATCCATCTACCCTAGCATCCCTTTAATCTCCCAATCCTTATATTCCCATCCATCCAAACAACCCCTCCCATCCCCCATCCCTATATCTCTATCCATTCTTTCATCTTTATCCTCATACCATCTTACAATCCCTTGTCATTGGTATCTGGCTATAGGCCTCCCCCCCCATGCAACCAAATGTCATTTTATCTCATCGTCATCACCCCTGCTTCTCTTGCACATCTTTTCAATCCCCTATCATTTTTCATCACTCATCTATCTATCATATCATCCTCCCAAGTCATTTTAATGCGTTGATAACTATCCCCGCCCTGAGCTTTATGTGATCGTCATCATCTTATCCAATCCAATAGGTCTATCCTATCTTGTCATATCGGTCCCATCTTTTTATCCACTTATCCTATCATCATCCATCATCTTTTATCCATTGTTTGCCTTCGGTCTTGTCGAACTACGTTGCCCCTGCGCTTTTACGTAGGCAAGGTCGATCATTTGATCCGCCCCCGGGGTTCCATCATCGATCTTCATTGTCCACTTTGCTCTTCTATCGTCTATCATCAGTCTTTCTCCTTTTGTCCATCCTATTCCCTTTCTCCCCCATCCCCATCCTACCCTATCCTTTACCCCCTATCCTCTTCCCCTCCCCTTATCCCTTTTCCCCATCCCATCCTATTTTCGTACCCCCTACCCATCCCCCTTTTTTTCCCTACCCTTTCCCCTTATTCCTTTCCCATCCCATCCTATTTCGCACCCCACCCATCCCTATTTTCCCTTACCCTTCCCTTTTCCTATCCCCCATCCTATTTTCGCATTCTCAAACTCACCCCTAACCCCAAACCCTCATTTTTTCCCCCATCCCCCTAATCTCCCTAATCCCTAACTCCCCCTAACCTCCCCCCTAACCCCCTATCCTATCCTATCCTATTTTCCCATCCCCTATCCTAACCCTACCCCCTAACCCCCTACCCTATCCTACCCCCATCCCCTATCCTAACCCTACCCCCTAACCCTACCCTCTAAATTTTCCCCACCCACTAACCCTACCGTAACCCTACCCCCTAAATTTTCCCATCCCCTAACCTCACCCTAACTCACCTCAAATTTTACCTGTATCCCCAACCCTATCCTACCCCATCCTAACCCTACCCCCAACCCCTAACCCCCACCCCATCCTACCCCCATCCCTATCCTAAGGCCACCCCTCAACCCCACTCCCTAATTTCATCCTAAGCCCACCCAACTCCCACCCCTAATTCTAACCCCATCCCCTAACCCACTCCCCACCTCCTAACCCTACCCCTAACCTACCCCCTAATTCTAACCCCATCCCCTAACCCACCCCCCACCTCCTAACCTACCCCCTAATTCTAACCCCATCCCCTAACCCACCCCCCACCTCCTAACCCTACCCCTAACCTACCCCCTAATTCCTACCCCATCCCCAACCCACCCCCCACCTCCTAACCCTACCCCTAACCCCACCCCATCCTCTAACCCCTAACCCCAATCTCTAACCCTACCCCCTTAACCCCACCCCTAACCCCTCCATCGCCTACTCCCTCTCTCCCGGCTGGCCTCACCCCGTCACTTACTCGCCCCCTTAAAAAAATAATTACATAATGCTTTTTTTTTTTTTTTTTTATTTTTTAATTTTTTAAAACCAACCTATTTTATTTTTTTGCCCATCCCCCACAATTTCTCGCTAAAATTGGACTTTTTTTTCCAAACTAATTTCGACCCAGTTCCTCATTTTCCTCCGCGAACAAAACCCATGTCTTCGATTTTTCAAAATTAAATTTTGATTTTTACCCTAACACTTCCGGAGGCCATAACTTTTGACTCGGGTGTCCGTTTGAGCTGAAATTTGACGGGTGGTTGCATTTTGAGCTAACGAGTGGATTCCCAACCAGTTTTGTACCTATTTTTGGGGCCTCAAAGTTTCATCTTGACCCCTAAAATCCTAATTTAGTGTTTTTTGAAAAACAAAATTTGCTCATAACTCAACGTGCATATCTCGAATCTGGGATGTTAGTTGGCAATTCACCCTATCTCACCAATGGGTATTTCTTGGAAAAAATTCGGACTCTCAAACATACGACCATGAAGTTTCCTAAAATGGCAAAATTTGACAATTTTTGAAAATTGCCAAATTTGGAAAAATCTGCTTGTCAACACCTTACATCCCTTAAAGCCCCGGAGCTCGGTGTAGAATCCATTCAATCATATCCTTCAATCATTTTGGTCTCCAATCCAATCCTAATCTGAGCTTTAATCTTATCCCCATCTGAGCTTAGCCAAACCCCTAATCTGGGCTTTCATCCATCTGCAACAAAGTCTTAAGGTCCCTCCCTCCATCTTCTTCAATTTTGTCCCTTTTCATCCATTCTAATCAATCTATTCACTCATTTGCTTCGAACTTTCATCTCAACACTTCATCGAACCTCCTATCATCTCAACACTTCATCGAACCTTTTCCTCATCCAAATCCTTATCCCTCTATCCAATCCACCCAAACAATCTTTTTTCCTCCCCCATCCCTATCCTATATCTTTATCCAATCTTCCATATTTATCCTCATCCCATCTCCTAATCCCTTGTCATTGGTATCTAGCTATAGGCTTTACCCCATGAAATCCAATGTCATCCATCTTATCGTCATCACTTCTGCTTCTTTTGCACAGTCATCTATCCTCCCCCCATCCTCTCCCCTCATCCCATCTCCTAATCCCTTGTCATTGGTATCTAGCTATAGGCTTTACCCCATGCAATCCAATGTCATCCATCTTATCGTCATCACTTCTACTTCTTTTGCACATCTTTTCTATCTCATCATTCATCATTTCACCATTCATCTATATGGCATGTCATTTGCCCACTTCATCTTTGATGATTTGGCTAACTATCCCATCCCTGAGCTTTCTATAGTCACTATCGTCCAACATCATCTATCTTATCACTTCATCATTCATCTATCTTGTCCCATTGTGTCGGTCCAATCATTTTATCCCCTTATCTAGGGTCATCTCATCCTCTTTCATCCATCATTTGTTGACGGTCTTTAGTCGAACTACGTGGCCCCTGCGCTTTCACGTAGGCAAGGTCGATCATTTGATCCGCCCCCAGGGTTCCATCATCAGTCTTCAACTCTTGTTCCTATTGTCTGTCCCGTCTTTACCATCCATCAAGGTCTCCATCTTATTCAGTCGTCCACCTTTCACTGAACTACGAGGGCTCTGCGCTTTCACGTAGGCAAGGCTAATCTTTGATCGGCCCCCGAGCCCCTAGGTCTTTAGGTTTTGTCAGTCCCATGTCTTGTCTCCCTTGTGTCGTGTCATCAAGCTATGCCCTTATCTAGCCAGTTCTTCACAAATGAGATCCACTTGTATCATGAAATCCAATCAATTTTTGAACATCCTGCGTCATAACGATCTTTTAGTTTCGTATCCATCATCTTTTGGTCTCAACAGGATGCATCCTTCCTAACAGACCTCATCAATCCCATCCATCTCCTTGATCCTATGGCAATGGACGTTTGAAATTGATTGTGATCTTTTGATGCTTTTGGCTTTTGTTTATCATTTGAGCTCCCTATCATCACTTGTCAAGACCGCCATAATCCATCATATTATGGTGTGTTTTGATTGGTCAACATAGGGACATATCTTGATCTTTTTATGTCTATTTGTGTCTTCTTGGTTGTCCCACGTAGTACCCACCAAGATCCCTGAGGTCTTGTGTTATGCTGGGGCATCCTTTTGTGCTTGTGGTTATCTCAATACCTGGCCCGACCAAGATCTTTCTGACCTTGGGGTGTTGGGATAGCCTTCTTGTCTGTTATGTTTATTTGATGCATTAGACACAATTACGCCTTGGTTCTTCATACCCTGGTGTCTTGTGTTTGATGCTATAGCAAAAACCAGTGCTCCAAAGATGATAAATTGCATTTAGAATTGCATCTCGTTCTCCATTCTATCGTCTTGCATGTATCCCCCCATCCATTCATCATTCATTCATCCTTCATCCTTATCTCTATCCAATCTCCATCCATTCCACTTAGCCCGAATCATCTAATCATATCTTTGGTCTACTTCTCAGACTTGTTCCCAGCCTTGACCCATCATCATCATCATCCACTAGTGTCATTCACTATCCTTTTGGTGTTGTTTTGGGATGTATCCTTCCCTCATCAACAACACTTTCATCATCATCATCGGGAGGTATTCTTCCCTATCCTTTAGTGGTGTTTTGGGATGTATCCTTCCCTCATCAATACCACTCAGTGGGATGTATCCTTCCCTATCCTCATGTTGTCTTGGGATCTTTAATTCCCTCATTGACAACCCTCCATCCATCATCAACCCATTTTGACTTGTACCTTGACTGGGGCAACATCACCTTTTGTCCTCAAATCCATTTGTGCTTCACCCATTTCCATATCACTTACTCTCTTCCTCATCTCCCCTTGCATCACATCATCTATTTCGAGAGCCCACCCGTGTTCTCTTGAACCCGCATGTCCTCTCGAGGGGGCATCATTCATCCCTAACTCTTCACACCCCCATCATCTTCCTTCCTAGTCACTTCTTTGAATGACTGGGGCATCTTTTCCAATCTAACCATCTTCTAGGTTCTATGTTTTAATATTCTTTGAAATGATGTTATTTCGTAACACCATCTCAAAGAGGGGAAAAATGTAGACATCCAAATTTGAACACTTAATTTATCCAAATTTATCACTTTTCATCTAAACATCCTCTTATCCAGTTAATTAAGTAATATTACTATTATTTAATTAATATCCTTAATTCGCTAAATCCCTAAGGTATTTAATTAATAATTAAATACCTTACCCTCCTTAATCCTCTTTTCATCAAATAAATTAAATAAATATTACATTTATTTAATTCCTCACATGTCATTTTCATCTAATCCTAATCCATCTCCTAATTTCTTCATTAAGGATGTGCACATGCCTAATCCTTGATTAGGATGTGTCACATCCTCCAACTTTTGCAAGTTGGCTTTAATCCTCATTTATCTTCTAATTATTGATTAATTAAACCTAATCATTCTCCAAGGAATTTTTAATTCCTTTTTATTCTTCCTAGATTCCCCTCTTTTATATGTGAATTTTTAATTCACATTCCATCCTTCCAAGGCTTCTAGAACCTTGGACTTGTCACAATCTCCACATGTGACCAACCTTGGACTTGTCACAATCACCACATGTGACCAAGTCCCACCTTTTTGGAGCCCACCTTTTACCCTCTAGATTCTTCCAATCATTGTGAATTTAAAATTCACTTTTATTCACCCAAGATTCTTCCCATCTCCCAATGTACTTGCAAGGTACTTGTACTTCCTCCACCTCATGTACCCTCTTGACAACTCATCTCCACCTCATATCCTCTTGTCCATTTCACCCTCCACATGTCAAGATGTGAGGGCTTGTGGGTTCTCAACCCACCATAGCCCTTCATCTTGGCCTTGTTGGAGCAATCTTGACCCTTGAATTCTCTAGAGAATTCAAATTCTCCTATAAATACCCCCTCCTCAAGGGCATTTACACAACACTTCATTTTTGAGCACCCACATGCTGCCCATTTTCCTTCTCAAACACTTTTGATTTTCATAACCTTATGCTGCCATTTTGCCTTCACAACACTTTGCACTCTCACAACTACATGCTGTCCAAGTCATTTTAGATCATTCAACCATCTTTTGTCCATCATTTTGCATATTGAAGCTTGCATTTTAATCACTCAATCTATCATCTAAGGAGCACACAACCCATCCAAGCAAGGGCCAATCAAAGAAGTTTCAACAACAAGGGAGGTAAAAGTGTTTTGTGTTTCATTTTATTTGCATTCCTTTTCGTTGTAACTCTCTTTTGGCTAATCTTGAGGTGTCCTTGGTGTTTTGTCTTTCATGTTTCTTAGTTAGATTCACACATTTAGAGTAGCATAAAATATCAAGGTATACAATATGCAATGATGAAAAAAGGGTATGCCTTTTCCTTGCTTAATTTGGGAATAATTAATGATAAATTGGACTTGATATCACCTTGATCTAGTGTTGTGATGTGTTTTACACATCCACATTAGGTTTTGGGCCCTTCTAAGCTAAATAAACCTAACTTTTCCTTAATGTAATGTTGTAAAGGGTATTTATTTACACCTTCACATTAAATTTAGGAAGCTTATAAACTAAGGTGGACCTAATCTAGTGTTGTAATGTGTTTTAGACATTCACATGGGATTTAGGGCCCTTCTAAGCTAAATAGACCCAATTTGGCCTTAATTTAATGTTGTAAAATGTATTTACTTACACTTTCACATTGAATTTTAGGCCATCTTGCATTTATGACCTCAATACCATCATTAATAGGCCCCTATGACCCTATATTATGCATCCCAAGGCATATTTCAATAAAAAAACTTGACAATATCAACATATAGACTTAATTTACACATTCCCTAACACTTTAGCTAGAAAAATAGCCCCTGTGGGACCCATTTTCCACTTTGGGTGAATGAGTCCCATTTGACTTATTTTCAAGGTTTGAGTTAGAAAAATTGGGTTTTAAGTTTAAATTTCTTCTATGTCGGCTTAGGGATCTAATAAATAGTCATTTGAGTGCATTTCCTATATAAACAAGCTTTCAAATCATTATTTCATTATGCATTCATGATATCAAGTCAAGCAAGCAAGAGTTAAGCATTTCAAGGTCATTTCTAAGGCATTCAAGGGAAAAATTCTTCATCAATTGTTGCAGCAATTCAAGATCCATCATCATGTCAAGAATATCAAGCATCAAGCATGTTATTGAGCTATTTTTGTGATGTAGCATTGAAGATCCAAGATCAAGTATTGTTCTACACCTATTTTTAAGATCAAGATCAACATCCTTCATGGCCATTTCATGTTGAGTTACAAATTTATAAGACATCATTCAAGGTATCATTGTTCATGTTTCATATTCTATATTTCATGCTTCATGTCCTTGTTTCATTGTTTCATCATTTGGTTTAATTACCTACAAGGGGTTTGACCAAGGAAAACCCCTATTCTTTAACAATCAACACTTTTTCTCTCTTTCTTTGTGTGATTGCAGATCTAGATGCTTTGAAGACTTGAAAGATCACTGAAGATTAAGTTACAAGCTTGTTGGAATTGTCTCCCCATTTGCAAGGTCATAATCTTCACTTAAAAGGTCATCTACAACCTTGAAATTAGAGTTTTGGATCCGAAAACTTAAAGAAGAAGATTGAGTAGACTGAGAAGTGCAGATCAAAACTTTGAAGTTCTAGAAAATCCAAACTGGACTCATTCGCCACTTGAGTCCCACTATAGGTGTTCTTCAGAAATTCTTGCAGATTTAGATACCCTTTTTGTTTGAAACTTGCTCTTATGCAAAAATATAGAATTGGGTCTGATTTGCCCAGAATGGTGAATGAGTCCCACTAGGTCAAAAAGTCAAAATTTCCAACATTTCAAGACTCCTTCCTATCATCTCTAGATTCCCAGGTGCACACATTCTATTATGTAGCTTTCTATTTTATTTTTCTTTCCTTTCCAGGTCATTTAAATCAGGCTTGCATCATATTAGGGTTTTACGTTTCATCTTGTATTTCATTGTCTTTTCCAAGTTTAAACTTGGTGGTGAACCCCTCATTCAACCTTTATTAATCTCTAAACATACCCTAGGATACCCTATTGTTAGATCTCTCCCTTCATTCTTCATTGGATTGAGATCTCTAAGTTGTCCTTGAGTGTAGCAAGTGTGAAATAAGAACCCTATCCTTGTGCTCTATTCTCCAAGGTGGGGTGTACTATTTCCTTGACTACAATATAATAGTATTAGACTATAATTTTTTTAAATAAGATATGCTTAATAAAGTATATAATATATATTTTTTTAACCTTATATTATAGCAAAATATAAATGTTATAAGGGTACGACCCCTAATAACATTATGTTCTAATAACTATGACCTAGTTACACTATATCAGAGTGATGATGGAGAAGGATGATATAATGAAACTTATATGTTATTTGTTAGATTCATGGGATCACTTGGTGATGCTAACAATAAGAAACACCTCCATACTCATATTAGATAAGGTAGTTGCACAATCACTTTTTGTGTAATGTATAAGAGAACTTTTGAATTAGCCAAAGAAGCCTTAGTTGTTTATAGAATATTGAAAGAGAAATTAAGGAATAAGGAAAGAAATAAAGAAAGACAAATCTCTAGATCCAAATACCTTACTAAGATAATAGCTAAAATTTAGAAATGTGGTAAGAATGGACATTTAAGAAAAAATGGAAGGATAGTTAAAAAATAAATATGATTTAGATGAGTACAAAATTCCTTAGGATGAAATTGATGCCTTTGTTGCAACCTTGGAAACACATTTATTAGAAGGTGTGTGGTTGTTAGAATCTAGAGCTTCCTTCGATATGATAGCATGTCAAGGTTGAATTTCAAAGCAAAAAGAATATAATTGTGGGAATGTGTAACTTAGAGGTGAATCTCAGCTAAATATTATTAGTAGTGGAAGATTGTTTATCCAATTCCTTGGTGGACATTTTAAAGGGATAAATGGTGTACTACATATCACCAGTTTGGAACATAACATACTTTTCAATAGAAAGATTAAATATTTGAGCATGTAGATTTTTTTAATTCATTGAGGGAGTTAGATGATACAAGGAGATATGTTTCTTTGTAAGGGTGTTTAAGTGAGAAATCTATTTTAGCTAGACATATACACAAATTAGAAAAATATTTTTCATATTCTTACAATGAAGAGATTATAGAATCTCTAAAAGAAAAGAGGATTTTTAAATTTACTTTAAATGTTCATGCTCTCATAATACCTAAAGCTTCTCTTACTTGAGTGAAAAGGCGCTTATAGAAAAAATAATTCTACAACACAAGAGAATGAGCCACATATGTGAGAAGGGTCTTAAGACCTCAAAAAACTAAAAATATTGGAGAGGTGAATTGATTGTTCTCTTGAGTTTGATTTCTATGAACATGATCACATATAGGGTAAATAAAAATGTGTTATTTTACTCTAATTCTTACAAATATTTTAGGGTGAACTAGAATTGATTCATTTTGATGTATTTTAATAGATGAATATTTTATAAGGAAATGATAATACTTCCTTGGAAGTAAATATGAAGTCTACAATTATTTTAGATATTTTAAGGCTCCTATAGAAAATTAAACTAGTAAGAATATTAATGTTTTGTGAACTAGTATTGGTGGTGATTTTTGTTTATTAAATTTCAATAGATTTTTAGGAGAATGGGTTAAAGAAACATAAAACAACTCTATATGCCTATCAATGGAATAAATTTGTAGAGATGTTGAATAGGAAATTAATGGAGAGGTCTATGTGTATGTTTTATGGAGATGATTTGGAATGAAAATTATAAGCAAAGGTGGTTTCCTTGAAATTTTACCTAATTAATAGGTCTCCTACATAAGTTCTTTTAGATAATATTTCAATGAAGGATTTCATGGGGAAAATGATCCCTTGTAATATTTTTTATATTTTTTGTTGCAAAGAATATATTCATATACCTATGGAGAAGTGATAAAATTTGGAGATCAAGGTAATTAAGTGTATATTCGTTATACATAGTTTTGGTGTGAAAATATATGAGCTATGTGATACATTAGTCAAAGGAATTCTATACACAATAAGTATTATTTTCAAATATGTTAAGCCTTCTCCTATAGTTGGTTAGCTAGAAGAAGGTTAATGAAGGACCTAACTAAAATATATCTTATAAATCTCTAGAGAAGACGTAGAATCTCCACTTCAACTCTCGATAAGATTCATTTAGCGTAAACATGAACTTGAAATATATACTCATTTTGATTAGATGTGTATTCCAATTTAATTAAAACTATGAATGAGTCTAGAACTATGGAGGAAATATGTATGGACTACTATAGGTCGTTTAGAGTGGCTATGGATTAGGAGATGGCTATATTCAAGAAAAATGAAAGATAAAACCTAGAACATTTTCCTAATGGATGAAAACTCATTGGTTGTAAAGAGGTATTCAAAAATAATATTAGTTTAGATGTTAGTTTTGAGAAGTATAAGGTAAGGTTGGTTGTGATAGGCTATTCTTGGCTTGTAGGGATATATATTGGTGAGATCTTTTTTCTAGTTGCTATATTGAAATCTATTCAATTCATTTTATTTGTGGTAGCAACTTTTGATTCATAGATATAGTAGATGGGTGTGACGATATAATTCCTACATGGTTACAGGTATGTGCAAGATCATGATGGGCCAAAAAGTGGCAATATGATGGGTATTTGTAGGGTATGTGGCTGATGACTCTATTTTTACCCAAAATTGATGAAATGAAAAGGGTTTTTAAAGGATATTCTCAGCTTTCCACCAATATAAATTATGCTTTACTTTGAATTTAATAAATAATTATTATTCATTTTCTATTTGAATTATGACTAAAGTGTTGATTGATAGGCTGATTGAAAAACATCTGTAGGGTGAAGCCATAATAGTGGTTTACAATTTGATGGAGGAAGGAAAATTGAAAAAAAATGATCCCATGGCAAAAAAATTGGTTTTAGGGGTTCGCATGAACCTACAAGTTCAACTGAACCATAAAGGGGTTCGACTGAACCCATTAATTATTGGGCCCACATTTCTTGCCCAAAAAAAAAGGAAAAATGCATATTAATGGGGGTTTGAATGAACCCTTGTTGGGAACTCTAGGGTTCATTAAACCCCCGGGGTTCACTAGAACCCCCTGAAAACCCCTTTCCAATTTTAATTTGTTCACAAAAACCTAAATTTTACGCAAGTCTTTGAGGATGAAAATGGGGGAATATTTAGAAACCAAACTTGGAATCAAGTAGCCTTCAGAACGATCTATCCAATGAATATAATTTTAATATGTTTTGGTTTTATTATGTATTTGTTTTTTTAGTTTTATTAAACATAGGTTTTTCATTGAAAATGAAGGTCTTTGTTCTGCACATGTGGAAAAATAGCAGATTATCAAAAAAAAATTGAAAAATATGAGTGCACCAGATATTGAAGTCCTTGATCCAGCGAAAAAAAATAAATCAAATTTCGATATATACAAAAAAAGTTATGCATTATACGGTCGCGCTATGTCTAAATTGTCATTTGATTGACTTCGAAACTTGATTAAAGAAAAATATTCAATAAAAAAAATCTAACCAAGTGGAAGCACTAGATATCAAAGTCACAAATGTAAATTCGAAAGAATTGGAATTTTATCCTTCATGGAAAAAAAGTTATGCGTTATACGGTGTGCGTCACTTTTTAAAAATGCTATTTTTTGAAAAATACCAGTTTTTGTGGGAGATGGAAAAATAAGTGCAATCTAATTTTAAAAAAATTGAAAAAAATATTTTTAGAATCTATAGACAAAATGTGATGAGACTCTTTTGCATCATCTTCAAATTCCTCATGGTTTAGCCGCTATAGGTGCCTGAATGTGAAGATTTAGTTAAAAATTAAAAATTCAGTGTCCAGTTTGGCCAAAACTTGTAAACCACTATTGTGGGATCACCCTATAGCTTTAAAATGGTATCACTATTTTTGAATCCAAAATACGCATCACATTTTATGCTTTGTATACTATAGGATTAAAAAAAGAAAAAATTGAATTTCATGAATTTTTGAGCAAGTTAAGGTGGTTAGACATACTAGTTTTTATATTTTTTAAAAGTTGTAATAAAAAATTCATAATTAATATTTACTTAGAAAAAAATTACAAAAAAATATGCATGACATCTGAACATGAGTCATCTACTTATGTCTAAAATCTTATAAAAAAAATATTATCATTTAATTGTGGTTAGGGTGGTTAGACAAACACCTACTTCTTATTTTTTCCTTGAAATTTAAGTACTACTGTATTGAAATTTGAAATTTTCATGAAATAGATTTTAAAAAATAAAAATAAACCTAGTAGTTTAGAAACTAAATTCAATTTCCTATAGATTCTATTCTTATGTATTTTTGAAATAATATAGATAACTTATTAAAAATTTTATGTCAAGTTGCCTAACTTTGATTTTTTTGATTTTTTTGCCACTTAAAGACCTATTTTTTCCATGATGATCTTGCACATAACCTTACTTAGAGGAAGATATATACACAAAATAGCTAGAGAACTACATGGAAATATATAAATAAACATTGGTTTGTAGATTATATAATTCTTTTTATGGTCTTAACTAGTATCCTACAATATGGTACCATAAGTTTGATTCTTTTGTTTTGGGCTCAGGATTTCCATAGTCTAAATTTTATCATAATATTTATTATAAGATGGAAAATAACTAATTCGCTAGTATCACATTATATATTCATGATATGTTATTTTTTAGTAATAAGACATATTTGATTTATGATTTCAAGTCTTAAAATTTAGTATAGTTTGAGATGAAAGAATTGGTTCCTACCAAGTATATCTTGGGTATAAATAAATTATAAGAGATAAAAATAATAGAAATATTTGGTTGGGGTATATTAATTATGTGAACTTAATGTTGGAGAGATAAAAAATGACATATTTCAAGCTATTTTTTTCCACTTTTAGTTAGGAGTATGTTATGTGTAGAGAATTTTTTGATTTCACCTACTAAGATGGAGGACATGACTCATGTGCATTACTCTATTTTCTTCAAGATATTGATGTATTTTATGGTTTGTACTAGAAAAAATATCATCCAAGTAGTGGGGCTCTTGAGCTACTTCATAATATATCTTGGATAAGTGCATTTTTGATGTAGTGAAAAGGGTCTTGAAATGTTTTTGATGTACCTTTATGTATTGTATTTATTATTATAGTTAATATACTTAGTATAGTGTAGAAAATTGTACTCCTTGGAGATAGTATGATTTCACACTTAGTTTGGACCTATTTTAGTACCCTTGCATTCATGACCCTTTAAATCATCATTAATAGGGCTCTAAGACACTTTATTTTGGATCCCAAGGCTTATTTTGACTGAAATCCCAACAAATTCAATAAATACATTTAATTTTCTAACACCCCAAAAAAATTTCACCCCAAAAAGCTAGGGTGCGACTCATATGCCACCTTGGGCATATGAGCCCCCTAGGTGGGACCCATATGCCACCTTGGGCGTATGAGTCCCGTTTGGCCCTTTTTTAGGGTTTGAGTGAGAAAACTCAAGTTTTCAATTCATTTTTTATGAATGTTGGCATTTGGGATCTAATAAATGATAAATTAGACGTGATTCATATAAAACAAAGGTTTCAAATCATTATTTCATCTACTACCTAGTAATTCAAGAGCTAAGCAATCCTAGAGTTTTCAAGCAAGAAGAGAGGTTTTCAAGCATTCAAGAGCAAGGAGAAAATACAGATGAAGTCTTGGAGCAACATTATAGTGTTTTTGCAAGTCTTCAAGCTCACTTTCAATTCAAGATCTAGCATTGTCAAGGACTGATGATGGTTGCCTATGGAGAATCATGATAGATTCTAGGTTAGGGAGATGCAAGTAGTCATCGAAACATGCCTAATGATTTGTTTCCTAAGCGATTCCATCCTCCATTATCATTCTAATTTCTACCTAAAGGAAGGTTCTTGCATTATTGAGGCTTATTAGGGTGATTAGAGATCTCCCAAAGTGAGTCATCATCTTTATGTTTCATTCATGCATCCTATTCTACCATATTAGAGTAGGGTTTCATTGCACTTTAGATCTCTTAATCTTAGATGCAGTTAAGATTAGGACTCTAACACACATTTCCTTTCAAGATCTATTCTTTCTATCAAGTTTTAATTACCAAACTAGGGGTTTGACTAAGTCAAACCCACCATAAACAAACCAACATAATATTTTATCTTGTAGGTTTTTAGCAGTTTCAGATCGCGAAGTGAAGTTTGGAAAACAAAGGAAGTGAAAAGATAGGAGAACATATTCAAATCTAGAATTTATAAAAAAAGTAGAACGAGACTAAATCAACACTTGTAGCATATGAGTCTTTATATAGTACTTTTTCTAGATTTCAGAGGAATCAAACTTGTTACTGTGAAATTCTAGTTTCTACCCAAAAACCCTAAACTAGGACTAAATCACCCCTACTAATGTATGAATCCCAATGTGCATTAAAAGTTAGAATTTCTAGATTTCATACCTTGCTTCAAGCATCTTCAATTTTCTGGGTGCACCTATGTTCATTCACAGTTTATTATTTTGATTTGAAGTTCTACATTCTAGTTTACAGAGCTAGATTTGCATATCATTTACATTTATTTCTTTCTAATCCTTTGCTTAGTGGTGAACCCCTTTTTTCTTTAATCACACCCAAGGAAACCATCTAACCCTAAACCATTCCTCAATCAAGTCAATTGGTTGAAAGATCTTGGTTTCCTTTAATGAACTAAAGTGAAATAGGAGGTCCTTGTCCCCTAGTTCCATCTCCTAAAAGGTGGAACCCTATTTCCTTATGTTCACTTAGGAATTGAATTTCAATCTAGATAGTCATGCAGATTATGACTAGATAAGAGATTCTAATAACAAGAGATTCACCAATGGTTATGTTTTCAACTTGTGTAGTGCACTATTGTTGGATGAGTAAGTAGCAGGTTGTCACTTTGTTCAATATAGAGGTAGAGTACATGAAAAATAATAATTCCCATATGAAGGTTATATTCAAAAATAAATTATTATACTTTAGATCAAGTTCTAGCGTGTCCTTTATACTAGGAATGAGCTCTAAAGAAGAACTAAGCTCTAGAGATGGATTAACCTTTGGAGAGGAAACGAGCTTTATCATATACTCTATTTTATTTTGGTAGTAGGCTGATTAATATTAGATGATATTTAGATTATCTTATATATAGAAAAGAACTTGATATTTCATGTGAGGATAAAGAATATTGTTGTCTAGTGAAATTTTATTTGAGAGATTGTAGAGGATAAGAGGATGATGTTTGAGAACATTAACAATTCACAAAATGTTCAACATATATTAACAAAAATAGTGACACAAAGAAGATATAGTTGCACCATGATTATATTGGCCTCTCAACTCCTAGTAGGTAGATGATAGTATTGGTGTTTCCCATTTTCTCTTGTAAGGTGTGCAGAAAGTGAGAGAATGTTTGAAAAATATATAAATATTGCATTCCTAATATTTATGTTTAGTAATTAATTATACTTATTTATTTTATCCTAACATGAGGAATAGAGCATTCTAGTTTTAGGTCCCACTCTTTTCCATGTTTCATCAATCCTAAAAATTATGTGTAAGAGGTTGTAATAATATATAAATTTTATTATGAAATTATAAGGTGAAAGTTATTTATGATTGACTCTCATGACATGTAAAAGAATGATTATTGGGGGTTACATTGGAATCTTGACCAAAATTATGATATTTATATGATTAATATGATGCATGTCATACAACATCTTGAATGGAGGAAGGGGAAAAAATTGGGTGGCTAGGTTAGTTGTCAAATATGGAATGTTATGACAATATAACAAGGTGTAAGAAATATGTTAAATATTACATGAAGAACAATACCAAGAATGAGGGATTAGAATTTATGGCGGTTTAGAAATTTTTTTATGGTATTATTTTTCTATTTTCCATTATTTAACTATAAATACTAAATTTATTTGGACATACCACTCCTCATTCATTAGTGAAAAAAGATTTTTTTGACCTGGATGCTTCATTTCCATTATTTTAAACTCCTTGCAAATGATGTAGAACATGGAATATTTCTTTTTGTTGGCCCTTTATATGGATTCTTGGGCTTCAAGTTGGTCACAACCTTGAATATTTTTTATTCATCCCATACTTCATGTCAATCTATCTTTTCATAATTAATTGATTTCATATCTAAAATTTTGAATATGACATTATGCTATTAATAGTTTCTTGTATATGATCTTTCAAGTATTGGATGTGGATGGTTAGATATGTATCTCTACTAAGAACATGGATAGAACATAAGGAATCACTAATCCATATATTATTTTTTAATATGTTTCATTATTTCAACTATAATTTATTTAATACTTGTGCATGGATGCTTTGTGAGGTTGGCATGCCCACCAAAGTAGGGAATAAAAATAAAGGATAAATTTAATAACCTAGAATTTTATCCTCTTGTTTTAATCTCACTTTATCCTTTCATAAATGCATAGTGTGACTCTTAATTTTATATAATTTATGTATAAGATCACAATGCTAAAATATATCATCTTTGAGCTTGTATTGGTCTCTAGTGGCTTGAACTATCTTACACTTCAAACATTCATACATCCTAGACTTGACCAAGGGTGCAGGCTCATTTGATGGATAAAACTATAGTTATGAACTTGTTCTCCTAATTAATAACTCTCTCCCACCTTTCCTAATTAATCATTTTTTTAATTTTATGACCATGTCTAATGATTTTCTTGTAAATATTTAATTAAGAACCTATTGTGTTGTACTTTAATACCAACCCTCTTAACATTTGTATGAATAAAATTATCAAGGAAATCAAGAGATATCATCTAGGAGTTAAGCTAGAGTATATTGGGAAGAATTAGAAAAGAGCATAATTTTCACTTTTATATCAAAAATACTGTGATATACATTTGATTATTTTTCTTCTCGTTTCTTTGATTGTTGTGAAACCAATAAAGGATTTATGTCTTTGTCAAATAAACTTTATATTGACCTTGGAGTAGATCATAGGTGAAAATTTATCCAATAGATAGAAATGTATGATCAAGAAACAACATTTGAGAGAAAATTTAGGCAACTATTAAAAGTGTTAAAAAGAGCATCATCTACACTTTCACATCATTCTATATTAGGCACTTTTATATTTTTTCTTTTATGTTTTTGATTTTTGTGAAATTAGTAAAAGGTTTCTCTTGGTATCATTTTTTTTTAATATTTCCTTATGCATTTAAACAAATCCAAAAATTACTTCTCAACATCTTATCTTAAAAATTGAAACAAAGTAAAAACTAACATAAATAACAAATACTTTACTAGAAAATAAAATTATATACATACAAAATCTATTACACATAAACAAAAATTTAAATAGCATCCTAACTCTCCTATATATTTACCATCTTAGCTTATATTAATATAATCTTAAGCAATATTCACTATTTATATCAATATGTTAACATAATTTAATTGTTCAACATATTTTATTTCCCTACGATAATATTCAAATAACAGATTAGAAATAGACATAACTTTAGTTCTCCCTTAGTAGTTTAACCTTTACCAAATATATTGAAATATCAATATATTAATATAATTTAATTGTTTAGAATATTTTAGTTCCCTTCAATAATATTTAATTTCCCTAGAGTAATATCCAAATAACTATTAGAAGTAGACATAGCTTTAGTTCTCTCCTAACCTAGAAGACAATTTAAGTTCCATTGAGTATATTTTTTTTGATGAATATGAAGCTATCTATATTATTAATAAAGATAAAGTTACATATTCACAAAAAAAGGGCGGGTGGTAAGAAGGCACACCCCAAGAGTCACATGGGCAGAGCCCAGAAAATCAAAAACCAGAGTCACTTGGGCCTAGCCCAGAAAACCATAAACATTACAAACATGCAAAATAAAAAGACAATCAAACGGTCAGAACAGTGTCAACAAAGTCAAGAGGGTCTCTGTCATCCATCTTTTTCCCCCATACATCAGTGGGGTCTGAAGTGACGTCAAGAAGAGAATCCCAACCATTATATTGAAATATATTATAGAAAAAATAATATAAATATATATAATTCTACGATTACTACTTCCAACCTTGAGCGGTCGAAGCTTGTTAAAGTCGACGTTGAATAAACAACTGTTTTTGACCCTCAAATTTAGCCCCTGGGAAATTGTATACTCGTCTGCATGCATTATCATTTCATTATCCTTCCAATTCCACTTATGATGTCTGCCTCAGACTTCGCCAAAATAAAATTCGTCAAATACTCGTGGGCCGGAGCCTCTCATAAACAGAGTCAAAATCAATTTAGTTTTGCATGCCCACGACCATTGAATGGCAGTTTTTCGGTTGCTTTGAAATACAAACTGAAAAACATTTTGTGGTATGAAACTAAAGAAGCCCTTGCGGTTGGATTTGAAAAAAGAAAAGCATGTTTACTGTCGGTCGTTAAGGTGCTACCTTGGAATTATATCCTAGTGGTAAGAATTGAATGAAAATCTATCTTTCTCGATTTGTTTGCATTGAAAAATTTCGTTATTTCTTGGTCGTGAATTGGGGGCTGACAAGCTGCTTCAACTCACCAAATCCGTGGGGCGGAGTAGGTCGTTCAAACGAAAATTAGGGTTTGCTTAGACAAATAACTACGACACAATCACCGACAAGCTCTTGCGATGGTCTGCTGAAGGCGGCAAAAACTACCAACGTCCTCATAAACAATTGTAGTTTATTATATTGTTCGATTGACAATTTGAACATTTGTGGTGAGTCGGAGGAATTGTGAAGAGAAGATGTTGAGGCCTTTCTCCCCTGGTTACGAAGGCTGCTGTGACGGAACATACACATTCTATGTGCTACCGACAGTTTGAATTCCTTCTAAAGCGTCACGAATTTCCAAGGCAAAGGAACTGCTTATTTTGAATTTTAAAACGCTGACCACCTCAACTACCCTGCGAGAACATATTCTGAGTTGAAATTTTCACCATTTCGGGGCACATTCCATTTTTATAGGAAATCTTCACCTTTGACGAACTGTTTCTGTATAGGAGATCTTACATGTAATATGATAATTCAATTTTTGTTTACAAATGTAGGATGACTTTTAAACTGATTGAAATGCTCCATAAAAGAGTTCAATCTCAAATTGTTTACAATAACTGTCACTTAATTCTGAAATCTCTGGTTTCTCTTCCGTATTATATAAAGACTTTAATGTGAAACTGTTTAGGATAGTCTGAAACCTCTCGGTTCTCTTCATCACTGTAGGAGTGGTCTGAATTCAAGCTATCAAATTTATTTTAACTTTTTAATATGAAAAAGCATAAACTTTTCTTTATTTTCTTTTTAATTTAATTGAATTTAGATTAGAGAAACTTATAAATTCTTCATTCAATTAAATTAAATTTAGATTTAGAGAAATTTATCGATTCTTCACCATTTAATTTGTTTTCCTTTTGATGAATACTTATTACTATTAAACTTTTATATTAAATTAAAGATAAATAGTACAATACTCGAAAAAAAGTTGGGTGGTAGACAACACATCCAAAGAGTCTAACAAAAGGATCAACATAAATGAATCAAGCTTAAAAAAAATATTAAGCAACCAAGGCTATGCCAAGTAGAGGAGGAGGGTCCTAATCATCAAGACTCCCCAAACATCATTGGAGGTGGCATCGTTAATTGTCTCCCAATGAGTGAGAGTGGCAACATCTTCTTCATTCTCCTCAAGAGGCAACTAAGTACAAACTAAAGAAATGGCAAGCGATATACAAGGGAATTTGCTAGTGTTTAGCTAGCCAAAATGTTGCTTTGGAGTGGCAGATTGGGAGGTTGAGACCATCCTCGATAAGCAACGGGGTCCCTGGTATTTTGATGAAAAAGACCATAGGAATGAAAACTATGATCTCCATTACTTTCATGATCTTGCTTGGCTAAGTGGTCGTGTCCACACCAACGCCCTCAAGAGGAGGTAGAGTTGGGAGTAACCCATGGAATAGTGCAAGGAGCATTACCTTAATAGTCCAATAGCTCTTGGAAATGGGAAAATTCAATTGTAACCTTGCTAGCTTAGACCTGAATTTGCATAAGGACATTAGAGAAAATAATCAATTTATTGTTTAAACAAAATTCTTATGAACAACACAATGAGAAAAAAAAGAACCATTCGTGTCTTTCTAAATATTGAAGAGAATTTGAATCATGGAAGCATACCTGAGTATACTTTTGTAGGAGACAAGGCTTCTCTCCAAGAAAAATCCTGTTATAAGAAAAAGGGGCGAGTTTGAAGAAATCACGAATCTAGTTCCAAAATTCCTAAGCTTGGGTGTAAAATCAAAAGAGATGTTTAGAGGATTCAAGTTGATGATAGAAAGGACAATTAGGACTAGGAATTCCTATGTGAGTAAGACAAGTCCCCTAAGGAAGGCATTGGTACAAAAAACACCATACAAAGTGGGTCAACTTGGGCTCCAACACCACAAACTAGGTGCCCATAAATATTTTTGCAAAGTCCCTTAAGAGGAATGTAGTTTCCAATGAACATTGAGCTGATCCACCATATGTAAGTGTTGAAACAACCAAGGATAACCTTTACAATGCTTCTAGTTTTGAAAAAAAAGTGTTTGGGTACCACCTCAAGTCCTTCCACCAAGGCTTGAGACATCACACTCTAATTCTGTGAGTCAATTGAGAAGGAACAAAATCAATTACCACTTGGTAAGTCTCTTGGTTGTAATTAGAAAGACTAAATTTCAATTTCAATTTAGGTCAAGGAAGAAAATTATTGGTGTCTTGAAGAATGAAATATGGAAAAATTATCACTCCTTTTAAAAAATTCAAGGCATGAATCCAAGGTAGGTGAGTCAAAGGCCTCCCTTGAGAATTAAGAATAAGGGAACACCAAATGGAGTATTTTTAAGGGACAAACCATTATTAAAATAATCTCCAACCCAACGAAACCAAGGTGTAATGGTTTCCTAGGCCTTCCAAATACTTTTGATAGAAAAAATTCCTTGAAGGAAAACAAGTTCCCTCATTGTGAGAAGGGTTCCTAAGTCTAAGTATTTGTAGGCTAGATGAGCGTGAGGCATTCTAGTACTAATGTAGTGAGTATCAATAATAAATTTGGATTTAATGAAACTTATTTTGTCTAGCTAGATAATTATGAGAAACATTGAATGATGCTTGAGAGCCAGTGCTTTTTCTATGATATTGTGTGGTTCACATTCAATAGAGTGATGGGTTTCCAATTATTTATATCCTTTGGATCACACAAACACACACACACATATTTCTCTTTTCTTATAATGTATAATAGATTCATGTCTTAATTTATTATAATAATTTATTATCTCACTATTCCTCATGTTTCTTATTTACATCCTTTTATTCACCTTGCTCTTTTATGCATGAGTATGTAACTTGTGAATGCTTTGTGTTTTATTTTTATTAATCAAACAATTTGATTTACTCTTTTTTAACTTTTCAAGGGTTTCCTTGTGTAGCATGCCTTGCCCCTTCTCTCTTTCCACCCTCTCTCCTCTTCTTAAGATGAATTGGGTCTACAACTAACCATTTTACATCTCCATGAGCTCTCTATCATGATGATGGATTGCAAAGTGTGAGCAAAAATGTTGATGAAGAACATGAAAAAAATCAAATCTAAAAGAAATATTTAAATTCAATATGGATTATGGAAATATTATATAATTAAATTTTTGATAATATTGTCATGG
>VDFB02193867.1:601731160-601883660 GCA_007258455.2 Sequoia sempervirens | reverse complement strand
TATCCAATGTGCATAACCTTAAAAGGCGTGTCCTTATTTTCGTGATCTCTTAGTGAAGGGGATTCTAATGTCACTTCATCATCTTCATCTAAGGAGGGCACATTACTATTGTCAATGTTCTCATTTTCATGCACCATGATATCTAGCCTAGTAGGAGAGCTTTTAGGAGAGGAGAAAACAAGATGTTCATCACATTCAATGGGTAGATTTTGTAGATTAACCTCATCACCAATAGGGGAGGCATTAAGTGAGGAACAACTATCATTGTCATGCTTACCAATGATTTGATCCTTTCATTCAAATAGATCTCTCCAAATGGTAGGAGCATTGGGAAAGGGAGAAATGATATTTTCATGACTCTCAATAAGTGTATCTTCTAACACCAATCTATCTTCTTTACAACTAGGAAAGATATTAGGAGAAGAAAAAATGTGATTATCATGGTTATCTACAATTACATCCTCATGTCCTATAATGTATTCCAAAGTAGGAGAGGTAGGATTGTCATATCTATCAATCATTTGATATCTTAGCACCAAAATATCCTCCTCACAAATGTGTTTTTCATGATCTTTAATGATTGTATCCTCTTTCACTAAATCATTCTCACAAGTAGGGGATGTGTTGGGAGATGAATGGAGATTAGGTAGAGTAATGTTAAGGAATGTTTCAATGATATCATCTTCTTGTGTCATAATATTTTCCCAAGGGGGAGAAGGAGAGGGACAAACAAGAATTTCATGATTCTCAATTATTATATCTTCTTTCACCGAGATACCATCATCACCCATAGGAGAGGTATCGGGAGAAAAATTATGGTTTTCATGATTATCTATGTTTGTATCATCTTGTATCATATCATCCTCACAAATGGGAGAGATAGTAGGGTTTGAGTGAGGTATAGGAAAGGTGATATTAAGGATTGTGTCAATGGTTTGATTCTCTAGCTCTAATATTTTCTCATATCTAGGAAAGATAGTGGAATGATGTCTAACATGTTACTTAATCACCTCACTTTTGTACTATAAATTGAAATAATAAGAGGGGATATTGTACTTATGCAATCCATTCTTGATCATATCAAATACACATCTCTTAAAAGGAAACATGCTAGCATAAAAAAAGAAAGTTATTCAACTTATGCAATACTTCAAAAATTAAACAAATGTCGTACATTTCCAAATATTTTCACAACTAAAATGAGTTTTGGAATGATTTTTAAAATGACTACACTAAATTGATGACTTGACCTAGATGCTTAAACAAAAATTCCTGAAACTTGCCATACTAATATAGCAGGTTATCAACCAACCTAGGAAGTGTAGAAAATAACTAGAAAGCTCATAAAGTTTATTTTGATAGACCTCCAAGGACTCATTCACCTAGACATGGGCATATCAGTCCCACTTTTTCACAAAGTGTCCCACCTTTTCATATAGTGTCCCACTTTTTTGCAGTGTCTCACCAAAATGTATATTCAAACCTAATTAGGGAAGTTAACACACCTAGGTGGGTGTATGAGTCCAAATTAGGGTTTTTGATAGGTTCAGACAATGAAAAATAGAAAGTAAATAGTACTAAAAAATATGCAACAAAGACCTATATAGGGACTAATATGCCAACGTGTGTGTATAATTCCTTGAAATTAGGGTTATTAAGGTTGGATCAACAAATTTTGAGTTGATTTCAATGTGTCTAGGTTGTATGTTAAATTTATTATTTGCAATTATATATTTTCAATGAAATTGAATGATGCAACATGCAAAAATGCAACCTATATGCACTTTTCACTAATGCAATATATAGAAGTCCTAAATGTAATTCAACTAATGCAAATCTAATGCAAATTTAATGCAACCTAGATCTAGGAATACAATGTTCTCCAAATAAAAAATTCAAGAGTCCAAAGGTCAGGTTCACCAAAATGAACAAAAGGGAAATAGGATAGGGTTCCACCTTTTGGGAGATGGAACTTGGACCTATTTCACAATCTAAAAACTCTAAATTTTTTTTGTCAAGGTTGCACCAACACTAATATGCTAGGTTGGATGTATGAGTCATGTTCTAGGGTTTTCAAGGCAGAATCTAGAATTCTTTCAAAGCTGATCAATATTTGTTGACTGGTGATAATATATTTCCTTGGGACTAATATGCCAAGTTGGGCGTATGAGTCTTGCTATAGGTTTTTTTAGGATCTTTATAAATCTTTTGAACTTAGATCTAACATAGCTGAATTTTGTCAAAAGGCTATATTAGGGACTAAATTGCTAGGCTGGGAATCTGAGTCCAGTTCACATAAATCTACAAAACACACATCACAAGAGAGGGAAAAATGCTTTTTTCTTAGAGCATGGGGTTTTCCTTGGTCAAACCCTATTTTGGTAATTAAACCTTGAAATGAAATGAAATAACATGAAGGAATTATGAATGAACAAATGCAATGTTGCAACTCACCAAACCCTTGAAATGAAGGTTGCAAACTTGTGTGAAATGGCTAGCATGAATGTGGATCTTGACTCTTGATTAAATGCTTGAAGATTTTTCTTAAATGCTTGCTTGAATCATGAAACCTACATCACAAATGTTAGCTCACAAACACACATGATGCTTGAAGACTTTGACATGATGCTTGAATCTTGAATTTAGATCCAAATGATTGATCATTTTCTCTTGAATTCTCTTGTAAACTCTTGCATGAATACTTGAAGGCTCTTAGATTGCTTTCTAGGATCTTAGGATGAAACACATTGAAATGAACTTGTATTTATACTTGTTTTTGCCTAATTTCTCAAAATTACAACACTACAAGCCGACATTCAAAAATTGAATCTAAGGATATAAAATCCTACCAAGAATTTGTATAAAAATATGTCCTAGGTTAAGGTGGGACTCATACGCCCTATGGGGTGTATGAGTCCCAAAGGCTTAAACATGAGACATATAATTCAAGAAGTGTTATGCTCAATGTGACATTTGAAATCAGGGCCTAAGACCTAGGGAGGACCCATATGCCCAGATGAGCGTATGGGTCCCAAATCCCTAAATATGGAACACAGCCAAAAATATTAAATTATGATTTTCCATTTATTACATTTTGGGATTATCCTTAGAAAAATGCATTTAACTAGTCTTATGGATGCAAAATAGGACTAATTAAGGCATAAATAAGCTAAATTTTAACAGGAAGGACCAAAACACGTGTGAAAATGTAAAGGGATACATTTTTCTACACTACACACCCGAAAGTAATGATTTTTAACATTGAAATGATCCTAGAATACCTAGTTAGTGGGGTCACATCCATTATCAAACATGATTTGAGTCCATGTGAGAGATAATATGATAGCTCCACCATATCTAGCCTTATAGTTAGTGTAAAGAAAAAATTTGGACATGGCCTAATGATTTGAGATGTTTTAGAAAGAAAAAAACAAAAAACTATTATCTCTTGAAGGAAAGGAGTGTCTAAATCCCAAAACAGAGAATGGACATCATAAATAAATTATTTTAGGGGAGGTTAATAAGACCCCTCACAATTCTCAAGATGCATTTCCTTATTGTATAGCTCATCAAGGATGGAATAACTATTTTAAAGCATTATGTCACATATCACAAAGATCTAAATTTGGACGTGAAGTTGCATTGGCTACCCTTTTCATGAAAAATTCACCATCTTTCAAATTTCAAGATGGCCTTTGGGATTTCCACTAATGCACACGATGGGGAAGTATGTCAAACACTATCAAAATATAGTTGTAGAGAAACCAATGTTACTTGAGTTATGGAAGCTATCACCACGTCTATGTTGCTGGGTTTTGAAAAAATTAGAGTTGAAACTCCATATCCTATACATTTATTGTTGGAAAAAGTTTGCATTGATGTCAAATTGTTAGTTAGATTTGTCATTATTGTCAGGGTATACAAAGGGAGGTTGTCTAAAGTTTTCTCTATACATTTGTGTTTCAAGAATTTAGTAATAGGTCGAAGTATCATTTGGAGTATGATTATAATATTATCTTATATCCTTTCTTGTTGGTGGAAGTGATCTAGAAGTGAGATTCAAAATGATCAGAAAAAGTTGTATGTTTACATTAACAGGTTCGTATGATTCACATTTCTTCTTAGTTGTGTGTTATACCCTATGGTTTGCATGGAGAGTACATCAATACATTTTCTTATCATAATTTAGATATTTTAGAGTTGGTATGTAGCAGAACGTATGTTTTGAAGTGACATAAGGGTCACTGTCCAAGATTATCAATTGGGTCTCTATTCTAGGTTGATGCAGTAGAGGTATGTAGTGTGTTCTCTCTGGAGGTAGCGTGTTTATGACCCTTGGGAGTAGATAGGCCATCATTGAGAAACACAATGCATGTTTCTTCTTGTGGTGTAGCACATGGGCTATTGGACCTTACCTATTACATAATTGTTTAAGGGTTGTAATTGAGGAAAAAGTACTCCCTAACATGGCCTTGGTTTAGTGTTGTAAGGTGTCTAACATATTCGCATTAGGTCTTGGGCCCTTGTGAACTAAATGGGCTTATTGGTGCCTTATTTAGAGTGTTGTAAAGTGTTGCAACACACTTTCACACTAATCTATGGTTTTATTAAATGATTGGGGTTCTCTATACTTTAACTAGCCTTATTTTACATCCACAAGCCCCATTTAATGTATCTTTTTTAGGATAAACTGACATGAACCAAGATCTAATCATAATTCAAGTGTTTTTGGAATGTCTGGCCTAGATTTAGTGATATGGGACTTATACACCACCTTAAGCATATGAGAGAACGTAACAAAGATTCTTTCAAAAAAAAATCCATGAAATCCAAAGTTTGAAAACATGACTAAAAAACCCTTAGAAAATGATAAAATAAATGAATGTGAGTGAATCATTAGAAAAATAGGGAGGCTTACCTCATGATGCATTCAAGGTTGGGGGTTTTGTTAGAAAACCCATCCAAGCAACCAAAAGGAAAAATATCCTATATCCTTTAAAAAAAAAATAAAAAATTTGAAGATAATGTAATGAACACAGTTTGATGTTAAATTAGTTTCATCAAAATTCTGAAATATGCTTGGAAAAATGGTGATAGACCACTTTTTGGAAATTAATTTAGTCATGCAAAATGTGAATTTTTTATTCTAAAAAAATATACAACGAAAGCTCCCACATTCATCTATAGGTATACATATTCACCCTAATTTACCTACCAACAATACTATTCCAAATTTCAAGTGGAAAACTCAGATAACTCAGTTCTGCAACAAGCTACATGCAACATCAAAATAGTTGTAACAATGACATAACATGCACATCAGCTCAATAACTTTTAAAATAACACATTACAAAAAAAATAAAAATAACCAAAACTTACACCAATATACTGGAAAATCAAAATGTTGAAAAAGTCTTCATTTTTATTCAAGCTATAGTTCATCCACAACAAGTTACAATCAACACTCTAATGGATAAAATCAATCTTGCAGCCAAATACCATCTAAAAAATCTGATCTAAACAACCTTGGACCAGTAACAAACACCTACAATATCTTTATCCTTTCCTATATTTTCTCTTTTTGGAGACTCATGTATTGTTTCAACATTATTCATGGCCTCTTTCCTCTCCACAAATCATCATTTATTTTGTTGTAGAAGCTCTCATGGAAGAATGGAATGGGATTTTTCTCTCAACATACCCCTCACACTCAATAATATTTTTCTACAATTTGTGTGTGGGAATATTCCCACTCTCTGTACTCACATGTGCCAAGTAAGAATTTTTAAATTTTTGCTTCAAATAGACAATTTCAGATCTCCTATCCTCAACCTCCATTTCCAAGACTTTTTCATTTTGCAAATAATTCATATTTAGGAGTTACAAAATACCATAAGTATCTTTTTCCCTATCTTGGGCATGAAAATTAGTGCCAACAATGATTTTTGCAACAATAGTAAATGTCAACAACAAAATCCCAAATTCAACCCAAATTAAAATTTAATAATATGATTGCATTTTAAAGGTGGTGGAGGATGAAAAATATTGAGAAATGCTTCAATCCTACAAAACAAAACAAAAAATCACTAAAAGAGAAAACAATACTTTTTTGTGTAGGATAGCTATACACTTAGATGCTCTTGCATCAAACAACCTAGGTAGAAGAAATGTTCCATGAGTCAACACTAATGAACATTTAAAGATTTAGTGTTTGTTTTCAATCCACCTTTTTTCCTTATCCTCTTTTTATTTCTTCTTTACTTTACTTTGCATCTTTCCTCCTCTTCTCTACTTGAATGTTCCTCTATTTATTCATCTCTTGGCATTGAATCCACTATAATCTAATCTCCACCAAAGTGCATCTTCCCATTCTATCTTTTCATCCTCAACATATGAATACAACTTATCATCATACTCATCTTCAAGAAAATAGAAAAAATTAACCTTTACCTCTATAGAATTTGCAACATCTTCTTCACGATATTTAATATCATCATCTTCTACAGTTACAAGCCTCCTCTCACCTACAACAACCTCCTCTAGAACTCAAATCCTCTTATGCAATAAACTCTCTCTAGGGTTTTTCTGAGACAACTTCAAGCTTCCTCTCAGTAAGCTCTTTTACAAACTCATCTACAATCTCTCACAATGAGATTTTCTCTTCATAATTCTTTGCAACTTTTCATCTCCTCAATTATCCAATGACCATCTTGCTCTGATACCATTTGATATAGTCAAGGATGGGGGATTTTGTCAAACAACCCATCCAAGCAGCCAAATAAAAAATTCCTCAATCCTTTCAAAAACAAAATGAAAACTTGAAGACAATGGAATAAACACACTTTGATGTTAAATAAGTTTCATCAAAATTCTAAAATGTGCATAGAAAAATGGTGACAAACCAATTTTTGGAAATTAATTTAGTTGTGCAAATGTGGATCTTTTCTTTTGAAAAATTATACAATAGAAGCTCCCACATTTATCTACAGGCATACAAATTCACCCTAATTTTGCTACCATAAATAATATTCCAAGTTTCAAGCTAAAAACTCAAAAAATTCATTTCTACAACAAGCTACATGCAACATCAAAATAGCTGCAACAATGCGACAATATGCATAGCAGCTTAATTCCTTTTAAAAGGCCACATTGCAGCAAGAGAACAATAACCCAAACTCATAAAAATGTACTAGAAAATCTAAGTGTTGACAAAGTCCTTATTTGCATTCAGACTATAGTTCCTCTGCAACAACAAATTACAATCAAGACAAAAATTGAAAAATTGAAGGTTGTAGCCAAATACACTCTGAAAAATATGATCAAAACAACCTTGGACCAGGTCCAAACACTTGTAATATCTCCATACTTTCCTACATTTTCTCTCTCTGGAGACCCATGTGTTGTTTCAACCTTAATCATGGCTTATTTCCTCTCCACAAATCTTCATTTCTTTTACTGTAGAAGCTCTCTTGGAAGCATGACATGGGATTTTTTCTTGAGCATACCCATCACACTGAATAATCTTTTTCTCCAATTTGGGTGTGGGAATATTCTCACTCTATCCACTCACATGTGTTAGGTAAGAAATTTTAACATTTTGCTTCAAATAGACAATTTTAGCTCGTGTCATCAACCTTGACTTCTAGAACTTTGTCATTTTGCAAACCATTGATATTTAGGAGTTACAAAATACCAAAATTAGCTTTTTCCCCAACTTGGGCATGAAATTTAGTGCCAACAATGATTTTTGCAACAATAGTAAATGTCAGCAACAAAATCCCAAAAATCAACCCAAATTAAAATTTTACAATATGATTGCATTTTGATAGAGTGGAGGATAAAAAATATTGAGAAATGCTTCAAGTCTATAAAACAAAGCAAGAAAACACACAAAAAAACATTATTTTTGGTGTGCTGAATAGCTATACACCTAAATGTTCATGCATGACCTCAAGATTCAACAATATTTGAAACCAGGATCTGTGAAATGATCAAACACATGGGGAAATGCAATTTGAATAGATCAAATGGTCACAAAGAATGCTCAAAATTCCTTTTCAACTAGTCCACTAACTCCAAGTGTGTGAAAATGAAATAAAATGCCCTATTTGTACCTAGAAAAAATCCTAGTGCAATAAATGTGCTCCTAACAGTGTGCCCATCACTAAAGTGCATAGAATTAGGGCTTTATGAGCCAGTGTGGAAAATCGAGGCATGCGGGATTCCTAGGTCTACAGGTTTTAGGGCATCCAAGTTTTGTGGGAAACCACACTATGGAAACTTGTAGTACAATCCTCACGAAATGACAACTACAAAAAATTGACCCCTACGAGGATGGACCCTATGCGGGTCTCAACAAACTGCAGACTTTTAGTGACTATGGGATTTTGAGAAAGAGTAGTAAAAAAAAGGCCTTACTTAATAGATTTTCCCCTTCTTAAATCCTCACAAAAATAAGGGACTAGGCCAAAAAGCAACCCAAACTCAAAATTAACACAAGCAAAGGGGTAAAAAGGCAAACCCGAAGCCAAAACCAAACTGAAACAACCAAAAAATGGAAAGGGGATCTTTGTTTTAATGGGACGTGTGTGCAAGGCACAATAGGTACATTAATTTCATCGTAGAAGGAAAATACAACAAAACATAGAACACACCACAAAGAAATCCTATACCAAAAGTCTTATCGTATACATTGACTATATGGTGTGCTAAATAGGAAACACTACCAATATACCCAACGATGCTCTATTCACTAAACATTTTTGTCGAAAAAACATGTTTTGTCAATGTGTTCATCAATCTCTATCAATTCAACCCCCATCTTGATAGATCCCCCAACATATTATTTTATATGATATTTACTATATTATTATACTTTTTTTTGTATATTATAATATCTTAGACAAGCTATTTTGTAGAAAAATAGCCGCGTCCCACCATCACCAACCACCTCCCGCCCTCGCCACCTCCCGCCCTCGCCCCATAACAAAAGAAAAAACTTGCAATAATAATTGTATATGATTGATAAAGCTTAATTGTTACAATACTCACTTCGAGATTCAATTTCAATCAAGAGACGCAATACATAGTTAAACTTCAGATGGCGTTTTCATAAAACTAAATAGCTCCCTTAAAATTAAGGAGTATTAAAAGCCACCGAAAATAAAATGGTTTCCCTTCTAAGCCTACATATTTTCCCCATGACGTGGCTTGAGAAGATGAGGAGGTCACGTGAGAATCATTGGCCACCTTGGTGGAAAATAACATAATAATTGCTCCCATTACTGAAATTTTCGAAGTCGTATGATCGAGAAAGGTTATTAAGTCAAAAACTAAAGCGGGCCTTTTTAGTACGCAGGCCAAAAAAGTCTACGAAAGAGAGTTGGCGAATATGAAAAGGTAACCTCCAATCTGTAGGCGGATTTCTCTCGCTGAAAATTGTTATACGCTTATACACTTATAACATAACAGGATAATCATATATGTCTCAGATTTCAATGTACATAGTGGGAAGGTTTGATGTGTTTTAGTTGGAATCACATTAATTGATCATTTAGAGATTAAAAGGATGTATCATTACTTCCTTGTCAATGGTCTATCATTGAATTATCAGCTTATTTAATGACTGGTTACCTTTATTTGGAATGTTGTGCATTTGATCAAGGCTACTCACGTGTTTCAGGTTAATTAACTTGATTTTGAGAGCATAATATTTTTTTTTATGGATCAATTACATTCTGTTTAAACATCATTTCATTCAATGGTTAGACGGTCAATAAGTACTATTTTTATTGATCAAAATTGACAATTGACAATTAAATTGAATGATGTTTAAAAATAGCCAACCAACAATAAATCAAACTTAAGACCTCTCATTTGTTGTTAAGGTGCTCTCACTCTACTTAAACATCATCTAGTTCAATAGTGAAATAGTCAATAGCAATTTTACACCTTATTCATACCAAAAAGTTGTAATATTTGCCTTATTTTTATTGGCAAAAATTGTAATAGCAATTTTATGGAAAATTCATCGCCAACAATTCACCGATGGAAAATTCACTACAACAATTCACCGTCACAGAAAATTCACCAATGGAAAATTCACCGCCAAGTCAAATTCACCGTATTAATATTTTTAATAAAATCAAAGTTTACCAAATATATATTAAAAAATATTAATGCGGTTAATTTTACTTGGCCGCGAATTTTCCGTCGGTGAATTTTCCATTGGTGAATTTTCCATGGTGGTGAATTGTTGGTGGTGAATTTTCCTAGAGCCAAGTTGATGATGTTTAAGAATAATCAAACAGGTAGAAATCAAACCCAAGAAGACCTCCCATTTACTGTTAGAGTGCTCTCACTCTACTTAAATATCATCCGGTTCAATAGTAAAACAATTAATAAAAAGTTTACACTTTATGCATATCAAAAAATGATAATTTGTCCTATTTTTATCGACTAAAATTAACCTTTAACTATTAAAATGGATAATATTTTAGAATAACTGAATACTTTACCACTAAACTACATTTTATTGTTTTGTAGGATATTTACTATATTATCATGCATTTTTTATATTCTAATGTCTTAAACATGTCATTTTATAAGTGTGTCCTACCATCGCCAACCCCCTCCTACCGCTCCCCATAACAAAAGAAAAAACTTGCAATAATAATTGTATATATTGTTAAAACTTAATTGTTACTATATTTATTTCGAGATTCAATTTCAATCAGGAGAAGAATTAAATGTAATACATAGTTAAAATTAATGGCATTTTCTTGAAAATTACAATTCCTTTGCATAAAAACATTATTGCTGATACTATGAGACAGTGTATTTTATTGTATTTATGGAAAAATAGATGTTTAACAGTGTTTTCTAATCACATTTTGCATCAAGAAACATATATTCTAAAGTTTTACTTTGACATCATATTTCAATTCATCTTTTTATGTTCTCAGTTGAAGAGGAGACACAAAGGAGATGCAGATTCCAGTAAGCGTTCGGAAGAGATTAAGCATCAATTCTCGCAGCTCCATGAAGAAGAGTTGTGCTATGCTACACAACTGCAAAAGGTTTTCAAATTTAAAATGTAATCGTGTCATAAGTCTACTGCTTGTACTTGTGATTGTAATTTTGACATCACAAAATCTTTGTAATGGTGTCATAAATTTGTGGCTGATTGTAGTTTGTTACAAGACTATTTTGAGATGTTGTTAGCTTATTATTTCTCCTAAAAGTCCAATATTTCTTCATTGTAATTCTTTTAGCTTGTTCAATACCAAAACAAAAACTTAATAGTGTTTTCACGAAACTAAATAAAAGCCACCAAAAATAAAATGGTTTCCCTCCTAAGGCAAATGAAAGTCTACATATTTCCCCATGACGTGGCTTGCGAAGATCAGGAGCTCACGTGAGAATCATTGGCCACCTTTCTAGAAAATAACTTAATAATTGCTCCCACTATTGCAATTATGGTTTACATACCTAACGCCAACGCCAAATTTCCGAAAGTCGTATAATTGAGAGAAGTTAGTAAGTCAAAATCTAAAACAGGTCTTTTCAGTAGGCAGCCCAAAAAAGTCTACGAAAAAGACTTGGCGAATATGAAAAGGTAACCTCCATTCTATAGGCGGATGGCTCTCGCTGAAAATTTTTATAGGCTTATACACTTATAACGTTTCGGGATAATCATATATGTCTCAAATTTCAATGTATAGACTTTAATGCCCACGGCATTGTGGGGAAGTTTGATGTGTTTTAATTGATCATTTAGAGATTAAAAGAATGTGTCGGTCTATCATTGAGTCCACAAACTTTATATATATATATATATATATATATATATATATATATATATAACAAAATTCAAACGTCATTTTGAACTGTTTGGAATTTGCTGAGAGGCAATTTAACATCATTTGAAAGTTATTGTCTATGCAGCCATTAGACTACACATTTGACTGTATTAATCAGGAGTGTGTCAGCGAAGGAATTAAACATCGAGCATAATGGATTTGATCTGACTGTAAGTGCGAAGGAAATGACCAAATTAATGATGGATGTCCATATGCTACTCCAGAGCTCACAGTTTGGCATAGGATTGAAGCGTGGTAGCAAATGTGAATTATTAATAAGCCATAGAGTTTTATTTACTCTACTACATTTAATTTAATTTCTTTTGTTTCAGTTAGAGGTAGAGAGGCAATAAAGAACATAGGTTTTGTAGTGTTAATAATAATTTATGTGACATATTTAATTGGGTTTGTGTCATATATCTATAGTTAAATCACAAACAATATAATATTATTTATTAATTGTCAAAATCAATATATATTACAAGATGATGTTTATTAATTACTTTTAATTTTGATTGTATGAATTACAATTAATGATTTAATGATTAGAGAACATTCATTACCACTTGTTTCACAAGCCTTTTTTTGTATCTACTACATTTAAAATACTAATACATCAATTTTATTTATTATCATTATGTAAGTAAAATGTGCTCTACCCAAATTGTAATAAGGAGTTTGTAAAAAAAGTCGAACAACAAAGAGATTTATTATAGAACTTTTTTACACAATATGCATTTAAATTTTAGTAGATCCATGATTCAACCCATAGGGCTTGGAGTACAATCCACTAGAATCTATGAACTATCCTATACATTATTTCTAACAAGGAAATTTATTTAGCTTTAACCCTTTCTCCTAATGCAATGCTCTCAATGTTCAATCAAAAGATTATGGTACAAAATTCTAATTACATGATACAATATTAAATTCTTATATAAGATTAGCTATAAACTCATTGATGAGTTTAATTGTATTTATATGTTTTAACTTTATTACCGAATATATTTGCTTATAGATTTCTCTATAAATTAAGCTTTCTCTAAAAGCTAATTATTAAAATCATGTTTCATATTATCATTTTAGTTAATTTTAAAAGTTAAATAAGATTATTTGTTAAAAAAATAATTTCATATTTTAAAGAACAACATAGTAATTTGAATATCATGCATCCAAATTATATTGGTCAATCATCTATAATCCAACTCTAATAAAAACCTAACTATTTAGTATTTTACACTCTCATTTATTATAATAGTGTGTTATTGTTTAATCTCACTTTATTGTTTATATGTATAAAAGATAGGAATAATTCACTTTGTATATAATTAATTATGCATAATTTTTATAACAAGGTACTACTCATGTTATCCAATACCCTCTAACCTCTAATATCACCTTGCATCAAATTTGTTGGAACAATGTATGGACCTCCATCAAAGCATAAAGGATAGAACAATTTTCTTAGATATTATAGTGGTGACTTTCCTAATGACATGCATCCAATAAATATGAAAAAAAGAACATTAAACAAATAGATAGATAAATATTTTATTGTTTTATTTTATTTACATCAATGTATTAGAAAAGCTTTAACAATACAAAAAATTGAAACTTATTTTGCTAATTTAATTTTAAGATATATTATATTTTTCTCATTTCTATAAATTAACCTCGATATTTCATTAACATTAAATATAAAAAAGTAAATAAAAAATAATTTGTTATTTGTATTTATTTCTTAAAAATTAAAATTATATAAATTAAATTAAATGTTATTAGTAAATTGGAGGGGCTAAAATTGATGTTTTTTATATATGTTTTTTCCATTTTTCTACAACACAATTAATATATTAAGAAGATATTTTAGATTTTGTTAGTGCTACAAATTTTATAATTCAAATATAATTTCAACTATCAAAATCCCAATCAAATAGAATTTTCATAGAATACAAAAAAAGTTCTAAAAAATTTTAAGTGCATTACAATTTGAACTCACAATAGAAAATTATTAATCTAGAAAAGTGTAAGAGGATTCACTTAGTTATCAATTACTGCTCATTCTTTTCTAGAAATATAAAATTACAAGGTAGATACTAGCAAATATGTTGCATTTGTTAACATTCATCAAAACAACTTATCTTTTATTACTTTAACAACCTTACTTGCAAAACATCTTATTAATAATTAGAGCAATCTCGTAGATTATTACAACAAAAAATTATAAGTACTATAATATCTTTCTATTTGGAAATAATAATCAAAGGATTATATGCTCTTTGGGTTAGATTAATCAATTGTTTTTGAGTTGTTTGATAGCATAGAAATTAGGTTTCATTCTTTAAGATTATATTTTCCCATTGAAATGGTAGCTACAATTTATTTGATTATTGAGTTAACAACTAGGTACTATTAACAAGGAGGCTTACCTAATTATTATAGTCACACATTATAACATAAAAAATTATCACCCTTGACAATTTCACATTACGTTTAGCTCCCCCCTCTGGCAAGAAGGGAAATATTTAAGATGTTTTCATTGATGTCAACTAATCAACTAGTTATCAAATAGTTGTTGATGGTTGTACATGTTGAGGATATTCAAAAAATTGTAATGAAGATAGGTTGCAAGTGTTGAGTAGGTGCTTCGAGTTTTGCTAAGTATTTGCTCCTATATTTGTATGGTTCAGATATCTTGGTCTTGATTGTTGGAAGATGCTATATCTATATTTTTGGTTGTTGATTCATTGCACAGTGCAATTTATGTTCACCAGTTGTGAATTGTGGTTTTTTGTGTTTCTAGTTAAGGTCTGGGAGAAATGTTGTTGGTCCAAATTTCTCTTTGATGAAGTCTTATGACTTGCAATTCTAGATTTGAGTTTCCTTGATTGTATTGAAGATAATTTTGGTATTTGGAAAGTTCATGCTTAATGGTTCTATGTGTTTTACACTAGTTTGGTCAACATTGTGTGGAATATTACTTTTGAAGTTAGTGAAGCATGTTGGATCTATTTTGGTCCCTATGAAGCATGTGTTTGGGTCACCCTCATTCTAATTCCACCCTAGAATGTTTTGGCGCCAACGTAATTTGAATTTGAATTTGGATGGTTGAATTTGGATATGTTTCAAAGTTGAAGATGGTATAAATACAAAATGACTTAGAGATGAAAAATATACAAGAGTGAAGAAGAGAGATAAGTGAAAAGGAAAAGAGTAGATAGATGTGACATTGATATTATCTAGTGAGTGTGGTAGATCAATGCAAAGCTTTAATGTTGAGTTTTTAGAAGTAGTTAGCTAAAGGTGAACTTTATCATTCATGCATGATTGCGAGTGATCGTGATGGAATCTTTTTTTGCATTGAGATTGTCCTCTCTCTGTAAAAAGTCTTTTTTGTCTTCTTTGTATCTCTGTAGAATTGAGCCCTCTAGGTTGTTAGCCCTATTGGATAGTGAGTCCTTATTCCAGAAAGTGTGTCCTTATTTTGGAAGTAAGCCTTATTTCTCAGGTAGTGAGCCTCTTGTAATTAGTTTTGATATTCTTTATAGTGTGAGTTAATCCTCATTATGATTTTTCCCTTATTGGGTTTTCCACGTAAATATGTTGTTATCATGTTTATGTGTTGGATTTAAGTTTTTGTATTGGCATTTGATGATTAATCATTTAAGCAGTGTTAAGAATTAGTTTTGGTGGTTGAATTAAAAGATTAAATATGTGACAATTGATTCATCCCTTCCCTCTCAGTTGTCTTATTCAACAATTGGTATAAGAGCGTGGTTCCTTGGTGAAGAGTTTAACCAGTTGAGGAAGGTCCGGGATGGCTCAAAATAATGATCTATGATTATCTAAGGTTTGATGGAACTATCTATGCTATCTAGGAAACATTAATGGAAGAATATCTAAAGTATTATGGATATGATGTGGAGAAAGCTTACAAGAATCTTTACACTCCTCTTGCTAATGGCCTGAGTATGCCTGAAGAGATAAAAGAACATAAAGTGAACAATAAGGAAAAGTACATCTTGAAGAATAGTTTGGTACATTATGAGTTGGTTAAGGTTTAGAATTTGAAGACTACTAAGTTTGGGATGCTTTGGAAAGAGTGGAAGAAGGTGATGAGAGAGTCAAAGAGGTAAAATTGTAGAATTTGGAGACACGGTTTGAGCTTCTACATATGTCTGAAGATGAGAATATTAAAGCTTATGTAGAAATATTCAATGAGATAGTGGCTAAAATATGAGGACTTGGTGCTACTATAGATGAAACCAAGATTGTGAAGAAGATTCTCAGGACTCTCCTTGATGCTTACAATGAGAAAGTGTGTGTTATTGAACATAGTATAGATTACAAGACCTGCACTAAAGATCTGTTGTTGGGATTTTTGACATCTTATGAGATGAGGAAGCAAAGTATGAGGAATGGATGCAAATCAGAGAATGCTTTAAAGGCTACAAAAACTAAAGATTTGGATGAAGAAAAAATTGATGAAATAAAAGCTAACTTTGTAAGAAGAATGGGGAAAGGCTCCAGGAAGTATAAAGGTAAGTTTCCCTTTAAGTGCTTTAGTTTTGGAGAAATGTCATCATGTTGCAAAGTGTTCAGAAAGAGCTAAGAGGAATAAACAAAGATATGAGAAAGAAAAGAAAGGAAAGAAGATGAATAGAGCATATTATGTGAATGAGAATGCTAATATATCTAATGAAGATTTTTAGTATGAAGATCCTAATAACAATGTTAAAATTCTTGTTCATGGTGATTAAGGATGAACCTAATTCTACTAATTCTAAAAAATAGGTAAAGGAAATCCTTCTAGAGAAGGAGAAAAATGAAGGTACGGTTATCTCTCTTGACATGCTAAACAAGAAAAGAATTATTGGGTAATTGATACTGGTTGTTCACATCACATGACTGGTGACAAAAGCAAGTTTTTTAAGCTTAAAAAATATGATGGAGGGTTGGTTATGTTTGGAGATGATACTAGTGCTAAAATATGTGGGATAGGTTCAATAATTTTTGATGGAAAGCATCAGACTGATGTGTGGACAAAGATTTTGGCATCACAAGGATCTCTAACACTCCTAGGGTTTTCACCTAAAAGGAGAGAGGCGTGCCAAAGATTGCAATGTCCCCACTCAATAATAATGCAATTATGAATGAAATATGCCTAAATGTAATGTTCTAAATGCAAGAAATTGATAAAGGATATTGATTATTAATGAAAAACTAATGAAATATAAAATGTTTGAAAACATGTTGTGATATGCAAGAGTATAGATTGAATGCAATATGGAACAAGATAAAGAATTCAAATAGAAAGAGTGCACCTAGAAAATGAAAAAGGTCAGGATGAAGAATGCAAATATCTCTAAAATTCAGGAAAAGTCTGATTTTCTGGCCAACTGGGACACTTACACCAAGCTGGGCGACTTAGACTCAGATCTAGAAAACTACTCTGGAGTTCATTTTAGCCAAATGGGAATTAGATCTATAGAAAATTATGAAAAACATGTACATTGGAACTAAATTGCCACTATTGGTGACTTAGTCCACTTTGGCTTTTCTAAAAATCTGAAAGTGGAAACAGGAGCCCTCAGTCTGCACTTTGTTTTCTGGCTTAAACTTGGATGCAAATCTATGAAAACACCTACAAAATAGAATATGATTTGGTTTCTAATGGGGGATTTTCCTTGGAAAAACCCCTATTTTTTAATCAAACCTTGAGGAGATAATGAAATATGCATAAAACCCTAGCTAAGTGTATCTAAGACTAGGAAATCTGAAGCAAGATGCAACCCTATTATATCATGCAAGAATAAGATGCACAAATGAATTTAGAATAATGAAAGACTCATTCCAAGAGACACTACATCATATTAGAAATGAATCTTAATGACATGCAAACCTTCCTTAATCTAAAGATAGAGAGAACATGGAAGATGGAATCACTTTGAAAATATGTCCTTAGGTTTGATTTGATGGCTAGTTGCAGGTATGTGCAGGATCATCATGGAAAAAATAGGCCCTTAAGTGGCAAACAAATTAGAAAAACTAGAGTTAGACAACTTTCCATAAAAAATTGAATACGTTATCTATATTATTTCAAAAATATGTAAGAATAGAATCTATAGCAAATTGAATGTAGTTTCTAAACTACTAGGTTTGTTTAAAAAAAAAAGAAATCTATTTGGTGAAAATTTGAAATTTCAATGCAATAGTACTTAAATTTCATGGAAAAAATAAGAAGTAGGTGTCTGTCTAACCACCATAACCACAATAAAATGATAATATTTTCTTATAATCTTTTAGATATAAGTAGAGGACTCATGTCCCGATGTGATGCATATTTTTTTGTAATTTTTTTCCAAGTAAATTATTAATTATAAAAATTTTATTACAAATTTTAAAAAATATAAAAAACTCGTATGCCTGACCACCTTAACTTGGTCACAACTTCATGAAATTCAATTTTTCTTTTTTTAATCCTATAGTATGTGAAGCATAGAATGTGACACATGTTTTGGATTCAAAAAATGTGATACCGTTTGAAAGATATAGATGTTTTTCAATCAGTCTATCAATCAGGACTTTAGTCATAATTTGAATAGAAAATGAATAATAATTACTTATTAAATTCAAATTAAAGCATAATTTATATTGGTTGAAAGCTAAGAATCTCCTTTAAAAGCCCTTTTCGTTTCATCAATTTTAGGTAAAAAAAAGTTGTCAGCCACATAACCATCATATTGCCACTTTTTGGCCCATCATGATCCTGCACATACCCTTGCATCTCCTCAACCTAGATTTCTCCATGATTCTCCATTTGTATCCATAATCAACCATTTGCAATGTGATATATTGGACAAAAAGTGAGCTTGAAGACCTGCAAAAACACTAGCTTGCTACCCTAAAGCTTTAACTTTTCTATAGAGAAACTAATGAATCTTCTTGTGAAAGATATTAAAAACTTGTCTTTTGAATTTGTGTAGTAAAAATGACCTAGGTTACATGAAAAATGATGTAAAAATATATATTTATAGGAATCCATACCTAATTTATTTTTATTTAGACCTAAGATCCTAACATCCATTGGAAATTTGAATTAAGTCGGTGATTTTCTTGCTCAAAATTGAAAATACCCCCAAAAGGGACTAAGTCTCTATCCTAAGTGACTTAGTCCCACCAAAGGTTTTTGAGGTGGTTTTTCTAGAATTTGAATAATTTGAATGTTGTTTGTTGGTATTGTATCAATGGGTAAATTTCTAAGGTTTGAGGTTAGCAAATGATTAGATCAATAATATAAACACAAAGAAGTCATGAAGCACAATGGAAGCAAATAATAATGAAACGATTATACCAGATTCGTTGAAGCTTCCATGATTCACCTCCATAATACCTCCTAGCTTGCAGCGTATGATTGATGCCCTCAGATCGAGTGTGTGAGCAATTTGACTATACCATTGTCCTATGCAAGTTTTGAAGGATTTGAGTAAAATTATGCCTATGCCTATGCCAATGATAAATGATAAATGACTATCAATGATAAATGACTATAATGCCTATAATAATAAAGTGGTCCCCAAATTGTGAACAAAATTATCATTTTATAGAAAACGTAATTTTGAATGGACAAATGAGATCGACTCTTGACAGAAACCTAAAATCAGAGGACAAGATTCAATCTGATAATCCCTAATCAGGGTTAGGGAAAAATCCTTAAGTGAGTGGTCAAGATGTCATCTGAGAAAATCAGATTGGCGGTGGAGAAAAAGATGAGATAATTAATTTCAAAAATAAAGCTTTTCAAAATTAAGAAGATAAAGATAGCCTACTTTGTGAGATTTGAAAAATCAGATAAAAGATGGACTGAAAAGCAATTTTGATAAAATCAAGAACCTACTTGCTTTATTTCATTTTTGGAAGAAAGCTACCAATTCAAATTAAATCAACTCAAAATATGGATTTTGTGAGACAATAAATAATATTTTTCAGATTATTTACTAAAATGAAGTGACAATCAATAAAACGAAATCATTTTAAATAATAAATTGATTTAAAAATGATGGAAACGTTAAATTGAGCAATTATATAATTAAAGATAATTATTTAATTTTAGAGGATTATGACTGATAATTAAATAAATTCATAAATTCATTTAATTATGGAAATTAGTGACATATTGAATAAATAAATAAAAATTATTTATTTAATAATCAGGAAGAATAAATGGATAAGGGTAATTAAACAAATTAACAAATTTATTTAATTAAAGGGAGACTTTAGACAATTAAAGACATATTGAATAAATAAATAACATTTATTTATTTAATAATCATGAAGAATCAAAGGACATGAATTAATTAAACAATTATAAATTATTTAATTAATAGTCGAATATGGACCAATGACATAATTAAATGTCATAATTATGCTAGGACAAAAGTGGTAAAAATAGAGCTTGTAGGCCTAGGTCATTTTTAAGTGTCTACAGGTATTTGTATGATTTGTTAGTGGACTAAGCCTCAAGGTCCAAAATAATGAGTCTTAGGGCCTATAAATGTTGTTTTTAGAGGGTGATTAATGTAAGGGTACCCAAGATAGGTCCAAATTAGGCCACAGATTGTACTCTCTCTAAGTGAGTATAATTTCAGTGTCCACATTTAGCCCCCAATTTATAACCCATATGACTCTACGTGTATATACAAGCTAAAGGACTCTAAACAATACACTTTATTTCATAAAAGGATACTTGTTCAGATGAAAAGAGAATGAAGCCCCCAGTGTCGTTATCTGCAAAACCACAACATTAGGAACCACATCCTGCAACACAAATTTGTTAGTTTTCTAGAAATCCTTTTATCTATCTAGGTATGTGCAGGATCATGATGGGCCAAAAAGTGGCAATATGATGGGTATGTGGCTGGTGACCTTCTTTCTACCCAAAATTGATGAAACGAAAAGGGTTTTTAAAGGAGATTCTCAACTTTCCACCAATATAAATTATGGTTTACTTTGAATTTAATAAGTAATTATTATTCATTTTCTACTCAAATTACGACTAAAGTCTTGATTGATAGACTGATTGAAAATCATCTATAGATTTCAAACAGTACCACATTTTTGAATCCAAAACATACCACATTCTATGCTTCACATACTATAGGATTAAAAAATAAATTGAATTTCATGAAGTTTTGACCAAGTTAAGGTGGTCAGACATATGAGTTTTTTATATTTTTTAAAAGTTGTAATAATTTTTTTATAATTAATTATTTACTTGGAAAAAATTACAAAAAAAATGCATCACATTGGGACATGAGTCCTCTACTTATATCTAAAAGATTATAAGAAAATATTATCATTTTATTGTGGTTAGGGTGGTTAGACAGACATCTACTTCTTATTTTTTCCTTGAAATTTAAGTACTACTACATTGAAATTTCAAATTTTCACCAACTAGATTTTTTTTTTTAAAAACAAACCTAGTAGTTTAGAAACTACATTCAATTTGCTACAGATTCTATTCTAACATATTTTTGAAATAATATAGAGAACTTATTCAATTTTTATGTCAAGTTGCCTAACTCTGATTTTTCTAATTTTTTTGCCACTTAAGGGCCTATTTTTTCCATAACGATCCTGCACATACCCATCTTCTAGAAATAAAATTATAGGGTATATTTATTCCCCCCCTTGATTTGGTTTGCTTTACGAAGGTGGAATCAAGGTAGTAGTTTAGCCATGTCGAATAAGACCAATGTCATCATATGACATTTCCAAGTACCAGGCCACATAACAATGGACAATTGATGATGTCGAGTGTGAAATCATGATTCCAACATAAAAAAATGATGTCAAAAACAAAGTTCGCTAGCACTTGTTATGTTGTTTTGAATAAAAATCACTTTATTAACTCTAAGATAGTAAAAACCCCAATGTCATAAATAAGAGTGAAAAGAGTTAAAAGAGTTAAAAGTGAAGTAATTCATCACTTACTTTGTCATTTTACCTCCTTGTAGCGTGAGAGTGATGAGAGAATAGTGAGAGATGTCGAGCAGATGAGGCTACAAACCTACGAGACTGGACATGCTATGGAACCAGGTGACATGCAACGAGCATCATAATGAGGTGAGTTGATTTTGCTACCTTCACTTTGTGATTATATGATTATTTAATGATTTTATGCATTTCTAGGTTAATTTAGGATCTTGGAAAAATGTTCACAAAGCATCCCCTTTTTTTACGAAGTGTCCCATTTGTTTGCAAAGTGTCCTATTTCTTTGCAAAGTGTCCCAAAAGAGTTCTAAAGTGTATAGGTCCTTTAGGAAAGCACACTAGAACAACTTTAGTGCACTTAGATGATGATGAAAGTAAAAATTAAAAATGTTAGATGGTTTATAGAGCATATTTTTATGTTTTTGATAGGTAACCACCCATTCATGTAAGCATCTAGGGGTTAGGAAGATGAGTTTTCTAAGAGATTTAGACCCTACACTTATAATAGAGGACACAAAGCACCTATAGGCTATAGGGATTTATTGGGCGTACCTCATGTCCCCCATGAGGTACCTACCATGATGCTATGTTGATGGCTCTATGCGAGAGATGGGATGGAGACACATGTACATTCTACCTTTCAATTGGTGAGATTACGATTACTCTAGAGGACGTGCATCACATTATCTGAGTCCCTATTCAGGAGAGCAAGTACACTTCCAAAGAGACCATACATTTTACGAGTAGAAGGTTGATATGCAGTATTGTCTAGATGGGCCAATGCACGATGAGTGTGTGAGACAATGGATCGATTTGGAAATGCTGCTATATTCACAATCCCCAGTTGTGAGATGGATCATGATGCACACAATGGCATTAGTACTCATCCCAGATAGATGGGAAACACACCTAGAGGGAGGAATAGTACACCTGGTATGTGGGATGGCAGAGCATAGGACAATATACACCTAGGGGCACTTTATCCTAACACATTTATATTATAATCTTGGTCAGTTTATTTTTTGGGAGGTAGACAACATGGTGAATGACACGCTTCTACATGTTTGGTTTCTTGAGCATATCACATGCATTAGGCCTACCGACTTCTTGTGTCATATAGCCATGGGGTATCCTCAGGCCTTTAGCTATCCTCTACAATGGTTATGGCAGTACGAGGATTTACATTTTTGGAGAGTGAGATTTGATCGACTAGAGGAGGATGAGATCTTGGGGAGACCTGATCAGCTGACATTGCAGTGGCCAAATCACATGAGAAAGTTAAGGATATTACAACTAGACACATTTTTGGTTGGTCGACATGACTATGTAGTGTGTCCCTTCTACTATGACTGGGTCATGTGGTAGTTTGGGCAGATCCAGACACCACTGAAGGCACATCCTTTTTGTAGGAGATCAGTGTGAAGTGCCCAGAGACCAAGTGATATCATATGGCTCATTGTAGACAATGTTGTCAAGAGTGACTCCAATTATTCAGATCCTGATGAGCCTCCACTCTCTGACATTGATGACATCGGTAGCACAAATGATTATGAGGAGTGGTAGACAATATCACGACCAACTCCCATATTTTTGATTAATGAGCCTATAGGGGATGGAGGACCAATGCCAGATGAGGGAGATGATATAGAGGACATGGCTGAGGAGACCTGGTACAAGGCTGCATACATATTTACCAATGTCATTGATGATGAGTATGATGAGGATGCAGATCCTAAATATGATGGGAAGGATGGAGGAGACAAGGATGACGAGGAGGATGAGGAGGAGGAGCCACCCCTGAGTGAGAGTGATGAGGCATTAGCTAAGGATCAACACGAGTGGGGAGAGCCCTTGCCCATTCATATGACTAGATCACAAGCAATATCCACAACAGGCATCAATACCCACAATCATAGAGGAGCCAACACATCTTCCATGCCCCCTGCATAGGACAATGTTGATGTTTCTCATCCCACCAGAGATATAGGTGATGATATTTGATTTTATGCATGTACTTTAAGTTGCTTATGGGTATGTGTAGGATCGTGATGGGCCAAAAAGTGGCAATATGTAAGTGATATGACGGCCCATGTGGTTGACAACTTTTTTTTTACCCAAAATTGATGAAATGAAAAGGGGTTTTAAAGGAGATTCTCAGCTTTCTACCAATATAAATTATGCTTTACTTTGAATTTAATAAATAATTATTATTCATTTTTTATTAGAATTACGACTAAAGTCCTAATTGATAGGCTGATTGAAAAAAATCTATAGCTTTCAAACGGTATCACATTTTTTTAATCTAAAACATGCATCACATTCTATGTTTCATATACTATAGGATTAAAAAAAGAAAAAAAAAATTCATGAAGTTTTGACCAAGTTAAGGTGGTTAGACACACAAGTTTTTATATTTTTTAAAAATTGTAATAAAAAATTCATAATTAATTATTATTTGGAAAAAAATTGGAAAAAAATATGCATCATATTTGGACATGAGTCCTCTATGTATATCTAAAATATTATAAAAAATAATTATCATTTTATTGTGGTTAGGGTGGTCAGACAGACACCTACTTCTTATTTTTTCCCAGAAATTTAAGTACTACTGCATTGAAATTTCAAATTTTCACCAAATAATTTTTTATTTTTTAAAATCAAACAGGTCTAGTAGTTTAGAAATTACATTCAATTTTCTACATATTCTATTCTTACATATTTTTGAAATAATATAGATAACTTATTCAAATTTTTATGTCAAGTTGCCTAACTTTGATTTTTCTAAATCTTTTCCATTTAAGGGCCTATTTTTTCCATGATGATCCTGCACATACCCTTATGCTCTTTATATATATCTATCATGATGTGTACTGATTGTGTATTGTTTCTAAGTTTTGCAGGATCCCCAAGAGACTATCAAGAGTTCGATCATCAGGCAACTGCAAAGATAGTGCCAACATCTATTGATGAGGAGGAGATGGACTTAAACTATGTACCCCACCTATTGTGGAGCAGGATCCAAAGCCACTCAAGCCATTCATGCGATTAAATGAAGCATATGAAAGTTTGAGTAGACGAGTCCGTCGAGTCAAGACTACAACAAAAGCATAGTCATCCCAGGCCCCAGCAGAGGTTGAGAGACTAGAGGTAAAGATAGTGCGGCTACAGGCAGAGAGGGATCAAATAGTAGGGGACCAGTGGGAGGCCCTTGGAGGGATACAGGGTTTAGAGTTTTCTCTCAGATTCGGTGGATTGTGATCACAATCACACACAACCATCTCTCATCATCCCACTACCGGCCCACTGTGAGTACCAAATTTTGAGGGATCAGGCAGTCACATACCTTATTGAGATTGTATACATTGATGAAATGTATAAAAAACTTTGATAAATATGGGTGATCCCACAAAGCTGGTTTACAATTTCTAGGAGATTCTAATTTTTGTTGAAATTACATATTTTTAGAAAATATAATGATTTAAGCCTTAAAAAGTTCCATTTAAAGCATTCCAATTGAAGAGGGTTTGATCAAACTACCTTAGATCAAACCCCCTTGGATAGAATCCCACTAGTTTTAAACCATACCTATAATGGAGTCTCCTTTACACCTGTCAAAATGTTGATAAAAAACCACTTTTGATTTACCTTTTGGGGGATCAAATTAATTCATTTAAAATTTATTTTTTGTAAGTATGTAGTCCTTATTATAATATTCCAAAAAGTATAATTTTAAATAAATTTATTTTTTATTTCTTGTGAATTTAGGTTTTTCATCGAAAATCAAGCTCTCTATTCTACACATGTGGAAAAATAGAAGATTGTCAATTTTTTTTGAAAAATATGAGTGCACCAGATATTGAAGTTCTTGATCCAACAAAAAAAAATTGAATTTTGATCCATACAAAAAAAATTGTGTTATACAGTCTGCCTATTTCTAAATTGGAATTCGTTTGACTTTGAATCTTGATTAAGGAAAAAATATTCAATAAAACAGTATGGAACCAATTTGAAGCACTAGATATTATAGTTAAAAATCTAAATTCAAAAAAAATAGAATTTTATCCTTCATGGAAAAAATGATATGTGTTATACGATGAGTGTCACTCCTTAAAAATGGTGTTTATTGAAAAAAACTAGTTTTCGAAGGAGATGGAAAAAGAAGTACAATCTGATTCCAAAAATTTTGAAAAAAAAAAAAAAGAATCTATAGAAAAAATGTCACAAATCACTAGTTTGTATCATCTTCAAATTCCTCATGGTTTAGCCACTATAGGTGCCTGAAAGTGAAGATTTAGTTATAAAAAATTAGTTTAGTGTCCAGTTTGGCCAAAAATTGTAAACCAATATTGTGGGATCACTCATATATATGGGTATTTTATGTTTTATCACTTGTGTTAATGTGTTTGAATGTTAAATGGAAATGTGATTAATTAAACGGCCTTTGTGAAATTATTTAATTAATGTCTTCATGATTTAACATATTTTATGTGATCTAATTAAAATATATTTTAGTTTCTCTTAGATACAACATTGTGATTAAATAGGTCATGTTAAATTAAATGCACTTATCATCTATATAATGATTTAACTCAACATAAAACACAAGAAAATTTTGAATAGTATGAAACCTAAAGTAATTATTAAAATAAATTAAATAATCACTTTAGTGCTCAAGACATATACATGATTGTTTTTCAAGAACGAAGCAATGCAAAAGCATATATGATATGACCCAATAGCTTTAACAACACTACTTTATCATTCATACTATTCAAAAGGGGATTAGACATAATACTGGTGTAGATGCACAACATTAATAGGTTACTTAAGGGGTGTGCCATCTAGTTCCATTAATGTGTATGCACTAGATCAAATTTTTTTATCATTGACATATGGTCCTAACCAATTAGAACTAAATTTACCTCTTTCATTTGGGTTGGCATTAACGTTGTGTTGATTTTTAGATAGGACTAAGTCACCCTTGTGGAATGTGTGAGGGATAACATTGAGGTTATAATAGAATTGTTTCCTTTTGCAATAAGCTTGAATATGTTCAAGAGAGTTAAATGTGTTATTCATCAAGCATCTCAAGCTGGTGTAATCTTTGCTCTTTATAAAGTTGATCATCAATAAGTTCTTGAAGAGTGATTCTTAGTATGGGAATCTCTAACTCCAAAGGAATCATTGCTTCACTGCCATAGACAAGATTGTAAGGTGTGGTCCATGTGGAAGATCAAACACTTGTGTGATATGCCCAAAGCGCATAGTGTAATTGTGTGCACCAATCCCTATGATGTTTATTAATAGTTTTTCTTCAAAATTTGTTCAAGAACTTTATTAGTTGATTCAGCCTCACCATTAGATTGTGGGTAATAAGGTGTCAAAAAATGATGTTGGATATTAAAGGTCTCCAAGAATTTCTTCACATCATTATTCTTAAATTGGGTACCATTATCTGAGACTAATGTGGAAGGGAGTCCAAATTAAGCAATAATGTGTTCTAGGATGAAATGACATATTACCTTAGTTGTTGTAGAATGAAGAGGAATAGCCTCTACCCATTTTGTGAAGTAATCAGTTGTAGTGATGATAAAGGTATATCTCGTGGAAGAAGGAGGTGATTATTTTCCTATAATGTCCAACCCCCAAACCACAAAGGGACATATTAGAACTTAAGTTTGAATTTCACTAGCAGGAGCATGGTTCAAATTGCTATGTTCCTGACATTTATGACATTTTTGAACATAATCGAAGTAATCACATTCCATGTTTTGCCAATAGTATCTGATACAGATAAGTTTTTGAACCAATGTTTTCCCTCCAAAATGCCAACTGCAAGCACCTCCATAGGCTTGGTGAAGTGTGATAGGTATCTCATATTTTTTAAGCATCTAAGTAAGAGACCATGGAATGACCTCTAATACAACACATCACTGAGAATTATATATTTAGATGCAAGATTTTGTAAATGAGCATGGAGGTTTTTAGTTGTTGGCTCAGGAAAGGTACCGCTTTTCAAATAGTTAAAGATTATATCATACCATTCACTCAAGTTTTCTTCATTTTTCATTAAAAATTCTTCCATTTTATCATTGATCAAAGATTTCATGATTGGGTGAATAGTGAATGTAAAATCTTTTGAAGGATCTTGAGGTGATATAAGAGAAGCTGCACTTGCCATTGCATCCGCAAGCCAATTATATTTTTCATGGGATATTATTAATGGTAGATGTCTCAAACTTCTCTAGCAAGTGCATGATACGATCCTTGTATTTGGATAATTTATCATGTTTTTCTTGATATGTTCCATTTATTTGTTTAATTACTAATTGTGAGTCACCAAAGATCTTAATATCTTTGACACCCATGATCAAAGCAGCACACAATCCAACAATTAATGCCTCATACTCAGTTGTTTTATTCATACAAAGAAAATTTTATCTATATGACAAGGGAGTAGGCTTTCCTATGGGTGAAATTAATATGACCCCAGTGCCAAAGCCTATTCTACACTTGGATCCATCAAAATATAATTCCCATGTAGGAACTTCTATTGTCAACACAATGTCATCAGGAAAAGAGTTAGTGCTAGGTAGTGCTACAGAATAAGGAGCATCAACTAAATGGTCCATCAAGGCTTGGAATTTGATTGCTTTTTGTGAAAAAAACTTAGGGTAAAACTCAATCAAAAACATTACCCATTTAGCTAAACATCCTTATAAGTTTATTTTATTAAACAATGTTTGAGAGGATCAAATTTTGTCACTACTTGTATTTCCACATTTAGTAAATAATGTCACAACTTATTGGTAGTGAATACAAGGGCCAAACATTTTTTTTCAATTGGTGTGTATTATCTTTCATAATCAATTAAGGTTTGGCTAATGTAATAAATGGGATGTTCTTTACCATTTTCATCTTGCTGAGCCAACAATGCTACAAGAGCATGGGCGGATGCAACTATATAAAGGATGAATGGTTTTTTTGGCATAGCGGGTTGTAAAATGGGTGGAATTGCATGGTATTCCTTCAAAATCTCAAATTCATGTTCACAATTGGCATTCCAATCAAAATGCACATCCTTTTTGAGAAGGTGTGTGAAAGGTAACATTCGATCGGCTAAGGATACAACAAAATGATAGATGGTTTGAATTCTTCCTTGTAACATGTACAATTGAGAAATGTTTCTAGGTGGTGGAATGCTTATTATAGCATCAATTTTCTTTGTGTCAATCTCAATTCCTCTGTGAGATATGATAAACCCTAAAAGTTTCCCACTATCTACACCAAAGACACTTTTTCGGATTTAGTCTCATGTTGTATTTATGCATCCATTCAAAGATCTTCCAAAGGAAACTCACATTATCTTGTCACGTTAAGGATTTGGCTAGGATTTCATCAACATAATCTTCCAAGCTTTTATGTATGTAATCATGAAATATTAATTATATCATTACTCATTGATAAGTTGTGCCTACATTCTTTAATCCAAAAGGCATCATAACCCAACAAAATGTTCCCCAAACGGATGTAAATGTTGTCTTATATTGATCTTGTGGGTTAATAAAGATTTGATTATAACCAAAAAATCCATCCATGAATGGAAACAAAGCATGTCCTATAGTTAAATCCACTATCATGTCGATATTAGGAAGGGGAAAATTATCCTTTAAGGAGACTTTATTCAAGTCATGAAAAATCCTTACACATCCTAATATGATTATCAGGTTTAGAAACTACAACAATATTTGAGATCTAAGGAGAATAATCAATAGGATGAATGAAACCAGTTTCAAGGAGTTTTTCAAGTTCTCCTTTAACAAGCAAGGCTATCTTAAAGGATTCATCTTTCGTATCTTTTGGTGAACAGGCTTAGAATTTTCAGCGAGGACAATGTTATGTGTTACTCTTTGGATCTATTCTTGGCATATCTAAATATTTCCAAGCAAAAAGTTTAATAAATTCATGAAGCAAGGTTGTAGTATCCTCTTGTTCTTCATCATCAAGGAGCTTGCCAATCTTAATGACCTTTTCTTTATCATCTATGTCCATTGGTATATCAATTATATCCCTTGAGGGGAGTGCATTTGATTTAGGAAATTCGAAATCATATGGTTCCATACTCATATCTGGCTTATCACTTATGTCTTTTTTCTTGGTATTAATCATAGAACAGGTTTAACTCGTTTCATGGGAGGAGTAGAGGATGTCATATCATAAAATACCAAAAAAAAATTATAATCTTCGTCACTTTCAACATATTGCCATGATGGTGGTAAATTTATATCAAGTAATTCAGGATGCATTATTGCGAGAGTGTTTCTTGGTTTACATGTGACAATGTTGATGTTTAATGATGGTCGTTGAGTTTCCTTTGTTGTCTTAGAAAAAGAATAGCCCAATCTAGTTTTTGTCTCTTGTGTATTAGGTTCTATAGGAATTTGAATACTTTGTTCATTCTTACCACATCCTTTACCATTGTGTCCCAATTGTTTCATAAGCTCATAGCCTCATCCATAAAGTCTTTCCATTTCTTTCGGGTTTGGCAGTTGTTGATAATCTATCTCATCAAAATTAGTTGTGTAACTTGTGTTTTCTACCAAAGTAGATGAAGTAGATGTTGGTGAAGGTTCTTCTGTATTTTGTGTGGACATAATTGTGGGTTGTTCTTGATTTTCATCCTCTTTTCTTGTGATGACATACTCACCCATAAATGAGGGTTTGAATTCTAATGTACCCCAATCATCGCCTAATAATTTGGACACCAGTTCTTCTTCTTGTTTGTCAACCTCAAGATGTTCTATATTAGATGTGGGAATCAATGTATTCAAAGGAATTTTTACTCCTTTTTCAAGTTGTAAGAAACTTTTGGGCTCAGAGTCTATTTCAACTTGATATACTTTGTTGTTATAGACATATTTCATTTTACGATGAAGAGTTGAAGGCAACAAATGCATCTCATGAGTCCATGGCCTTCCCAAAAGAAGATTGTATGAAAGATCATAAGGCATGACATGAATATGAGTTTGCAAGGTAGCCTTTCCAACTATAATAGGTAAGCTAATTACATCAAGCGGTTGCTTTGTGATATTTTCAAATCCTCTAATAGATAAAGAATCAGGTTTGATTTGTGATTTATCCACACATAGTCTAATGAGAAGTTTTACACTACACACATTAAGGAGAGATCCATTGTCAATAAGGGTTTGTTTGTGCCTATTTGATTAAATTGGGCTATTATCATAAAGTCTTTGTTTTGCTTCCTTAATTCTAATGGAGGGATCTCATGTTGATGGAAGGTAATTTCTACATTAACTATATTCATTCCTTGTATTAGAGATGCCACATCATTTGAATTTTTACCAGGAGGAACCACTATTTGTTGTAGTGCAATTTGAAGCATGGTGTGATAATTTGGTGAATTTTGAATGAGTTCCCAAAGGGAAATTTTTGAAGGAGTTTTCTTAAGTTTCTCAACAAGATCATACTCCTTCATATGTGAATTTAATCAAGGAGCACTAGGAAGTATAATATTTGGAAAAGGTGAGGAGGTTGGGGTTGGTTGCTAGGGTTGTGGATTATTTCAGGTATTGTATGTGTGAGCAACAGTATTATGACTTGGTTGTTGCAAGACATCGTGTTTAGGTGGGTAAAGGGTAAACTCGGGTTTATTGGGAGCTTGAGGTTTATGAGAAGGTGGGTAAAGAATTAGTTGAGGTTGAATCACATTAACATCTTTTGTTTTAGGTTGCTCACAAAAAACCTTTGTGGATGGGCTATGTGAAATTAAGTCTTGAAGGGCTTCATCTAACATGTCAAACTCATCATGACTACAAGGTTTGAGAGGTAAGTTGTCTTCAATTGGTTTAGGTTTCTCATGGCAAGCCTTAGTGGATGAGTTTAGTGAGAGGAATTCCTAAAGGGATTCATCTATGGGTATGTGCAGGATCATGATGGAAAAAATAGGCCCCTAAGTGGCAAAAATTTCAGAAAAAATAGAGTTAGGAAACTTGACGTAAAAATTTGAATAAGTTATCTATATTATTTCAACTATATATAAGAATAGAATCTACAAAAAATTAATGTAGTTTCTAAACTACTAGGTTTATTTAAAAAAAAAATCTATTTGGTGAAAATTTGAAATTTCAATGCAGTAGTACTTAAATTTTAGGTAACAAATAAGAAGTAGATGTCTGTCTGAACATCCTAACCAAAATAAAATGATAATATTTTTTTATAAGATTTTAGATATAAGTAGAGGACTCATGTCTCGATGTGATGCATATTTTTTTGTAATTTTTTCCCAAGTAAATAATTAATTATGAATTTTTTATTACAACTTTTAAAATTTATAAAAAACTTTTATGTCTGACCATCTTAACTTGGTCAAACTTCATGAAATTCATTTTTTTATTTTTTTAATAGTATAGTATACGAAGTATAGAATGCAACACATGTTTTGAATTCAAAAAATGTGATACTGTTTGAAAGCTGTAGATTTTTTCAATCAGCCTATCAATCGGGACTTTAGTCATAATTCAAATAGAAAATGAATAATAATTATTTATTAAATTCAAAGTAAAGCATAATTTATATTGGTGTAAAGTTGAGAATATCCTTTAAAAACCCTTTTCGTTTGATCAATTTTGGGTAAGAAAAAATTCATCAGCCAAATACCCTTTGTTGTTATAGACATATTTCATTATATGATGAAGGGTTGAAGGCAACAAATGCATCTCATGAGTCCATGGCCTTCCCAAAAGAATATTGTATGAAAGATCATAAGGCATGACATGAATATGAGTTTGCAAGGTAGCCTTTCCAACTGTAATAGGTAAGGTAATTGCATCAAGCAGTTGCTTTGTGATATTGTCAAATCCTCTAATAGATATAGAATCATGTTTGATTTGAGATTTATCCACACATAGTCTATCGAGAGGTTTTACACTACACACATTAAGGAGAGATACATTGTCAATAAGGGTCTGTTTGATGCCTATTTGATTGAATTGGGCTATTATCATAAAGGCTTCATTTTGCTTCCTTAATTCTAATGGAGGGATCTCATGTTGATGGAAGGTAATGTCTACATTAACTGTATTCATTCCTTGTATTAGAGATGCCACATACTTTAAATTTGTACCAGGAGGAACCACTATTTGTTGCAGTGCAGTTTGAAGCATGGTGTGATAATTTGGTGAATTCTAAATGAGTTCCCAAAGGGAAATTTTTGAAGGAATTTTCTTAAGTTTCTCAACAAGTTCATACTCCTTCATATGTGAATTTAATCAAGGATCACTAGGAAGTATAAGATTTGGAAAAAGGTAAGGAGGTTGGGGTTGGTTGCTAGGTTTGTGGATTATTTCAGGTATTGTATGTGTGAGCAACAGTATTATGACTTGGTTGTTGCAAGACATCATGTTTAAGTGGGTAAAGGGTAAACTCGAGTTTATTGGGAGGTTGAGGTTTATGCGAAGGTGGGTAAAGAATTAGTTGAGGTTGAATCACATTAACATCTTTTGTTTTAGGTTGCTCACAAAAAACCTTTGTGGATGGGCTATGTGAAATTAAGTCTTGAAGGGATTCATCTAACATGTCAAACTCATCATGACAGAAAAGGTTTGAGAGATAAGTTGTCTTCAATTGGTTTAGGTTTCTCATGGCAAGCCTTAGTGGATGAGTTTAGTGAGAGGAACTCCTAAAGGGATTCATCTATAAACATATCTAAATCATCACTGCTAAGAGGCTTGGACAAGATAGTTTTTCAAAAGTGATTCATTTGGTGTATATGTTCATTTGATGTTTTGTGTTTTGTGTTTTCATGTGCTAATGAATCTGATGTAAAAGGAGAGAGGTATGCCAAAGATTGTAATGTCACCACTCAAGACTAATGAAAATATGAATGAAATATGATTAAATGTAATATCCTAAATGCAATAAATTGATAAAATATATTGATTATTAATGCAAAACTAATGAAATGCAAAATGTTTGAAAACACAATGTTGTATGCAAAATGACCTAAGAATATAAACAAACTGTAATATAAATGAATGAGACTAGAGAGGTGCACCTGAAAACTAGAATGTGATGCAGAGTGGCTCTGGAATCCTACAAAATTCACTGTTGAAGCTAACTGGGATACTTAGACCAAGTTGGGTGACTTAGTCTTGTTTCGGGGAAATTCTACTAGAACAAGTTTCAGCCAAAAGGGTATCTAGAAATATAGACAACACTTTTCAAGCCTAGCAGTGGGACTAATTCACCATAGATGATAACCTAGTCCACCTGTGAATCTCAAGAAATTCAGGACAAGAATCTATCATCTTCAATTTATACTTTTGTTCTTGATGAGTTTCTAGATCCGAATATGCAGAATTTGGTCTATAGGTGATCTCCAAGCTTCTTTTAGGGTTTTTTTGACTTTAAACGACTTTGCTGAATTGTTGACACCTTTTAACACCTTGATCTTTGAAAAAACTGCATACAAGACCTGCAAAACACACATGCAAAGAGGGGAAAAAGGGTTAAGGGTTAGTGAATAGGGGTTTTCCTTGGTCAAACCCTGGTTTGGTAATTAAACCCTTGCAAATGAATTGAAATGGAAAGAGAATGATCAATGAACAACATGCAATGCTACAAGTAAGAACTCATATGAACATATTAGGAGGTGGTACTATAGGAAGGTCATGTTGTTTCATGGATGGATAAAAGGATGCATTAGCTTCAAGGTTATCAAGGCATTCATTTAGGAACTTATTCATGCTATCATCATCTTCTCCACTGATGTCAACATCACAAGGAGGAAATTCATGAGGAGTTGAAGGAGCATGTAGAAGTTAAATGTCATTGGAATCGATCCCAAAGGCACAACTTAACAAGTCAACTAAGGATTTTATTGACATCCAAAGCTTATTAAAACACATAGCCATGATGCAAAGGAATGAAAGAAAATTAAATGCAAGAAATTGAATAAAACAACAAATCTAGAAATAGTGACAGAAATGTAACAACAGAAAATAGAAATGTAGAAAATGGTCTAGAAATGATAGAAATTATAGTGCAGAATGTCAAGTGGACTAAATCACCCAGTGTGGTAAATTAATCCATGTAGTTATTTTTTTGAATTTTTTTTGAATTATTTAATTGAATTTTATGGTTTTTAGGTTTTCGAATGCAAATATAGTATGAAAATGTAGAATTTTGTTGATTTGCAATGAAATGCAATGAAAAAATGCAAGCTATATGAGCTTTTAACTAATGCAATTTTGAAAACCCTAGAATGCAAATTAAACAATGTAAAACCTAATGCAATGTTGATACAAGCTATTCCTAGGATGTTACGATTTGTTTGCATTCTTAGGTCATTTTCCATAAAACATTGTGTTTTCAAACATTTTGCATTTCATTAGTTTTGAATTAATAATCAATATCTTTTATCAATTTATTGCATTTAGGACATTACATTTAGGCATATTTCATTCATGTGTTTTCACGTCAAGCTCACCAAAATGTGGACAAATATTTTGGCACCACAAAAGCTCTTTAACACTCGTAGGGTTTTTCTCCTAAAAGGAGAGAGGTATGCCAAAGATTGCAATGTCCCCACTCAAGAATAATGCAAATATGAATGAAATATTCCTAAATGTAATGTTCTAAATTCAAAAAAATCATAAAGGATATTGATTATTAATGCAAAACTAATGAAATATAAAATGTTTGAAAACATGTTGTGATATATAAGAGTATAGATTGAATGCAATATGGAACAAGATAAAGAAGTCAAATAGAAAGAGTGCACCTAGAAAATGACAAAGGTCGGGATGAAGACTGCAAATGTCTCTAAAATTCTATAAAAATCTAATTTTTTGGCCAACAAGGACACTTACGCCAAGCTGGGCAACTTAGTCCCAGATCTGGAAAACTGCTCTAGAGTCTGTTTTAGCCAAATGGGTATCCAGATCTACATAAACTTCTGAAAAATGTTTGTAGTGGGACTAAGTCACCACTGTTGGTGACTTAGTCCACTTTGGCTTTTCTAAAAATCTGAAAGTGGAAATGGAAGCCCTCAATTTGCATTTTGTTTTATGATTGAAACCTAGATCCAAATCCATGAAAACACCTACAAAATAGAATATAATTTGGTTTCTACTTTTTTTTTCCTTTGTCAAGCCCCTAGTTGTTAATCAAACCTTGAGGACATAATGAAATCTACATAAAACCCTAGCCCTTAGTGTATCTAAGACTAGGAAATATGAAGCAAGATGCAACCCTATTCTATCATCCAAGAATAAGATGCACAAATAAATTTATAATAATACAAGACTCATTCCAAGAGACACTAAATCATATTAGAAATGAATCTTAATGAAATGCAAACCTTCCTTAATCTGAAGATAGAGAGAAAATGGAAGATGGAATCACTTTGAAAACAAGTCCTTAGGCTTGATTCGATAGCTAGTTGCATCTCCTCAACCTCCATGCTTATCCATAGGTATCCATAATAAATCCTTTACAATGTGAGATCTTGGAAAAAAAATTGAGCTTGAAGACCTACAAAAACCCTAGCTTGTTGCCCTAAAGCTTCAACTTTTCTATAGAGAAACTAATGAATCTTCTTGTGAAAGATATTCAACACTTGTCTCTTTAATTTGTGTAGTTAAAATGACCTAGGTTAATTGAAAAATGACCTAAAAACATATATTTATAGGCATCCATACCTAATTTTTCATTATTTAGACCTAAGAGGCTGACATCCAACAAACATTTGAATTAAGTTAACGATTTTCCCTCTCAAAATTAAAAATTCCCCCAAAAGGAACTAAATCGCCACCCTAGGCAACTTAGTCCCATGAGAGGTTTTGAGGTGGGTTTTCTAGAATTTGAATAATTTGAATGTTGTTTTTCAGGATTTGTATGATTTATGAGTGGAATAAGCCTCAAGGTCCAAAATAACGAGTCTTAGGGGCTTATAAATGCTATTTTTAGAGGGTCATTAATGTAAGGGTACCCAAGATAAGTCCAAATTAGGCCACAAATTGTATTATCTCCAAGGGAGTACAATTTTAGTGTCCACATGATGATGTATACTATGTTAAGGGTTTAAGGAATAATCTCTTGAGTGTTGGTCAGATATGTGCAGTAAAAGACATGATCTTATGTTTAAGGATGAGAGATGTGAGGTCCAAAAAAGATCTAGAACATTGATTGTTGCAGGAAAGAAATATGAAGGAAATAGATCTATCAACTTAAAGGTGTTGATGGATTATGCTTTATGAATTAGATTAATGAAAGTTAGTTATGGCATAGGAGAATGTATCACATGAATTTTGATAATTTCGCAAGGATTAGTTTTGTCCAGGCTGTGAGAGATTTACCAAGAATTACAAAGCCTATCAATGTTATCTATAGAAATTATCAACTTGGAAAGAAAGAACGAAATCATTATAGATCAAAGGAACAATTTACTATTGGACTACTAGATTTAGTTCATACAAATCTCTGTGGTCCAACAAGAGTGAGAAGTCTGATTGGTGAAAGGTACTTTATGCTTTTATTTGATGATTGTTCTGGATATACACGGGTTACATTTCTTAGAAAGAATTCAGATGCATTAGATAGATTCAAGAGATTCAAAGCTATGGTTGAAAATGAAGTGAACTTGAACATAAAATTTTTAAGGTTTGACAGAGGTGGAGAATTCACCTCCCATGAGTTTAATATGTTTTGTGAAGTGCATGGAATAAAGAGAGTTATCTGCTCTAAGAACTCCTCAGTAGAATGGAGTTGTTGAAAGGAAAAACAAAATAGTTGAAGAGGTTGCTAGATCAATGATTACTAAGGTTGGTTTACTAGAATTTTACTAGAAAGAAGTTATTCATACTTTTGTTTATGTATTCAGTCAAGTTCAAGCAAGAGCAAATAGTACAAAGACTCCTTATGAGCTATGTCATGGAAGAATTCCTACTATTAAGTATTTCAAGGTATTCAGAAGCAAATGTTATATAGGAAGAGATGAAAAAACTTTGGGAAAGTTTGATACAAGAAGTGATGAAGGAATTTTTCTTGGATATTATACTAATAGCAAAGCATACAAATGTTTCAATAAAAGAATGACAAAAATTGTAGAAAGTTCAAATGTTAAGGTGGATGAGACAATGAAGAATTTTGTTGACATTGAAGGATATGAATCTGATGAACTTGATCACATAAGAATTGGAGAAATTATAGAAAAACAAGAAAAGGATGAGCAAGAAGAGAAACATAATGAACAAAATGAAAGAGAAGAAGATTCTCTAGTGATGTCACCTAAGAAACCTAGATATGTATAGAACAATCTTTTAGAAAATCATATTATTGGTGATAAGACTAAAGGACTACTAACTAGAAGCAGAGTTGTTATTGCTGAAGTTAATTTGGGTTTACTCTCTAAGATTGAACTAAAGACTATAAGTGAAGCTTGTAAAGATGAAAATTGGATGGAAGCTATGAAAGAAGAATTATGTAGATTGAGAAGAATCAAACTTGGGAAATGGTCCCAACACCAGCAAATAAAAACATTATTAGATTGAAATGGGTATTCAGAAATAAGTTGAATGAGAATGGAGAGGTTGTTAGAAGCAAAGCAAGGCTTGTGTGTAAAGGATACTTACAAGTAGAAGGCATAGGTTTTCATGAAACTTTTGCTTCGGTAGCCAGAATGGAAGCTATAAGGATGTTCCTAGCATTTTCTACTCATAAATATTTTAAGGTCTATCAGATGGATGTTAAGTCAACATTTTTGAATGGTGAGGTAGAAGAAGTCTATATGGAACAACCAGATATGGTGTGCATATTAAAGAAAGCTCCTAGAGCTTGGCATGCAATATTAGATAGTTACTTGATTCGACAAGGTTTCAAAAAAGGTACAATGGACAGTAATCTATATTTTAAGATTGAAAATGAAAAAATATTGATTGTAGTTGTATATGCTAATGATATCATCTTTGGAGGAAATGAAAATATGTGCAAGATGTTTGTAGAAGAGATGTAGAAAGAATTTGAAATGTTTATGTTTGGAGAGATGAATTTCTTTCTTGGGCTACAAATCAATCAAATTGAGAAAGGAATCCTTATTTCACAATTGAGGTATGTGAGAGAGATTTTGAAGGAGTTTGGGATGCATGGTTCCAAAATAATATGTACTCCTATGGCGACTAGTTGCAAATTGGGTAAAGATGATGATTCATCTAAAGCTGATCAGAGCAAGTATAGATCTATGATTGGTGGACTACTATATTTGGCTACTACTAGACTAGAAATTATGCATGTTGTTTGTCTTGTGGCTAGATTTCAAGAAGATCCCAAGGAAACGAAGGTTGATGTTGTTTAAAAGAATTTTCTGATATTTGAATGGCAGTTTGGATTATGGATTATGGTATCCTAGAGATACTAACTTTACACTTAGTGCTTATATAGATACAGATTGGGATAAATGTGTAGATGATAGAAATAGTACAAGTGGTGGTGCATTCTTTCTTGGTTGCAGATTAGTGGCATGGTTGAGAAAAAAGAAAGATTTAGTCTCCTTGTCTACTACTGAAGCTGAATAAATTGTTGCTGCATCTTATTGTACACAAGTTTTATGGATGAAACTGACATTGAAATATATCACAGTGGCATATGATGATTCTATTTTGTGATAACACAAGTGAAATTAACATTTTGAAGAATCTTTTGATGCACTCGAGGATGAAGCATATATTTATTAGATATCATTTCTTGAGAGAGGTCATGGAGGATGAATTAAAGCTTGAGTATGTTCCAATGAAGGATTAGGTGGCTGATATTTTCACAAAGTCTCTTCCTAAAGATACTTTTGATTATCTCTAGGAAAATTTATGAGTTATTTTCCCTCCCTTCTTGAACTAGATGCATATGGAGATGCATCAGTATGGTGGAACTATAGATCTATCTTTCTTCTGGACTAATATTTTGGTGGCTACCTCTCAGGGGGAACTTAGATAGTGTCAAGTGTTGTCATTGTATTTTATTTTTCATGTAAAAGGAGAAATCCATGTAAAATATTTTTTTCCTTTGCCATTGATGTCAAAGGGGGAGAAGAAGCATGTGAAAAAGGAGAGGAAGCATGTAAGAAAAAGAAAGAAAAAAAGGAGAGGAATCATGTGAAGGAAAAGAGGGAGAATATAAGAAATTATCTACTAATGGGGAGAAATAGAAAGAAAATATTAAGAAGAGTACTCATAGCCAGTATGATGTCTTTGATGGTTTTTCACATCATGTGTTGCCATCAATGAAAAAGGGGGAGATTGTTGCAAGATTTGAAAGATTGAAGGTGTTGTCATTGATGTCAACTTATCAAGTGGTTATCAATTGGTTGTTGTTGGTTGTATATGTTGAGGATATTGAGAAAATTGTAATGAAGATAGGTTGCAAGTGTTGAGTAGTTGCTCTAGGTTTTGCTCATAATTTTCTCCTATGTTTTTATGGTTCAGATATGTTGGTATTGGTTGTTGGAAGATGCTATATCTATTTTTTTGGCTATTGATTCATTGTACAGTGCGAGTTGTGTTCACTAGTTGTGAACTATTGTTTTCTTTGTTTCTAATTGAGGTCTAGGAGAAATGTTGTTGGTATAGTTTTCTCTTTGATGAAGCCTTACGACTCACAGTTCTAGAGTTCAGTTACCTTGGTTGTGTTAAAGATAATTTTGGTATCTGGAAATTTTGTGCTTAATGGTTCTATGTGTTTTACACTAGTTTGGCTTACCTTGTGTGGAATACTACTTTCAAAGTTAGTGAAGTTTTTTGGATCTATTTGGGTCCCTATGAAGTGTTTTTTTGGGTCACCCTCATTCTAATTCCACCCTAGAATATTTTGGCACCAACCTAATTTGAATTTCAATTTGGATGGTTGAATTTGGATATGCTTCAAAGTTGAAGATGGTATAAATACATGATGAGTTAGTGATGAAAAATATACAAGAGTGAAGAAGATAGATAAGTAAAAAGGAAAAGAGAAGATAGATGTGACATTGATGCTATCCAATGTGTGTGTATGATACGAGTGTGGCAGATCAGTGTGAAGCCTTAATTCTAACTTTCCAAAAGCAATGAGTTGAAGGTGAACTTTATTATTCATGCATGACTATGAGTGATTGTGGTGGAATCTTTTATTGTATTGAGATTTTCTTCTCTCTATAACAAGTCTTCTTTGTCTTCTTTGTATCTTTGTGGCAGTGAGCCCTTTGGGTTGTTAGCCCTATTGGATAGTGAGTCCTTATTTTGGTAGTGAGCCTTACTTCTTAGGTAGTGAGCCTCTTGTAATTAGTTTTGATATTCTTTATAGTGTGACTTAATTCTCACCATGGTTTTTCCATGCAAATCTGGTGTTATTGTGTTTATGTGTTGGATTTAAGTTTCTGCATTGGCATTTGATTATTAAAGCAGTGTTAAGAACTAGTTTTAGTGATTGAATTAAAAGATTAAATAGATGTGACAACTAATTAGCCTCCCTCACAGTTGTCTTGTTCAACACCCCCTATGTGCTTGGACCTAATTATGCATTTAATTGCCTTTTTTACAAACATCTTTGAAAAATCAAACAGGAAATAAAATTGACCATTTAATATTTTCCCCCAACACTTTAAGCTCAAGAAAGGATGGTTTTGTTCTAGGGAACCACACACCCTAGACCACCCTTTTATGGATCTGTTGAGGGTGATTTTGGTCATGCACAAGGTGCTAGGAAATAAGGTTTTATTTCCTTTCTTGAAAAGTGAAACCTCTTAAGATGGAAATGGGTTATTAAGTGCTATCGTATGGTTTAGGACATAGAGCACACCCACTTTCAAGCTATTCCATTCAAGGGTAACTATTGGCGATTAGGATTGCACCCTTTAGGAAAGTTGTACTTGTCTATCCTGTCGCAACATGGAAACATTCTTTGGTTTATGGGTAAACCAATTGGGGAGAGTGAATCTCTAGAGTGGGTTGGTTCCCTTCTAGCTAACCACCTTCAGGAGAAAGAGGAGTAGGAAGAAAAACTAAAAATTAACACCTACAACTTAAGATGATCAGCTAAATGTTGAGATTCTAATGAAACTTAGCTCACAACACTTCATTCAGAATAATTAACTCTCACAATTCACCACAATGCATTTAGTTCATCAGTTTTTTGTATAAAGACTCTTGACAATAGAATACAATGTGCAATTTGAACTTATTGTAAACCTTGACAATAACCCACAACAGTAGGACAAAGAAGGATTCAATAATCTAAATCACAAAAAAAAACATACTATCACTATGAGCTCATGACAAGAAGGAGAAAAAGGAGAAATTTTCTGCTTTATTGCAAGTGGAGGAATAAGACATCAAAATCTGATTCAAAATTGGGTTTACAAAGCTCTCAAAGTGACTAAGAAAGCAAGAAACTAAAGAATTTTGAACCCTGAGAAAATCAAGTTTTCTCAGGTTTATAGCCAAGATGTGACCTTGAAGTGCCAAAATAGAAAAATTAGGTTCATTGCCTCTCCAAAAATCAACTTATTCTGCATTCTTGAGCTCCCTCCAAAAGCCTAAAAAATAGCCTCCAAAATAGCTCCAAAAGGCATCAAAAAGCTCAAAACTTCTCATCACCCAAAGGCTAATCCAAAAAGGCCTCAAAATCAGGTACAAACATATGGAAATTGGAAATGACAACTTTAGTTTGCCTCTTCATCTTCAAATCTTCCCAAGAACTCCATTGAAAATAGAAAGTTTTGATGCTGACTGAAGTGCATATTTTAACATTTAAATAACATTTAATTAAGAAATTTATACAAATATTGTGTAATTCATGTTTTACAATCTTGCAGTTTTACAAAGTGAAATAGAAAGTTCCATCCCTTCATCTAATTTTCAATCTATCTTCAAACATTTTGATTTTTATCTTTTGATCTCCAATTATTTTGATTTTTTACATTTAATTTTTGCAAAAAATCAAATATTACATATGATGCTCCTTTAATAATTTGATTTTAATATAAAAAATCATAAAAATATATTTTCCCATCGTTTATTATTTCCTCATTTTGGCAGAAACAATAGATGACCTAAATTCATCATTTGGCCTTTATGGATTTTTCTCTAAGGCATGTAAAGGGAGAAAAAGGGGCTACCCTAATAAGGGGCCATATGCATGATCTATGGTTTGATTTTCTAGAAAAATGAAAAAAAGAATTAAAAAAAACATAGGCTTAATTGAACCTAGGAAAGTAAAGATGGTGGAAAAGCATTGAAAAATAAAAATTATGTGATAAAAATCACATAGGCCTGTAATAAGGTGAAAACCCTAACACCAAAAAGGGCTCCAAACATTTCACTTCACCAACATTTGCATCAACCCCTTGGTGAAGAAAATGTGAGCTCTACTGTGTGCGTCACCATGAGGAGATTAGGGTTTGATCTTGAGCCATCATTTGAGTTCTTCTCCATCGATTGCTTGATGCATTCAGTCTTCCTCATTGATGGTAAGCTTTTGAATCTATTTTTGTTCACTCATTAGCTTTATTTGCTAAGAAATATGGCCTTAGAGGCCGCAACTGTCATTATATCTAATGCATTTTTTTGTTGCTATGGCATCGATGCCTTCACCATTCTCATGGCCTACCATGGAGATTTGTTTGAGCCACCTGTTAATGGATTGGACGTGGGTTTGCATCGAGCTTCAACATAGATTTACAAGGTAATCCTTCATTGCTTCCACCCCACTATATTTCTACCTTAAAATAAATCTTCATTAAGCTTTTCCATGCAAAATGTTTCGAAGTTCTATGGATTTCCAGTTCGGACATTACACAGGTCGTGGCTCGTTGTGTTTCTTCTTCCTCTATTGAATGAAAATAATGGGGCTCAACCTTCAACATGTAGAAATTTTTGTTAACAAATGAAAGCCATTTAAAAATGAAAGCTTTTATTTGTGAGGGTTTCCAAAACTCTCCCATGGCCGCTGGCCTGTGGTCTTGATCTCTATTTATCTTTTTTTTATAACAAAGAGGCTCAACCCTTCTCATGCAAATGAAACACATAAAAAATGAAGCTATTTTATTTCAACCTCCCCTTCTCTATGGTCTTCCATACCTTCAAGGCCACAGGCCTATAGCTTGATTTTCACTATTTTGAATGCATCGTACTAGGGATTGACCCTTGTCACCTTCCTTTGTATTGTGCTTTGATTTTGAAACTCTAAATGGGTATTATGGCTCCTGAAAGAAAAACCTTGGCCTCTCTAGACCGCAGGCATGAGGGCATTAAACTGGGGTTTCCCTCTATGGTGGAAAAAACTTCAATCACTTCTTCTTTTTGTATTTGAAATTCATGACTCTAAAGCTCGAAATGGCTCCATTATTCCACTACATTTGTTCATTTCCAAAATACTTTACTTTCGGGATGTATATTTACTCTGCATTTCATTATTTCTCTATATGGATTGATTTAGTGCATTTCACAACAAGTTCATTTTCTCCACACAAAGCTTACACTTACCCACCATGATACTCCTGTAGGGTACTTTGTTATTCTTTATCATTCATTTGATGCACTTGAATGCTTCAAAAGATGTATTCCATATTTTCATTTAAAAATGAAACAACACCTATTATCTTTCATCAACTTAGAGAATTGAAAATATTGAAACAATACACATTTTCTCTGCAAACTTCATTCATTAATGATGTTGTTCTAGACTACATTTTGAGCAAACACTTGACATTCTGGAAACACTCTTTGTAAAAAATCTGATTTACTTCAATGATGTTTTTCAGTACTTCATCTATAGCCATTTGTCATGATTCCAATGCATTTGAATGCTTCAAAACACACACATTTTTACTTTTCCCACCTCACTTTTATGCTTTATGAGAACACAAAATAATGCATCAAGGCACCATAATACTGAAATAAACTTACTTCTTGCAAATTACCTCCATGAAATAGTGTTGTTTTATATTGCATTTATTCCCCAACACTTGATGTGTTGCTTTCTGGTTCACAATTCCATCTTTGCATCCATTTCTTGCCTTCCATAGCTCATTTGCAGCCACTTGTCACTTTGTTACTTATGGAGCCAACCTCTTCTTCTATACTCTTCATGCATTTTTATCTCCTGAACAACAACATGATGATGTGAAATTTATCATTGCATAGAAGATTTTGAAATAAAAGCACATGATTATAATGTTCTAGAGATTTTCCATTTGCTTCAACTATAATTGATGATTTGCAAACAAGGCGTTATGTATGCCTGTGCACTATCACATTATGAGATGATGCACTTGATTGTGGTTCACTTAAGCAATGGATCACCTATGATTTTCAGTTCATTGCACCTGACTTGACTATCCTAGGTGATCACTTGCTTGAGTCTTCATGTCACTTGATGTAATCCTTTAGATACATGTTTCTTTGAGCATTATTTGAATTTTTTTCTCTCTCAATCCCTCTTTGAATGCTTGAGGGATAGTATGTCGGGTCTCAACCCTTGTGGGAGCTCATTTTACACCACATGCTTTATGATATTCAAACTGGATCAACAATATGACTTATCCTATACCTACACATGGAAACAAACAATGTTAGATTAAAAATATATATTATTATGATGTTTCCTCCTTGGCTTCTGTCACACTTCTTGCTCTTGCTCAATTGTTTCAATGTATCAATAAGTAGCATTCTACATTATTGTTGGTGATTCATAGAGGAATGTTCATAATATGAGCTCTAACAGCTTTTAACATCTCTTGTAGGTCTACCAGGAGCTCAGGGACAAAGGATGATGCACCATTCCATAATCAACTGAAGACAATAGGAAATGATGATTATGTTCTTTCTTATGTGTCCTTTCTTTTCTTTAATCTTCAGTAGTGTAGCATGTTCCTTTTGATACAATGTCTCATCTACTCCCACGACTTGTGTGGGACACTTGGTTCTTATTATAAAATGAATACAATTACAACATTTGTGGAATACTTGTTCAATTCTATACTTATTCCTTTTTGAAAAATGATGTTTGAAAGACTGTGAATGAATATCACATTGAAAGCATTTCTTTTTACATTTCACACAATACTTAATGCTACAATTGATAACAATCAACTAAACACATTGCATTTTAAAATCCCACAATAAAATCAAACACTTGCAATTGCTAAACATCTTCAAAGGTAAATTGAACTCTTCACCTTAAAATGAATCTTGAATAAACTAGCTCTAACAAATTGAGCTGCAGTGAAAATTTGATAACAGTAACACTAAAGATCTCAATGCAAAGGAGAAAGAGATCTTGCAATAGGGCTGTCCTAGTGGCTAAATGTAAACTAATAAGGGGTTCACCACCAAGTTAAGACTTGGAAAGATAAATGAAGTGCAAGATGCAACACTAAACCCTAATTCAATGCAATGACATAGAAATGTAAATGAAACAACTGTAAGAGAGGGGGGCCAACCACATTCAAGGCACCAGGTCATGGAGAGACAAGAGCGAAAGGCTGCCCTAACTTACCTCACTCTAAAGGAATTTCTTGAATTGAGGGACAAGAATGATGAAGACTATAAGATCCTTCAAACACTCTATAGACCCAAAATCTAGAATGGGGCTAGGCAAGTCAGTTTTCAAGTTGAACACTATACCTCAAGTAGCTCTCTACCCGATGATGAAAATATGGTTCTGGGATGACAGCATGGTGTGATGGCGTCTGTACTACTAGAGGACCAAGAATATAGTGGAAACTACTGGAAAACAAGCTAATAGCCTAACTAATGGTTTCTAATGGAACAAGATAGAACTATAAAGTAAGAGAAGTACAAACACATATGATAAAGTAGATATATTAAAGCTAGGGTGACAAAGATGATCTCACAAAAGAGCCTATTCACTAGTTAGCTCCAAATGCACGTCTACCTACACACATGAAATAGGAAAATTTTTGGGGGGTTGTATAGGGGTTTTCCTCAATCAAACCCTTGCTTTGGTGTTTCCACCTCCATTGACAACCAAGATAGCAACGATGGAGAAATATACGATAAAGAAGGAAAGAAAGTAGATAACACAATAAACACTACAAAATAGTAATGTGTTTTCACCTCCACCAAGAGCTCACTAGCTAATGGAGAAGAAAAGAGGACTCAATCCCCTTCTACAATGGTTTGTTCCAAACTTTCTCTATGGATTTGATGGAGTATTGTTGCTACTGCTATGGAATGCCAAAGTGCTGCTTAACAGTGATGGATTCTAAGAGAATTCTTGAGAATTCTAAAAGAGAGTGTGTAGAATATCAATTGAATTCTTAGAGGATGAAATGCATGAAGGAAGAGTGTTTTTGAAGGTGGGATGAGAGAAACTTCCATATTCGGGTTAGTTGGTCAAAGAGGGACGTTACAACTTGACCCTAATGGGAAGTGTAATGCCTCTACCAACTTCAGACGTAGGAATATGTCAGGGATGTAAGCACATCATGTGGAAATATACACATCATGTAGTCATCCCTGATAGTTATTCTTCTACTGACATGAAAGATAGATGCCAAGTGGAATGAAGGTAGTGGGCTGATGTGGAATTTCACCTTCAGATTTGATTTTCTAAGGTGAGGAAGTGTAAAAGAGGAATTTGTGTAAGGGGTGAAAATTTGCACCTATACATTTTTCCCCCACTTTAGTGAGCATAAATACTAATGAGTGCTTAGGTAAAGTAGATCAAAGAGTGGATAGGGTAAGAAATGTATAACTGAACCATCAAGGAAGTAGACTGCAATCTGGTGAGCTTGAAAGCATAGGACAAGCAAAGGACTTCATAGCTCCATAGAACTATGAAGTTAAAGAATGAAAGTATCTTATAGGCTCGCGGACCTACACAATAGTGACCCCCAAGATCTCTCACATGAAGGGATTCCCAAGAAGTAAGTTCCTCATAGGCCCGTAGACCTATAAGGAATGTGTACTCCAAGATCTCTCACATGAAGGATACCCAAAAAAAGTGCCTTACAGATCCCCAGATCTACAAGGAAGCATCCCCTAATATCTCTCACATGGAGGAAGCCAAGAAGGAACCCTACATATCCATAGACTTGTAGGGAGGGTGTCCTTCAAGATCTCACACATGAAGGAAACCCAGGAAAGCACCCTACAGACCCGTAGACCTACAGGGAGGAGGTATCCCCCAAGATCTCTCACATGGAGGAAACCCAAAGAAAGCACCCTACATAACCATAGACCTATAGGGGAGTGAACCCCAAGATCTCTCACATAGAGGAAGCTCAGAAAAAGCACCCTACAGACGGGTATGTGCAGGATCATGGTGCGCCAAAAAGTGGCAATATTTGTAGGGTATGTGGCTGATGACTTTTTTTCACCCAAAATTAATGAAACGAAAAGGGTTTTTAGAGGAGATTCTCAGCTTTCCAAAAATATAAATTATGATTTAATTTGAATTTAATAAATAATTATTATTCATTTTCTATTAGAATTATGACTAAAGTCCTAATCGATAGGATGATTGAAAAACATCTATAACTTTCAACGGTATCACATATTTTGAATCCAAAACATGTGTCACATTCTATGCTTCACATACTATAGGATTAAAAAAGAAAATTAAATTTCATGAAGTTTTGACCAAGTTAAGGTGGTCAAAGCATAAGTTTTTATATTTTCTAAAAGTTGTAATAAAAATTCATAATTAATTATTTACTTGGAAAAAAAACAAAAAAATATGCATCACATCTGGACATGAGTCTCTACTTATATATAAAATCTTACAAAAAATATTATCATTTTATTATGGTTAGGGTGGTCAGACAGACACCTACTTATTTTTTCCCTGAAATTTAAGTACTACTGCATTGAAATTTCAATTTTTCACCAAATAGATTTTATTGATTTTTAAATAAACCTAGTATTTTAGAAACTACATTCAATTTTCTACAAATTATATTCTTACATATTTTTGAAATAATATAGATAACTTATTCAAATATTTACGTTAAGTTGCCTAACACTGATTTTTCTAAAATTTTTGCCACTTAAGGGCCTGTTTTTTGCATGATGATCCTGCACATACCCGGACTTGGAGACCTATAGGGAGGTATCCCCCAAGATATCTTGCATGGAGGAAACATAAGGAAAGGGGACTCCACAGAGTTGGAAAGAAGCTTCAAAGGCACACCCATAAAGTGACATGTTTACCCGTAGATAGAACATGTCAGAAAGTGGCCATGCAGGCAAGTAAGCGGGAAGTTGTGTAGATTGTCAACAAGTTGGAAAACTTTCAAAGGGGTCCCTCGAGAACCTAGCATAAAGAAAGGATCCACTCAAGGGACACATTGTTCGAAAGTATGGAAGAGATGTTTCTTCTTGAATCAATTCATCATCAAGGAATCCTTTTGAAAGATTTTCACTTCATCAAGGAAATTGAAAGGAAGAAGATGCTCCCACCTAAAAGGAAGGTTCTCAAGCTATTTCTTTCTGAACCCATGATGGAGGAAACATGTTCTCTTAGGGTTTCAAGTCAAGTATGCGATCCTTTGAAAATAGTTTGTGAAGATTGTCGAGAAAATATTTTTTGGCAACGAATGCATTTTTTGAAAATCAAAATGTTATACAAGTGGTGTTGTCACACATGAAAGGAAAAACTCAAGCAAAGAAGAGAGAAAGATAAGAAAACAAAAAAGAAAAAGAGAATAGAACATAAACACAGGGCAGAGGGGTAGCCTAATATTTTAGGGTCAAAACTGCTCATAAATATATATAAGTATAATAATAGTATATAAAATAAACTTTCATCAACACCCTACTATATCAGACCATGTGAAGAATGCATGAGAAGAAAAATTAAAATTTAAAAATTGAGTCAACATGGAAGGGAAGCCTAAATGCCCCCAATGCTTTGCATTGTCACCAATTTTCTAAAAATCAATCACAAACATGGAAGAATGATGATACAAATAGAAGAAGGTTTATGACACAAAAACAACACCTGTATCCAAGCACCAACAAGGGTGAAAAGGGTCATCTAGGAATACATAACAACACACACACACACCTACTCTAAAGATAAATAATGGGCCTCCCTCAAAAACTGATTGACCAAGACGTCGTTTGCTTCCCACTCTAGATCATTCTAGGGGAAAGGAAGATGAGCCTGTAGTGGTGGAATGTTAAGAGGAGAAGCATCTAACCCTCCTACAACAAGGGCCAAGGAAGAGGGCCCCACAAGGTCCCCTCCACCAAGCTCTGATGGAGCTAAGGTCAACGATTTCACAAAGATCACTGACAAGGCCAAAAATTTATCCAAAGAGTTAAACATGCACTTTGCAGGAGTTCCATGTTTCACCTCAACAAATGGAGAAGGCTCTGCCCAAGATTCACTAATAGGATCACCAAGTGATTCAGGAGCGATGACAAACTCAGGGGAAGCTGGAATTGGCTCCATCACTAGGACAAAACAAGTCAGCATGGGACCACCTTTCAGAGAAAGTGGGCTCCTCTTATGTTCCCCATTGATGGAAGGACCACTCTCCACCTTTTGCTTCGTCGAAGGATGTGAACTCCCCATAGATGAGGTGAGAGGTGTAGAGGAAGAGGAGGAGAAAACTGCAGTAGATACCACTAAAGTATTCATCATATCTATGGGTTTTGGGAAAGGAAAGACATCTAGAAGGGACATCAATAAAGGTGGCTCCACCGAAGGAGCAATGAACACCCACTCTTTTTTAGGGTCAAGTGCATTTTTACTCATAGAGGAAGCTGGAAGTGATACAGAGCTAGATTGAATGGAAGTAGAGGGGAGGAGAGAGGAGGACATGGAAAGAGGCCTTGATACAGGGGTGGTTTTCCCCTCTTCCTTCCTCTATAAGGTGGCCTGCTCATCCATGAGATCCTTTCACTAGGGCTTGTTCTCACGCACAAGGCGGTTTCTGTAACTCTTTGAACCAGAGGCCAGAGGCTACAAAGGAATAAAAGGCTCTTGCTCGACCATGGGAGTGTCCACTACAACTATTTCTCACAGAGGAACAGACTCCTAAACAAGAGCGAGAGGAACAAGTTGGGAAGTAGTGGGGGGAGTTTGCTCTAGTGCCTTGGTAGCAGGCCTATTCCCATTTCCTGTTTTTGGAGAAAAAGCGGTAGGAGGTTGTGGAGGCCAAGGGATAGAGGATTCCCCCTAGGGACCTTTCATCTTTCTTTATCAAACAGGCCTAGGCTCTACGGGAATAATAGGAAGTTCAAATGTGAGACGCTTGGGCTTTCACCAAGTGGACACCATAGGATTCTCTCGTAGACACAAAACAGAACCTGATGGTGCCACAACGGGATGAGAGGAAGCATTAGGTTGAACAGTGGAAGAGGAAGAAGGAGGATCTTGGGACTACTTCTCTTCTTCCCTTCTACATGCCTTAGTGGCATCACTTTCAGCTTTTAGGCAAGCCCTATGTGAAACAACATAAGGCAATTAAGGGTATCTCACTTTCGGCCTTAGACGCCCCTTCTTATAATTTTGATATGTTCAATATAGGAGGTCCATCCTGGGTGGGAGAGGACCAATAGGCATAGGCCAAGAGTAATCCAAGGAGTAGCTACCATGAGCAACCAATGGTTTATAACCGGTATCATGAATCACATGCACAAAACCCTTGTGAATAAATTTTAGACATTTATGGACAACTGAGGGTATGAAATTCATAGCTACTAACCAAGGGATACCTAGCTTCACTCTATAGAGTTCAAACCCATGGATTATGTCAAACAAAAGCTTCATGGATTTAGGTCCAACCAAAATTGATAAGACAATACTACCCAGAGGGGGTACAAAAAGTCCATCATGCATGCAAATGGCGCTCACAAGTGTATCATACCCATCTTTGTGCAAAAATTTTATTAGCATGATCTCCTCAGTTATGATGTTTACTTGAGATGTCAGATCAATGAGAACACTTGCTATGATGTTTTTGTTGATTCACACAGGGATGCAGAGAGGAGATGGTTCCCTATTAAAACCCATCTGTAGGTCTTGTGAAGTGAAGGTTATACTAGTACCACTACTCATAGGCTACACAGAGGGGATAGGTTGATGTAGGAAAGAGGCCATCGCATGCAATGAATGACACTCTCTCAGGACCCTCCAAAGGTTGCTAGGCAGGACAGTGACCCAATTAAGGTTTCATTACACAACACTTTTAGAACCTTCCAACTACACCTACTAGGGGTCATAGGTTGGGTTGTAAGGCGAAAGCCTCACAACACTCACACCTACAACACTCCTAGAATACGATGAAAGGAGCTTTTAGTATCACAAAATGAAACCAAAATGGTTCACGTCAGGTTCACCAAAAATGAAAGAGAGGGAGACCGACCACATTCAAGGCCCCAAGTCATAGAGAGCCAAGAGTGGAAGGCTTCCCTAACTTACCTCACTCTAAATAAATATCTTGAAGTGAGGGACAAGAATGATGAAGTCTATAAGGTCCTTCAATCACTTTGTAGACCTGAAATCCAAAATGGGGCTAGGTGAGCCAGTTTTCGGGTTCAACATTGTACCTCAGGTAGCTCTCTACCCAAGGACAAAAATGTGATTTTGAGACGACAGTATGGCATGCTAGCATCTCTCAGGTGCGTTGGTTTCCATGTGACCAGAGGACCAAAAATATAGTGGGAACTACCAAAATATGAGCTGACAGCCTAGCTAATGGTTCTTAAGGGAACAAAATAGAACTATAAAGTAAGAAAATTACAAACGAATATGATAAAGTAGATATATTAAAGCCAAGGTGACAAATATGATCTCACAAAAGATCCTATTCACCAACTAGCTCCAAATGCACATCCACCTACACATAGGAAAGAGGAAATTGTTGGGGGGCCATATAGGGGTCTGCTTAGTTAGACCCCTGCTTTGGTATTTCCACCTCCATGGATTGCAAAGATAGCAACGATGGAGAAATATATGATATAGAAGGAAAGAAAGTAGAGAACACAATAAACACTACAAAACAATAATGTTCCACTCAACCAAATCGTAGAGGAGAGGAGTGAAAATGCTTACCACCTCCACCAAGAGCTCACTAGCTAATGGAGGAGAAAAGAGGACTCAAGCCCTTGTTGCAATGGTTTTTTCCACACTTTCTCTACAGAGTTAATGGAGTTTTGTTTCTGCTACTATGGAGTGCCAAAGTGTTGCTTCAAAGTGATGGATGCTAAAAGAATGCTTGAAAATACTAAAAGAGAGTGTGTAGAAGATCAATTGAATGCTTAGAGGATGAAATGCATGAAGGAAGATTGTTTTCAAAGGTGGGATGAGGGAAACTACCATATTCAGGTTAGTTGGTTAAAGAGGGATGTTACAACTCGATCCCAATGGGAAGTGTAATTCCTTTGCCAACTTCAGATGTAGGAATCTATTAGGGACGTAAGTGTGCCGCACAGATGTCTATGCATGATGCGGGCATTTCTTAAAGTTATTCTTCTATTGACGCAAAAAGAAAATACCAAGTGGAATGAAGGTAGTGGTATGATATGGAATTTCACCTTCGGATATGACTTTCTAAGGTGAGGAAGTGTAAAAGGGGAATTTGCATAAGGGGTGCAAATTCATGCCTATACAAAAACACATAAAGCTACAGAAAGGACTGTGTGCACCTAGAAATCTAGAGATGGCTAGAAGGAGCTCTGAAATGCTATAAATTATAACTTTAATGTTGATTGGGACTCATTTTCCAAGCTAGGAAAATTAGTCTAAAATCTAGGTTTCTATGCAAGAATAGGAATCTGCCAAATGGGTATCCAAATTTACCAAAAATTGAATTTTGACTGACACTAGGACTCATTTTCCAGAAGTGGTGAATTAGTCCAATTAGGGTTTTCTAAAGCTTCAAAGTCTAATCCTTCTCTTTCCTTTCTACTCTGTCCTTCTTGACTGATTTTCAGATCCAAAACCTAGATTTGCAATCTGTAGGTGTTCTCCAATGTTCTACAAGGCTTGATGACAACTTTGACAACTTTTATGCACTTGGAAACTTTTCTCCAATCTTACTCCTTAGGAAATTTGTAACCTAGACCCACAAATCACACACAAAGGATAGGGAAAAATGTTGTTGGGTTAGTGGATAGGGGTTTTCCTTGGCCATACCCCATTTTGGTAATCAAACCTTGAAATAGAATGAAATGGAAATGGAGAATGATGAATGAAAAAAAATGATGTTGTAACTCACCAAACCCTATCAATAAGATGTTGCAAACGTGTATGCAATGGCTCCAATGGATGTATATCTTGACTCCTGCTTGAAGGTGATAGATCATGAATGAAATGCTTTCACGACCCCCATTTTTATTGTTCACATTTTACAATATTTAATTAAATTAATTTCTAGAAGAATAAAAGTGCAGTGAAACAAAATGATTAATTATAATTTAAATTATAGATAAATGATAATGCTTGTTATTTAGAATAATTATTTTAATTGCAATTGAATGTTAATTTTTATTATTATTATTTATTTGGAATAAATATTTAATTTGCAATTAAATGATATTTGTTTATTGCTTATTAAGGGTAAATATTTCTTTTGCAATTTAAAAATGGCATTTCCTCACTATTTACTGTGGATAATTACTTAGTTGCAACTAAAATGGAATTTCTTTATTATTATTTATCAAAGGTAAATATTACGCATGAAAAAGAAATTATTATTTTAATTTTAAGATTAGGTCATGGAAAATTTAGGAGAAAAATTTAAAAGAAGGGAAATCATTAATGGAAACACGCTATGGTTTCTTGAACTTAATCTTTCCCAGCAAGAAGAATAACTAAAAAAGAATGGGTGTCAGGTAGAGTTTTCAGAGGCATAGAAATTTAAATGGTAGCAAGAAGAATATATTCAACAGGAGTGTGAATTCTAGGTTTTAAAATCCTTTCCAATGTAAATTTAATTACATAATATGTGAAAAAGTGACTGTATTGTGAATGGATTGAAATTCTCTTTGAAACCCATTTGTGCATATTCACTGTATTTGGGTGTTTGCTATTTAAAAAGCTTTATTTTCTATATGAAATTTATTTTCATGGTTGTACAATCTATATGTCTTTCCCATTCATATATATATATATATATATGATGTCATTGTAAATTTGGATAATCTTGGTGGATCTAATATTTTTTCTCAAAATGTTTTCATCAATCTAAGGTTTGCATTCTTCAGTCTTGTCTTTACTTCTTTGGAACTGTGATATGTTGCTCCTCTTTCTGAAGACCTTGTTTTTTGTATTTTATTACATCTTTGTTTTCAATGTTTTTAAGTTTCTCTGTTAGGTTAGTTATTGCAATATTCATATACCTGAGATTGGTTGTCTTGTGTATGTTTTGTATGAAAATAACGCTTATATATATTTGATATTTGAAAACTAAAGGCTTTTAGTTGGGAACTGCCATAGGCTATTTTAATTGTTGAGATGGAAAACTTTGAAATAAAGGAGGGGCTTCTACAACCATGCCTCCCCACTTGGAGAGGGTTGCACTATGAAGGCAGTGCCCTCCATAGGCCACGACCTATGGAGAAGGTGCTGCCCTCCACAGGCAGTGTCCTCCCCAATGGGGAGCGCTGACCTTGTGGCCTTTTCTTGACTTAAATAAAACTCTCATGGGGATTTCTCCTCTGCATCTTATTTTCGACGATGGAAGAAAATTACCCAATTCTATGCTAGATATCTTATTTTATAAACTTTTCATCTTTTAGGATTCTAAAATTTTGATTGAAACAAGAAACAAATATATTTTTGCTCTTTGAGTGTATGTGACAAAATATAAATACTTGGTTGGGCTGGTAACCTACAAAAACATTTAGTCCTTGGCTCTATGTTAGGTTTTATTTTTAGGATCGCATTTTGCAATCTTGCAAATTTCCAAGTCACAATACCATTAGTTATATATTTATTGAGCTCTATTGAACTTGTTTTATGAACTACTTTGAAAGCCATTGGTATATCTTATATATATCGAGAAATTTCCTTGTTCCTTTTATGTGCAATTGATTCAACAAATTTTATAATTTTCTTATTTTCACAAATTTGTGGAAAGTTCTATTTGTGGTGTATATCTGGACAATATTTCTTGTTGATATTCCATTTTACTATCTAGGGTATGTGCAGGATCATGATGGGCCAAAAAGTGGCGATATGATGGGTATGTGGCTGACAACTTTTTTCTTACCCAAAATTGATGAAACGAAAAGGGTTTTTAAAGAAGATTCTCAGCTTTCCACCAATATAAATTATGCTTTACTTTGAATTTAATAAATAATTATTATTCATTTTCTATTTGAATTACGACTAAAGTCCTAATTGATAGGCTAATTAAAAAACATCTATAGCTTTCAAACAGTATCATTTTTTTTAATCCAAAACATGCATCACATTCTATGCTTCGCATACTATAAGATTAAAAAAATTAAATTTTTTGAAGTTTTGACCAAGGTAAGGTGGTCAGACATACAAGTTTTTTATATTTTCTAAAAGTTGTAATAAAAAAATCATAATTAATTATTTATTTGGAAAAAAAGTACAAAAAAATATGCATCACATCAAGACATGAGTCCTCTACTTATATCTAAAATCTTATAAAAAATGATTATCATTTTATTGTGGTTAGGGTGGTCAAACAGACACCTACTTCTTATTTTTTCCCTAAAATTTAAGTACTACATTGAAATTTCAAATTTTCACCAAATTCTTTTTTTACATATTTTTGAAATAATATAGATAACTTATTCAAATTTTTATGTCAAGTTGCCTAAGTTTAATTTTTCTGAATTTTTTGCCACTTAAGGGCCTATTTTTTCTATGATGATCCTACACATACCCTGTAGTCTTGTTAATATTATGTGTATTAGTTTTCTATTGATTATATGTATTATATTCCATGTGTATATATATATACACACAAAGAGATACATAAATTAATATACATGTGTGAACATATATATATATATATATATATATATATATATATATATATATATATATATATATATATATATATATATATATATATATATATATATATATATATATATATATATATATATATATATATACGAAGTTTATAGTACCCATAGTATAATATTCTGATTTAAAATGATAAACATTCTAGAACCACATTTCTATTATTATATTTATACTTATTTGAGACTGAACAAGTTAGAATTTAGAAATGAATAGATAAGAAATCTGACTGGAAATGATTAGTATTTCTATTTTGAATGGCTAAATTTATGTGTTAGATTATTTAATTTCTGAATTTCTATTTAATGTATCTGTATATATATAATACATATATAAATATGTACATACATACTTGCAATAAGAATATGGACAACTTAAGTTCTTGTTATACATATAAATAGTTCTGATTGGAGAGTATTTCTTTCAAATTGTACAACTCTATTAGTTGGGATTAAATCATTCAAATTAGAAATGGAACACTGTGTAATAACCCTCCTAGTTGCTAGTTGGACTCATTAGTTTTATGCTTTGATTTGATACCTTGATACATTGATACTATGATGGTACTGTTTGGTGTGATTGGTTAGTTAGACATTTGATGATGCTGTTACTCCTTTTGTGGACATGATTATTTCATATGACATTGTGGTTGGAGATTTTAGTTGATTTTCATATTTATGTAATGATGTGATGATTTAATAGATTATGCCATGAGATGAATTGTTAATATTATAAATGTTATTTTTATCAATCATATTATAATTGTTAGGATAGACGTGATGAAGGACAGTGTAGCATCACTCATTGCGAGTGCTCTGTTACGCTGCGATTCCTTCTCACAACACAATGCTTTGATTTATATATATATGCACATGTACACAACTTCGTTTGTATGCAGGAATTGCAGGTACATAGTCTCGATTCCACCTGCTTCGGCAGGACAGGGCGAGCACAAATAACCCAACGGTATAAAGTTGATACAGAGGTGACAGTGAAGTTTGCCCATTCCATGATGTCAGACCGCCTTGTTGTATGGTATTGTATGTTTTGTAGTTGTCATTATTTTGGTTGTGGTAGTGTTATGTCGTACACCTTGATGTTGGTATGTTTATATGTTGTGGTGTTTCAATTTTAAAATTGTTGATTAAAAATTAGATTAATTTGTATTTAAAATATTTACATGTTTATTTGGTGAAAAGCCATGTATTTTATTAAATATCAAATGGTGATTTGTCAAATGTAAATAAATTTGCCAGGTGGAAAATTAATAATAAAATAAATAAATAAAGTTAAATTTCTTGTGCATGCAAGGCTGTCAAAATGGGGTTTTAAAATAATAATAATAAAAAAGAATAATATGGACAAATGGAGAAATCTGGTGTGGGCAGAAATGGCAATACTGTTTTTAGAAAATGGTTGTTGGGTGCATGTAAGTGAGGAAAAATATAGTGGGTTTTCGAAAATGAAAAAGGGGAATTCTTTTGCTGGAAAAACGAGATGGCAGTATTTTTAGAATTTTAATTTGAAAAATAGGGGAGAGTGCTGGAGGGTTTTTGTGTGGAGAATCTGTCAAAAAGCAGAGAAAAGGAGGAAGAGGGAGAAGCTGGAAACGAGGTACAGAGGAAGGGGCGAAAAGCTGTTCGTAGGGCTAATTGGAGCAAGATCTTCATCACATTACAATCAGCAGGAGTCCAGGTTCTAAAATTCTTTTCTTCTCTTTACTTGCTTAAAATTTCAATTAAAAATCATACTGTTTTGGGTTTTCAATAGATTTGAAATAAAACTGTTTTCTTTTAAAATTTTGGGTTCAAATAAAATAGAAAAAAAATCTGGTTATCAATCATTTTGGAAAAATCTGGATTAATAGACAAATTAGGAAAAATATGAGTTTTTAAGCAAGATAGGGAAAAATCTGGGCAACAGCAAAATAGGGAAATCTGGGTTTAAAAAAAAATAGAAAAAATAAAAATAAAATCTGGGTTTTCAAAACAAATTAGAAAAAAATTATGTTTTCAAATCAATTTGATATAAAATTGGGTTTTCATACAAACCAGGGTAAATTTTGGTTTTCAAATAGATTGGGAAAATCTGGCTTTCCTTTAAATTCTGGGGTTTCAAACAATTAGGAGAAATCTATTCATTCAAAGATATTTCAAAATTTTTTAAAAAAAAAAATCTGTGTAGAAAGGATGGGAAAAATATCTGTTTTTGCTTCAAATTTTATTGTCCTGAAAAATTCTTATTTCTTCTCTGAAAATTTGTATTCCTCTGTATAAATTTACTGAAGAAAACCCTACCCCTCTTTGTGAAAATTAGTTTATTTAAAATCTGTTTAGGTATATATATATATATATATATATGATATTGTCTGAAATTTATTTCCAATTGAATTATTTCTGGAAACTGTTATTTGCCTTTTAATTTTATTTAGAGCCGAACTAGTCGGCGTTCGTCCCTTTTAAAGACGAAATTGTTATTTTAATAAACAAAATGAAAAATTAAAAAAAAATTGCATATATTAAAAATGTATATATAAAATTCTTATTAAGCAAAAAAAATAAAAAAATTAAAAGGGGCTGGGAGGGGCGGACTGGCCGACCCCCCCGTACCCCTGTGCGGCGGTTAAGGCTACCGCACAGCAGTCTTAAAGACTGTGCGCAGTCCTTGCATGGACTACCGTGCGCAGTCATGCAAGGACTGACGACCATCAGGCTTAATTCAAATTGTTTTTTTTATATATTTTGTTTAATTTAAATTTTATATTACAAAATTTAAATATAAGTTTATTTCGTTTTTATTTATTTATTATTTCAGTTTAAATTAAGTTATATAAATTGATCTATGTGTGTGTGTGTGTGTGTGTGTATGTGTGTTTTATTTTTAATTTATATATATATAAAATATAGGATTAATTAGATTGTATTTGTTTATATATGCAACAAATAGATTGTAAAAATTAAATGGTTTTTTTTTATAGAAATATAATTGTTTTGGAAATAGAATGTTAATGAATTCATTTTAATAAAGTTAATGTATTAATTGCAAATATTAATAGATCTTTGTTTTTTTTACGAATTTAATAATTGATTTTGAGAAAATTGTAATGCTCCCTGTCTTATCTGCGTGAGTAAAGATGACGTAGTGTTTTGAGTTCATCAAATTATGCGTGGTTTCATTATGTTTTTGTGTTGGCTTTAATGTCGATGTGGGAACCCGGTTGTTGGTTTGAAAACCTTGTCCAGAGGCTCGTTTATTTTTGAATGATATTTTCATCTTGAAACTTCTGCTTGGAGTTGAAAACTTATGATTCATGTTTGGAAGGGTTGAACGGTTGTTGAGACTTTTGGTCCTGAGTTGTTACGAGAGGGTTAATGCCTCGCTTGTTCTTGTCTTAGTATCATGCTTATTTGTTGAGGTTCAACCCTTGTCTTGTTCAATTTTCTGTTAGGAGTCTTAGGGAGAGTGGCTCTTCGTGGGGGCCGGCGCCTTGGTTAAGAGGAAGTGCACAAGAGAACCCACGTAAGAGTAGGTAAACAAGTGATAACCTAAAAATAGAATTAGGGGGAATGGGTAGTAAAACACTCAAGATAAATAAAAATTGGATTCCTCTTCTATGCATTAGGGCTATCATAGTCTAATGATAGATTGAGAAGGCCATGGTCAGCAAAGTCATAATCTCGTCTTCATGAGAGGTTATTGGCTCCGCACGAGCTACCCTATGGTGCCGGTGCCTCAAGTAGGAGGAAGAGCTAGGAGATCCATATATGGGTGCCGATGCCTCAAGTTGGAGGAAGAGCCAACAGATCCCATGAGAGCTGTGCGATGACACTCTCCACTAGACTTCCTGTTTGCCTTGTTGTTTTTGCCTCTGGAAATGTATTTTGGACTTGGATGTTGTATCAGTTTCCTTAGCCTTGTACTCTTATTGTTGATTCAGATTCTTGTGCTAGTGTTTATGAGTATACTTTGGTGATTTGATATTGTCATTGCTTGGTTTAAGTGTATTCTCTGAATTTGTATTTGAGTTTGTACCTTGTTGTCATGGAGTCGGTTTGAAAGTCATGGTCGAGTTAACTTCATTGGAACCTCTGAGCACGGGGGGTGAGTTATCTTTAATTCACATGGTTGGGTGGAACGTGCTCCACGCCCGTTGGGTTCCCCATCAGCATCCTTTGTTCGCAGCTTTTCCGCAGTTGGAGTTGCACCAGTGTTCACCTTGTTATTCAGCATTCATTGTAAATTGTATCATCCCACTTGGTTGGGAAATTCATTGTAATTATTATATCAAAGATTGTAATGTAACATTATAACAATGATGTAATAGTTAGGATTCTATGTAATTTTATTTGATGAGACTCATATGATTGTATTATGTGGTATCTTAATATAATTGCTCTTGGTTTATGGAAATACATTTATTCATGGTTATTATATTATAATTGGTTGCATGGTTTATCATTATCTTTTATTTCCGTTTGTGGTTGCAATGTAACCTCGCGTGCCCCAGAGAACTAAGTGAGTTAATGTGATGCAATATGTTATGTGATTATGATTAATGTAATGTAAGTTTAATTTAATTGTTTTAAACAAAAAAAAATTATTTGCCTTTTTGAGTTCTCTGGGGTTTGCACGGCGGGCGTTACAACTTGGTATCAGAGCCAAGTTTGCAAACGCTGGGGTCTCTGGGTAGTTAGGTCCATTAAGTAACCTCTCGTTTGAACTCTGGAACTTATTTTTACCTTTATCTTATTGTGCAGAAGTATGCCTCGAGGTAGGGGACGTGGCCAAGCAAGAGGCCGCGGTGCTGGTCGTGGAGCAAACCGGCGAAGTCCCTCAGTTCCCAGTTCTCATGGTTCTGAGCATGAGGAACAGCCAAGTCTTCACAATAATCCGTCAGGTGGTCAGAACCCAGGGCAGCCTGGATTAGATGGTTCCTTACAGCATATCCTTGGAGAAATTCTGGCTCGTTTGGGACCCAGGCCAGAGGAGGAGCCACGGATTGAAAGAGAAAGAGAAAGGTCACCAAGGCGGAGGGAAATAACTTCTGATCAGGATGCAGTTTTAGCAGGCCATATGAGGGATTTGTTGAGAGCTCACCCACAGACATTTGATGGTTCAGGAGGTGGACTAGAAGCCAAAACTTGGCTAATTGACCTAGATCGTTGCTTCGCCATGCACCCTTACGGTAGCAATACCAAGGCTCGGTGCGCGGTTATGCATTTGCGAGGCTTCGCATCTACTTGGTGGCACCTTGAGGAACATAAATTGCACCTTGATATCAGTATGGTCACCTGGGAATTGTTCTTGGACAGGTTCAGAGCTCGTTTTCTCTCATACCATTGGAGGCAGCGCAGGGCTGACGAGTTTCATGATCTCAAGCAGTTGTCTATGTCAGTGGAACAGTATGAGCGGCGCTTCTATGAGTTGAAGCAGTATGCAGGGATTAGCCACGATGTGGGTATGTTGGTTCAGCACTTTGTTCAGGGCCTTAATGCATGCATCAGTGGTGGAGTGTGAGTCTTCGAGCCGAAGACAATGGAAATGGCAGTTGAGAAGGCTCGATTAGTGGAGGAGAATTTGGCCATGGCCTTGGGTGGCCACATTGGAGTGCAGATTGGTAGTGCACCTACTCAAGGTTTTAGCACTCATGGGGGTCAGTCTCAGGGAGCAGGATCTTCCAGAAATAGGTTTCAACCCTCGAAAGGGGGTCATCAGCAGCAACAGTCAAAATAGAAGAACTTCCAATCTCCTCAGAGTGGCAATTCACAGTTTCACAAGGATCAGAATAGGAACAGGAACCAAGTTCGCAAGAACATTTTGAACAACCTACACCTAGTATCTAGTCAGCATCGAGTCGAGGGAGCTTTCAGCAGTCAAATGCTCCATCAGGGGGCAGGGGTTTTGGCAGGGGTACTGGGTGTTACTCTTGTGGGCAGCAAGGGCACATTGCCAGATTGTGTCCTTAGAAGAGCACTTCAGGTTTTAATCAGAGGCCAGTTGGTTCAGAGCCGATAGTAGGTGATGCAGGGAGGTCTCATCGTGTATTTGCTGCAGTAGATAATCGACAGGCAGACCACTAGAGCACTGTCATTGAGACTTCAGGTGTGTTACATGATTCTAGCATTTCTATACTTTTTGATTCCGATGCATCTGATTCCTTTATATCTCCTCTTGTGGTTGAGCGATGTGGACTGGTGGCAACTAGTCAAGGCGAGAAATGGCAAGTTGAATTGGCTTCTGGGTCAAAGCTTGTGTAGGATTGTAGCTTGAGTATAGGGGCTTTGTCAACTAAAGTAAACCTCAAAATCCTACCACTTGGCTCATATGATGTTGTCTTGGGCATGGACTGGTTGAGTGCACACCGTGCTATAATTGATTGTCGTCATAAAGCGGTGCGGTGCTTTGATGATTCTAGAAAGGAGGTGGAAATCGTGGGTGTTCAAAAACCTGTTTCTTTACGAATGATCTCTGCCATGCAGCTCAAAAGGTACTTTCGACAGGGTTGTCAGCTCTTTGCTGTATCTTTGAGTGACTTGGAGTCAGAGGATAGTCAAGGGGTGTCATTGAATCAGTACCCTCTCCTTAAGGAGTGTTTTGATGTGTTTCCAGAAGAAATACCTGGTATGCCACCTAAGCGAGATATAGACTTCAGGATTGATCTGGTACCTGGAGCTGAGCCAATATCTCGAGCTCCATATCAGATGACAATGCAGGAACTTCAGGAACTCCGTTTACAGCTGGAAGAGTTGTTGGCTAAGGGCTTTATCCGCCTAAGTGTTTCTCCTTGGGGAGCACCTGTGATTTTTGTGAAAAAGAAGGATGGTTCTCTTCGCTTGTGTATTGACTACAGGCAGTTGAACAAGGTAACATTGAAGAACCGTTATCCATTACCCAGAATTGATGACCTTTTTTTATCAGATAAAAGGGGCAAATGTGTTCTCTAAGATTGATCTCAAGTCAGGATATCATCAGTTGAGGATTGTTGATCCAGACATTCATAAAACAACATTGCGTACTCGATATGGACATTATGAGTTTACCGTGGTGCCGTTCGGGTTGACGAATGCACCTTCAGTCTTTATGAGCCTAATGAATGGAGTGTTCCGAACATTCTTGGATAGATTCGTCCTTGTGTTTCTTAATGACATTCTAATTTATTCTAGGTCTATGGAGGAACATGAGGAGCATCTAAGGCAGGTGTTACAGTGCTTAAGGAGTAATCAGTTGTTTACCAATCTCAAGAAATGTGAATTCTATAAGACTGAAGTTCAGTATTTGGGCCATGTGATTTCTGGTGAGGGAATTTCGGTTGATCCTGCAAAGATCCAGGCTATTGTGGATTGGCCCGCACCCACAAATGTCTCAGAAATTCGCAGCTTCATGGGACTTGCAGGGTACTATAGGCGTTTTGTCCAAGGGTTTTCTAAGTTGGCTCATCCTATCACTTCCTTGCAGAGGAAGGGAAAGAAGTTTCTTTGGTCCGAGCAGTGTCAGTTGGCTTTCCAGACTTTGAAGGACAAGCTAACTAGTGCTCCAATCTTAGCAGTTCCTGATCCATCAGCTGATTTTGTTGTGTGTACTGATGCTTCATTGGAAGGCTTAGGGGCTGTGTTGATGCAGGAGGGGTGAGTGATTGCTTATGAATCATGAAAGCTTAAGGATCATGAACTCAATTACCCCACTCATGACTTGGAGTTAGCTGCAGTTGTGCATGCCTTAGTAAGGTGGTGACACTTTCTCCTTGGTCATTAGTTCGAGTTGCATACAGATCATCGTAGTCTGCAGTACATCTTTATGCAGCCAAACTTGAATGCAAGACAGAGAAGGTGGATGGAATTCTTGTGCGAATATGATTTTGAGGTGAAGTATATTCAGGGCAAAGAGAATGTGGTGGCTGATGCGTTGAGTAGACGCAAGCATGAGATTTCCGCTTTGGCTCTTGAGGTTGATTTGAAAAGTCAGATCCTTGCGGCTCTTTCTTCAGATGATTGGTATCAAGCAGTGAAATTGGAGATTGAGTCGGGCAGAGCTTTGGAAGGAATTTTTTTTGGATACTCTATGGATTCAGATGGTGTTTTACTTTATGGAGGCCGAATGTATGTACCTCCTGCAGAGGATCTTCGTACCCTAATCTTGACCGAAGCTCATAGAGCTCCTTATTCGGCACACCCAGGAGTTAAGAAAATGTACGCTGATCTTCGCTCACTATATTTTTGGGCTGGGATGAAGCGTGACATTGCTGATTTTGTGGCTAGGTGTCTTGAATGTCAGAGAGTTAAGGCCGAGCATCATCATCCAACAGGTTTGTTGTAGCCTCATCTTGTTCCAGAGTGGAAGTGGGATATTATTTCTATGGATTTCATTGTCGGGTTGCCTATGTCTTCTAGGCGACACGACGCTATCATGGTCACTGTTGACAGGTTGACCAAGGTAGCCCATTTCTCTCCCATTCGATCTTCCTATACTGCTTCAGTGGTGGCTAGGGTGTTCATGGAAGATATTGTCCGATTGCATGGGATACCACGCAAGATTATTTCTGATAGAGATCCGGTATTCACATCTGCCTTATGGACATCTTTGCAGCGGTCTTTAGGGACTAAGTTGAATTTTAGTTCTGCCTACCATCCTGAGACAGATGGTCAGACTGAGAGAGTTAATCAGGTGCTTGAGGATATGCTTCACACGTATGTCATGGACCAACAATCTCGTTGGGAAGATTATCTACATTTGGTTGAGTTTGCCTATAATAATGGTTATCATAGTTCGATTGGCATGGCTCCATTCCAGGATTTATATGGTCGTCCTTGTCGTACCCCTTTGAGCTGGGATCGATTGGAGGATAGGGTTCTTCTTGGACCTGAGATGCTTCGTGATATGGAGCAGCAGGTAGCACACATCTGAGAGCATCTTGTAGCAGCTTAAGACAGGCAGAAGAAGTTTGTTGATGCACACAGAGTTGATCGGCAGTTTGTAGTAGGTGATCGAGTGTTTCTTTGAGTTCATCCTCGGAAGAGCCCTATTCGTTATGGAAAGGGTTCTAAGCTTGCACCCCATTTTGTGGGTCCGTTTGAGGTGTTAGAGCGTATTGGTCCTGTTGCCTATCACCTGGCCTTGCCACCTAGTCTGTCGCGGATTCACGATGTGTTTCATGTTTCTGTTCTTAGGCCTTATTTTCCTGATGTTACTCATGTACTTGACTGGAATGCTCTACAGGTCGAGGACGGGCAGCTAGCTCTAGAGCCCATGGCTGTGGTGCAGCACAGGAGACTCATTCTTAGAGGTAGGGATATTGAGCAGGTGAGGGTCCAGTGGGACCCCAATGATGAGACTTCAGCGACATGGGAGGATGCTTCCCGTATCAGAGAATCCTACCCTTACTTGTTTTCTGGCTTACAGGAGTAAGCCGAATTTAAGGGGGGAGGATGTAATAACCCTCCTAGTTGCTAGTTGGACTCATTAGTTTTATGCTTTGATTTGATACCTTGATACATTGATACTATGATGGTACTGTTTGGTGTGATTGGTTAGTTAGACATTTGATGATGCTGTTACTCCTTTTGTGGACATGATTATTTCATATGACATTGTGGTTGGAGATTTTAGTTGATTTTCATATTTATGTAATGATGTGATGATTTAATAGATTATGTCATGAGATGAATTGTTAATATTATAAATGTTATTTTTATCAATCATATTATAATTGTTAGGATAGACGTGATGAAGGACAGTGTAGCATCACTCATTGCGAGTGCTCTGTTACGCTACGATTCCTTCTCACAACACAATGCTTTGATTTATATATATATGCACATGTATGCAACTTCGTTTGTATGCAGGAATTGCAGGTACATAGTCTCAATTCCACCTGCTTCGGCAGGACAGGGCGAGCACAAATAACCCAACGGTATAAAGTTGATATAGAGGTGACAGTGAAGTTTGCCCGTTCCATGATGTCAGACCGCCATGTTGTATGGTATTGTATGTTTTGTAGTTGTCATTATTTTGGTTGTGGTAGTGTTATGTCGTACACCTTGATGTTGGTACGTTTATATGTTGTGGTGTTTCAATTTTAAAATTGTTGATTAAAAATTAGATTAATTTGTATTTAAAATATTTACATGTTTATTTGGTGAAAAGCCATGTATTTTATTAAATATCAAATGGTGATTTGTCAAATGTAAATAAATTTGCCAGGTGGAAAATTAATAATAAAATAAATAAATAAAGTTAAATTTCTTGTGCATGCAAGGCTGTCAAAATGGGGTTTTAAAATAATAATAATAAAAAAGAATAATATGGACAAATGGAGAAATCTAGTGTGGGTAGAAATGGCAATACTGTTTTTAGAAAATGGTTGTTGGGTGCATGTAAGTGAGGAAAAATATAGTGGGTTTTCGAAAATGAAAAAGGGGAATTCTTTTGCTGGAAAAACGAGATGGCAGTATTTTTAGATTTTTAATTTGAAAAATAGGGGAGAGTGCTGGAGGGTTTTTGTGTGGAGAATCTGTCAAAAAGCAGAGAAAAGGAGGAAGAGGGAGAAGCTGGAAACGAGGTACAGAGGAAGGGGCGAAAAGCTGTTCGTAGGGCTAATTGGAGCAAGATCTTCATCACATTAAAATCAGCAGGAGTCCAGGTTCTAAAATTCTTTTCTTCTCTTTACTTGCTTAAAATTTCAATTAAAAATCATACTGTTTTGGGTTTTCAATAGATTTGAAATAAAACTGTTTTCTTTTAAAATTTTGGGTTCAAATAAAATAGAAAAAAAATCTGGTTATCAATCATTTTGGAAAAATCTGGATTAATAGACAAATTAGGAAAAATATGAGTTTTTAAGCAAGATAGGGAAAAATCTGGGCAACAGCAAAATAGGGAAATCTGGGTTTAAAAAAAAATAGAAAAAATAAAAATAAAATCTGGGTTTTCAAAACAAATTAGAAAAAAATTATGTTTTCAAATCAATTTGATATAAAATTGGGTTTTCATACAAACTAGGGTAAATTTTGGTTTTCAAATAGATTGGGAAAATATGGCTTTCCTTTAAATTCTGGGGGTTTCAAACAATTAGGAGAAATCTGTTCATTCAAAGATATTTCAAAAAAAAAATTTAAAAAAATCTGTGTAGAAAGGATGGGAAAAATATTTGTTTTTGCTTCAAATTTTATTGTCCTGAAAAATTCTTATTTCTTCTCTGAAAATTTGTATTCCTCTGTATAAATTTACTAAAGAAAACCCTACCCCTCTTTGTGAAAATTAGTTTATTTAAAATCTGTTTAGGTATATATATATATATATATATGATATTGTCTGAAATTTATTTTGAATTGAATTATTTCTGGAAACTGTTATTTGCCTTTTAATTTTATTTAGAGCCGAACTAGTCGGCGTTCATCCCTTTTAAAGACGAAATTGTTATTTTAATAAACAAAATGAAAAATTAAAAAAAAATGCATATATTAAAAATGTATATATAAAATTCTTATTAAACAAATAAATAAATAAATAAAATGGGCTGGGAGGGGCGGACTGGCCGACCCCCCCGTACCCCTGTGCGGCAGTTAAGGCTGCCGCACAGCAGTCTTAAAGACTGTTGTGCGCAGTCCTTGCATGGACTGCCGTGTGCAGTCCATGCAAGGACTGCGACGACCATCAGGCTTAATTCAAATTGTTCTTTTTATATTTTTTGTTTAATTTAAATTTTATATTACAAAATTTAAATATAAGTTTATTTCATTTTTATTTATTTATTATTTCAGTTTAAATTAAGTTATATAAATTGATATATATATATGTGTGTGTGTGTGTGTGTGTGTGGGTTTTATTTTTAATTTATATATATATAAAATATAGGATTAATTATATTGTATTTGTTTATATATGCAACAAATAGATTGTAAAAATTAAATGGTTTTTTTTTATAGAAATATAATTGTTTTGGAAATAGAATGTTAATGAATTCATTTTAATAAAGTTAATGTATTAATTGCAAATATTAATAGATCTTTGTTTTTTTTACGAATTTAATAATTGATTTTGAGAAAATTGTAATGCTCCCTGTCTTATCTGCGTGAGTAAAGATGACGTAGTGTTTTGAGTTCATCAAATTATGCGTGGTTTCATTATGTTTTTGTGTTGGCTTTAATGTCGATGTGGGAACCCGGTTGTTGGTTTGAAAACCTTGTTCAGAGGCTCATTTATTTTTGAATGATATTTTCATCTTGAAACTTCTGCTTGGAGTTGAAAACTTATGATTCATGTTTGGAAGGGTTGAACGGTTGTTGAGACTTTTGGTCCTGAGTTGTTGCGAGAGGATTAATGCCTCACTTGTTCTTGTCTTAGTATCATGCTTATTTTTTGAGGTTCAACCCTTGTCTTGTTCAATTTTCTGTTAGGAGTCTTAGGGAGAGTGGCTCTTCGTGGGGGCCGGCGCCTCGGTTAAGAGGAAGTGCACAAGAGAACCCACATAAGAGTAGGTAAACAAGTGATAACCTAAAAATAGAATTAGGGGGAATGGGTAGTAAAACACTCAAGATAAATAAAAATTGGATTCCTCTTCTATGCATTAGGGCTATCATAGTCTAATGATAGATTGAGAAGGCTGTGGTCGGCAAAGTCATAATCTTGTCTTCATGAGAGGTTATTGGCTCCGCACGAGCTACCCTATGGTTTCGGCGCCTCAAGTAGGAGGAAGAGCCAAGAGATCCATAGATGGGTGCCGGCGCCTCAAGTTGGAGGAAGAGCCAGGAGATCCCATGAGAGCTGTGCGATGACACTCTCCACTAGACTTCATGTTTGCCTTGTTTCTTTTGCCTCTGGAAATGTATTTTGGACTTGGATGTTGTATTAGTTTCCTTAGCCTTGTACTCTTATTGTTGATTCAGATTCTTGTGCTAGTGTTTATGAGTATACTTTGGTGATTTGATATTGTCATTGCTTGGTTTAAGTGTATTCTCTGAATTTGTATTTGAGTTTGTACCTTGTTGTCATGGAGTCGGTTTGACAGTCATGGTCGAGTTAACTTCATTGGCACCTCTGAGCATGGGGGGTGAGTTATCTTTAATTCACATGGTTGGGTGGAACGTGCTCCACACCCATTGGGTTCCCCATCAGCATCCTTTGTTCGCAGCTTTTCCGCAGTTGGAGTTGCACCAGTGTTCACCTTGTTATTCAGCATTCATTGTAAAGTGTATCATCCCACTTGGTTGGGAAATTCATTGTAATTATTATATCAAAGATTGTAATGTAACATTATAACAATGATGTAATAGTTAGGATTCTATGTAATTTTATTTGATGAGACTCATATGATTGTATTATGTGGTATCTTAATATAATTGCTCTTGGTTTATGGAAATACATTTATTCATGGTTATTATATTATAATTGGTTGCATGGTTTATCATTATCTTTTATTTCCGTTTGTGGTTGCAATGTAACCTCGCGTGCCCCAGAGAACTAAGTGAGTTAATGTGATGCAATATGTTATGTGATTATGATTAATGTAATGTAAGTTTAATTTAATTGTTTTAAACAAAAAAAAATTATTTGCCTTTTTGAGTTCTCTGGGGTTTGCACGGCGGGAGTTACACACTGGATACTTTGAATGCAAGAATACATTTTCTTATAAAATTTTTTATGCGTTACATGAAATGGGTAAGATTTTCTCATTAAAAATGTATACATTTGTGCTTGGAAGTATTTCTTATGAATGTCATGCAAATTTGTTATTTTTAGATTAAACCATTTAATTTGGAAATAGCTTATTGGATACTTTGAAAAAAAAATAGGAAGATGAAAATTTTCATTTAATTACCTCTATCCATTAAAATGTTAGAGGAATGATTAAACCGAGTCAAAAGTGAGATATAGAAAACATAGTAGAATTTATTTCTTGTGAGCATTTCTTTTATGAATATGGAATTTGGGAAATTTTATAACATTGGATCTATATAAATAGAATTAGATTGCAATTCACCTATGCATATTATATATAGTGAATCAATTGTGAAATTTATAAAACGATAGATAAATGTTGAATCAAACCTTACCATATTAAAGTTTAGGCTCAATTATGACACTCTTCTCCTGCATTATGGTTTATCTCACTTAGTTGATCTTGATAATTATTGCATAAGAACATATACTCATATATATTCGTTAGCTTATATATGTATTCTCAAACATAGATGAGCCATACCTTCTAAATTCCTTTATAGTATTATTCGCTTATTGATAAAACCTCCATGAATCATTGAGAGTAGAAGTAAATATTTTGGTTATAATTGCATAGGTATGTGTGTATTCTAGTAAGACTAGGATTACTTTCATGAAGCTTTATGAGATTGGTTATGTGTGTCAGTGTACTTGTGTAATATTAGAGAGGTCATTAGAAGTAGAATTGTCTTATTGCAAAGACTTTGGAGCGATTCATGATAGTGTTGGCATTACCTTAATTTCCTATGCAAGGATGATGCATTGGTGAAATTGAAAATGTTACTTGTAGATTTAAGTGACTTGTGAAAGAACTTAAATATGTTCCTTGTGATATAGAATATGTAATGAATGGTCATGTCAATGAGATAGTATGATCATTTCCCATGAGGCATCTTGTAACCATTGAGACTTTGTAGCTAGTAAGGCTCTGCCAGTGAGACACTTTTACAAGTGGTTTTTCATCCCTATGAGGGTTTTCCACTCATGAAAACCTTAGTGTTATGGTTTCTTTGTGGATGCACTTATGATCTTGCTATTTCATTAATTTGCATTACAATATTTGAATTTACATGTATTGTTGAGATGATAACTCATGTGTAATCCTACATAGCTAAATCTAATGAACACACCGCCTTTTTTTTAATATACTTTGATTCATTGATGTATGTTATTCCATTTGACTATAGTGGTGAAAGTAATTTAATCATTTTGGGAACTTAAGGATACAATTAGTATATGTGTTTTTTTTCTTGTCCTTACATTCTGGTATCAGAGCACTCAGGTTCAACACTCGGGCCTCAAGTCTTCTATGCTTAGGTTGCATTACAGTATATGAACTTGTTGCATTGAAAGGTGAACCCTAGTATCGGTGATTCTTTGATGGTTAATTAGAATTGATTAGAAGCTTAGGCGTAGTTTGATTATTCAAGAAATCTAGATGTGTGAGGCCCCATTTGCTAAGTAGTCATGTTTTCATATGAATTTCTAGTAAGAGTGATGTTGACTATTTGAAATAAGCCAAGATGGGTAATAATAGTGTTATTTGAAGAAGATTCAAGTTAGATGGTAAATGGTTTCAACCCATGAATGATGATGTGGCAATAAAAATGGATTAATAAGAGAAATATATATTCTGAAGAGAGATCTCTCTGATGACATAAAGGATGAATGAGTTAATAAGATATAAGGGAAGAAGAAAATAAGAAATTTCTAATGAAGAGGAAGAAGTTAAAAAAGCCTATGAAGTAATTAAAGATGATAATAATGGATAAATAGTGGTTGAGCCTTCTTGAAGATAAGAAACCTAAGAAGGATGTTTTAAAGGCGAGAATGTTTCTATCAGTACTAGGGGGCAAGTTTATTATTTAGAAATGCCTTATTTCTATAGGATTTAGATCTAATAGAATCCATGGGATCTTTCAAAAATGCAAAGTTCAAATGTCTTAAGAATCTTCATTGATAATTCGTGATAGAAATTGATTGGTGTGATGAATCTTTTATGCTTGATTGCTTTTGGTGAAAGTACTTGTACATAGGTACTATATGAGAATGATACTAGTGCAATAATGCACTTCTCATGCTCCATGTGAATGACACATCTGTATAAATGATTGTATGCATATCATAGAAAAAAATTTCCTTAACTATATACTTATATCTATACTTGAACAAGAAATGTTCACTATACTATTGTGAGTGTTGCATAGTTCATATTATTGTTGTTCTTGTGTGAGTGATGCACTCGAGTAAGTTCTTGATTCTTTTATGTGGATAAAGCACTTGGGTAATTATTACATTCCTTATTTGTGTGTGAGATATACTTTTGGCACTCACTATGTTTAATGGATCGAGTAATGATCACTATAACTGCACCACTGTGATTTATGAATATTTCACCTTTTGTATGAGAAATGCACTTACCATATTTATTGTATGAAAACTTGAATGAGTAATGCACATTGTATACAATAATATTTTTGTGAGTAAGGCACTACAAGTAAATTATGTATTCATACCCTGTGCGAGTTAGGCACCAGGGCTTGATGTATTTTTTTTTTTAATTATTCATTCTATGTGCACTTGATCATGTTATGCACTAATATATCATCTAGTCCTTATTCTATGCAATTTGATTATTCTTGTTGAATGTGCTATAAATTTTAAGCTTACCTTTCGGGATAGGATGTTGAATGTGGGTTAATAGAGAAGGTGATCTTATTTTTGAAGATCAACCAAATTTTTTATATATGCTTTGGCCAAAGCGATTTGTACCGTTGAAATAGATGGATAATGAATGCCTAGAATTTTTATATGTTTCTCTACCACATCCTGTATGCAAGAAATATGTTCATTCTAGTATAAGAGTGCATATAAGGCATCAGAAATGCATCGAGAGTTTCCCTCCTACCCTATTATTATTGGTTTCTAGGTGCCTCATAAGTATGGTCATAAGTCAAGTGAATGCAGAGTTGTGATGAATAACTTTCATAGAGATGTCACATGCTATGCATGCAATAGATTTGGGCATATTTCTAACCAATGCAAATCAAGGAAAAAATAGTGGAAGATTAGAGAAGTGTTGTGTGTTGCAACTGCAAAAAATTATGACATATTGCTAGATTCTGCTAGAACAAAAGAGCTCCAGTAAAACATAATACACAATAGGATGTCAAAGGAAAAGGGAAAGTCACTACATATGTGATAAGGAGGAAAATGTAGAAGAAATGGGTGAAAAATAATTCCTCTATCGAAGGAAATGTGCTAGCACCAGAATCTGCTTCAGGTAATTCCTCTGGGAATTATTTTTAGGCCTTTGGCCTGGGGGAGCTATTAGAAAAATTCTTTAAGTTCCCCCTCTGCAAGCAAGTGATATTGGAATTCCAGTGGGTTACAAAAGAAGCTATATGTTTAGTAACAGGTCTGAATTCCACTGATAGACTTCCAGTCTTGAAATTTGTAAAGAATGACAAGGTTATTGAGGCAACATGCGTGAAATGGGATAGAAGGGAAATGACAATAGAAGACATTGTTGAAGTAGATGTGAAATTCACATCAATGGTCATTGGTTACAAGATATACCATTCTAGCTGGGATAATTTTGTATCCGGTATGACCATATATGCAGCTTATGAAATGGGTATGTGTAGGATCGCGATACGCCAAAAAGTGGCGATATGATGGGTATGTGTAGGGTATGTGGCTGACAATTTTTTTTTAACCCAAAATTCATGAAAAAAAGGGTTTTTAAAGGAGATTCTTAGATTTCCACCAATATAAATTATTCTTTACTTTGAATTTAATAAATAATTATTATTCATTTTCTATTTGAATTACGACTAAAGTCATGATTGATAGGCTAATTGAAAAACATCTATAGCTTTCAAATGGTATCACATTTTTTGAATCCAAAACATGCGTCACATTCTAGGCTTCATGTACTATTGGATTAAAAAATATATAATTGAATTTCATGAAGTTTTGACCAAGATAAGGTGGTCAGACAAATGATTTTTTATATTTTTAAAAAGTTGTAATAAAAAATTCATAATTAATTATTTATTTGGAAAAAAAATTACAAAAATATATGCATCACATCTAGACATAAGTCCTCTACTTATGTCTAAAATATTATAAAAGAATATTATCATTTTATTATGGTAAGGGTGGTCAAACAGACACCTACTTCTTACTTTTTCCCTGAAATTTAAGTACTATTGCATTGAAATTTCAAAATTTCAGCAAATATATATATATAAACCTAGTAGTTTAGAAACTACACTCAATTTGATACAGATTCTATTCTTACATGTTTTTGAAATAATATAGATAACTTATTCAAATTTTTATGTCAAGTTGCCTAACTTTGATTTTTTTGAATTTTTTGGCACTTAAGGGCCTGTTTTTTCCATGATGATCCTACACATACCCAAATGGTAAAAAAAATGAAAAATATGACTTGTGCGAGTTTCTCATAAGTCAATTGTTGGAGAATCTCAGCAAAATCAAGAAAGACAAGAAGAATACTTTCAAATATGGTAATATGCTATTGTGCTTATTTTTCTATTTCATGAATAAGGTTTCGGGCATTGGAAAATTACATTGGCAAAATGATGAGCCTCTAGCTATTCAGATAAGGAACAAGTTGTTTGGAATGGGTGATTTTCAAGTCAGGAACACTACCCTTTGGGGGTACTTCAAAAATTTCTAAGATATGATGCATGTCAGGGAAAGAATTCCCACTTCAATTGTGGAATAGTACAAAGATACTATCTACTTCATGGTGGATATTGACCAATGTCATATGGAAATTGTTGATCCCAGAACAATTTGGATCATGCCTATGGGATACAAAGTTGAGAACATTCTGAAGATGTATTCAAAACACTTGTTGAATTCACCTCTGGATTAGGGAGAAGAGAGGTTTGGAAAATATGTAGAGAAAAGTATGTTGGTTCATGAGGAATTGAGAAAACCAGTGATAGTCAAGAAAGCAAGAAAAGAGACATAATTTTTTGTAAAAAGGATGGGCTTACCTATAGAAGCCTTGAGAGAAGCAAGAAGGAGGAGAGATGAGGTAGAAGCAGCAAAAGTGAAAGAAAAAATAAAGTCTACTAGTCCTAGTGCATCCTCTGCCCACACTAGATCTACAAGGAGTTCCCCTGTAACCAAGCCAACTCAAGACAAGCCTTCTGGTAAAAGAAAGAAGAATAAAAGTACAAGGGAATATAAACCTATTTCAGAAGATGAGGAAACAAAATCATAAGAAGTCTTGAGAAAAGTAAAAGCTACTAGAACTCAGGTTGTCGAGTTAAACAAGAGAAAATCTTCTAGCAAAGAAGAAAAGGAAAAGAAGGCTAAAGTTGATAAACCTGGTATGTCAGTTGATGAAGTTGTGAATGCAGTTGTCAATGATGGTAATCTCAACCCCCTCTATGAATTATATGAAACCTTTGATGAATCAGGTCAAAGAGTTCTAGAAGAAGCTACAATAAAACATCTGAACATTTTTAATAAAGTTCTTGTTGAGATTATGTCTAGCTTACCCAAGAATTTGTATGATATTTTGGAGTCAAGAAGGTTAAGTGCTAAAATAGAAGAAGAGAATCTGAGGAAGAGAGTTCTTGTAAATTTGTGCCCAGAAATGTCAATTAAAGAGATGGATTGACTACTTGAAAAGTTAAAAAGGAATTTAAAAGCAAGACAAGGGTAAATAAACTCATGATTGGTGAAACTAAGGAAATTCTGGAAGAGTTTTATTCAAAGAATAAGGTTAATACTAAAAATGTTCTGGAATATGAGGAAGTGAATGTGGAGGTAAATATAAATGAAGAAGAGAGTATGAATGTATTTGATCCTCCAGACGTTGAGGATATTCTGATTTCTCCTAATGTGGAAAATACAAAGACACCTATGGAAACTGAAGTTCCTAAGGTGGTGTTAGCTAAGGAGAAGGTGGTACAAAATGAAAAGGGTGAAGCAGTCAAAGTCAATCTAAAAATAGTCTCTGAAGAACCCAAGGCTGAAGAAGAAAAAGATCATGAAATCAGAGTGGATGCAAGAGACACTGCCAAGATAGTGAAGAGATCTCTGATGGATCAACAAGAAGATTTTGATCCTGAATTAGATGAAAGCTCAATTAATCTATCTACTCTATCCCCAATTCAGATGATGAAGGTTGCATCAATTTCTCAAGCTAAGGCTAGTGAGAAGATTCTAAAGTCTCACATAGAGGATAGTGAATTGTTGAGCCTTGTATCTGGAGTTCTACATAAATTAATGCCTACTTATGTCATGGAACCATTAGGTTCCTCTTCTGGTGAGCTAAAGAAGCTCATAAATGATATAAGTAATCAATTTGAGTCTCTTGAGAAATCTGCTAAGGATAAAGTGCAAAAGGAGTTTAATAGGAAAAGACTTAGTCAGTTGAAGGAAGTGATTGCAAAGGATAAGATTTTGTTAGCTACTTGCATAAAGAACACTCAAGGTTCTATATCTAAAGTTGGAAATGCCTATAAGTCCTGTTTGGTTCTGTCCAAGTTTACTGAAGGTAATGAGAAAAAGGTGAAGGATCTCAAAAATTAATTAGCTACCATTTATGCTACTTTTGATCCATTAGTTGGTGATGTGGTTCAACAAGAAGGTCAAGTAACAACTCTACTTGAAAAGATAAGATGTTTAAAGAATGAAAATGATAGAATTGTTGGGAGAGTATGTGAACTCAGGGGACTAATTTTTTCAAAAATTGAGATAACGATGAGTGCTTTAGAGGAAGGAAAAGTTGATATAGCAGTTAGTGATGCAGAGAATCTTGAAACTGTGAAAGCTCAATCTTATTTAATGTGTGGTCACATAACAGTTTTGGAAAGTCTCAAAAAGGTTTGTGATGACAATTTAAGAGTGTTGAAGCAAGATTTTGTAGATGTCTTCAAATCCTTGTAAGTTACAAGTTCATACCTGTACAAATTTGGAATTTTATTTTGGTTTCCCTAGTTTTTTCCGTTGATGTCAAAGGGGGAGAAGTGTACAGTGAAAAATGTATAATCATCATAGGGGGAGTTGTTTTCTCAATATTGGAGTTTGATTTTGAAGTTTTGAAATGGGGAGTGTAACTCATGTTAGTTTTGATTTGACACTTAGTCATTTTTCACTAAGTGTTTCCATCAATGCCAAAGGGGGAGATTGTTGGCAAGAGACAGTACAAATTATTTTTGGTGTTGTCATTGATGGAAACCCTAGTCGGTGACAGATCCGCATAACATCATTTGCTTATACTGAAAATCAGATCAAGGACAGTCAGGAAGAATAGAACATCCAACAGTTTGGTGATCATCGATTCACTTGCAGATTTCTATTTGTTATTTTGGGTTGTGGATCTCATGGGAGGTCTATCGGTACATCTAATGTGTTGTCTGGAAATCTTAGTGCCTCGTATTAAGTCTTGTGTGAGTTTGAAGATTTAGTTGGTTACTTTTATTTTTATTAGATTTTGGAGCCAACTTAGTTGATGTAATATGTTGTGGATATTCAAGGAATGTTTTATCGAATATTTTTGTGTTTGGTCATTTTTTTTTTGGGTCCAAGATAAGTTGTGATGATATTTGTGGATGTGCATTGGATAACTCTTAAGATTTGAGCTGAAAAGTTGCTAATATTTTCAAGTTTTATTTGAGCTGACATGTTGCGATTAAATTGCTAGTCACAGATATATATGCATGATCTCTTATATCTTTTTAGTGAGTGTGTGTGGTTTGTCGATGTGTATTGCAATTATCAAAAGGGTGTTAGAGCAATTTTATGCATAGTTTCACTTGCACATGAATATTTTGTAAAGCGAGTCAGAGTAAAGTAAAGCAGAATTTCAGTATCAGTTAGGACAAAATATTGACAATTGAACTTAACCGGAACTATAATCAAGCATTTGTAGATGCTAGTCCTTCAGTTCATTCTCTTGGATCTAATCCAAATCTTTGTAAGGCAGTGTGCCTTCCAATTTTGAGAAATGAGCTCTAGGTAGTGTGCCTAAATGCAAGTGCATTCCCATATTCTAAACTTATTTTTGATTATACTCAGATTATATTGTGGATTGGCCATCCACCATGGTTTTTCTCCTAACAGGGTTTCCACGTAAAAATTCCTTGTGTTATGCTGTTGTGGTTATTTTCTTTCTATTTTTGCATATTTCTCCTGGTAAAATATATTAAGTGGATTAATAATTAGAATAATAAAGTAAGTTTTTGTAGAACACTGATTCACCCCACCCTCTCAGTGTTGCTTGTTTCCAATAGACATGTGATAGGAAATGAAATCCCAGGATTGTTGAAAACCACACATCACTCATCGTGGGTAACCTTCTAAAAATAACAACAAAAAATGTGATGGGCGATGAATAAATGGTCGAAGGATAGACATTACATCACTCATCATGGGCTACCTTGTGGTAAGGGAAGCCCAACCTGTGACTAGTGATAAGATAAAGTGATGGATTTAAATAGTGCCACAAGGGAAGTATATCGCTCATCGTGTGATGAGGACAACATTTAGAAACAAAACCCGTGATGAGTGATAGGCCATGAGAGGCATCATAAAATGTGTGAAAATGCATGTACGAATAAGTTCTTCATAAAAAGGGGGCCTTCCTAGGCACAACAAGTGACTTGAATGATAGGGCCGATCAAGAACAATAACAGGGGCCATAAAATTCCACTTGATTTAAATGGTGACTTGATGTTGCTGATCAATAAACAAACATAATCCAATAAATAGATTAAGGGTGTAAATGAGAAAAGTGATAAAAACCTAAATGCTAATGATATTGAGTGAGAATATTTCACAGGCTTGAGAATAGGAACAGTGGAACAACAAAAATTTAGGGTTCCACCTGTTGGAAGCAACACTGAGAGGAGGGGTGAATCAGTGTTCTGCAAAAATTAAATTTATTATTCTGATCTTTAACCCACTTAAAACATTCAACCAAGAGAAATATGAAAAAATAGAAAGAAAAAAACCACAACACCATAACACAAGGATTTTTACATGGAAACCCTGTTAGGGAAAAAACCATGGTGGATGGCCAATCCACAATATGATTTGAGTATACTCAAAAGAAGATTACAATATGGGAATGCACTTGCATTTAGGCTCACTGCCTAGACCTCACTACTCAAAATAGAAAGGTGCATTTCCTTACAAGGATTTGGATTATATCCAAGAGAATGAACTGAAAGAATAGCATCTACTAATGCTTGATTACAGTTCCAATTAGGCTTAGTAGTCAATTTTTTGTCCTTCTGACTGATTCTGCACTTCATCTCAACTCTGCTCTAACTTGCATCACAAAATCTTTAATGAACAAGTGAAACAATGCATAATCACTAAATCACCCTTCTAATATTCACAACACACATTGACACACCTTATACACACACAAAATGATATAATTGATCATTTATTTATATATGTGACTATGAATTTAATCGCAACCTGTCAGCTTCAATAAAACTTAAGAATATTTACAACTGTCAGCCCAAATCATGAACGATATTCAATGCACACCCACAATGGTTAGTCAAAACATAGCTCGAACAAAAATCAAGATGATCAAACACAAAAAAAAAGTAAGTAAACAATCCTCGAATGTCCATGACACATTATATCATCTGGCTTGACCACAAAACACTAATAAACAAAAAGATATCCAACCAGAACTCCAAAATTGCATACAACTTAATACGAGGCATTGAGATTTTTGGACAACACAAGATATAGATTGATTAACCTCCCATAAGATCCACAACACAAAATAATGACATAAAATCTATATGTGAATTGATGAAGACATAACTGCCAAATGCTCTATTCTTCCTCGACTATCCTCAATCTATCTTTTGGTAGGATAAAATTATGACATGCGGATCAAAAAATGGACTAGGGTTTCCATCAATGACAACACCAAAAAAAAATTGCCATCTCTTTCCAACAATCTCCTCCTTTGGCATTGATGGCAACACTTAGTTAAAAATAACTGTCAGATCAGTACTAATATGAATTACACTGCCACTTCAAAACTTCAAAAAGAATCTTCAATCTCAACTTAGAAGTGCAACTCCCCCTAAGATGAATATACATTCTCACTGTACAACTCTCCCCCTTTGACATCAATGGAAAAATTTGAGAAATAAAATTTCAAAACTATACATGCATGATCTTGTTACTTACACAAATTTGAAAATATATGTAAAATCTCTCTTCAACACGCTCAAATTTGTGTCCCAAACACTTTTGAAACTCTCCAGAATTGTTATGTGACCACAAACTAAATAATATTGAGTTTTTGTAGTCTCAAGATTCATTGGGTCACTAACTACCATAACATCTTTGGCTTCCTTTAATGCATTCACCATTATTTCAATCTTTGGAAAAATTAGTCCTCTGAGTTCACATGCTCTTCCTACAATCATGTCATTCTCATGCTTCAAGCTCCTCATTTTGTCAAGTAGAGATATTACTTGACCTTATTTCTTTCCAACATCACCAACTAATAGATCAAAAGCATCAGAAATGGTAGCCAATTATTTCTCAAGATCCTTCACCCTCTTATCATTGTCTTCAGTGAATTTGGACAGAACAAAACATGACTTATAGGCCTTTCCACCTTCAAATATAGAATCTTGAATATTCTTCTTATAGGTGGCTAACAAAATTTTATCCTTAGCAATCACTTCTTTCAACTAACTAAATCTTTTTCCATCAAACTCCTTCTATACTTTAACCATGGCTGATTTTTCAAGAGACTTGAAATGAGTACTTACAAAATTTATGAGCTTCTTCAGTTCACCAGAAGAGGAACCAAACGGATCCTTAGTATGAGTTGGCATAATTTTCTCTAGAACTCCAAATGCAAGCCTTAATAATTCACTATCCTCACTGTGAGACTTCAGAATCTTCTCACTGGCCTTAGCTTGTGCAAATGATGTGACCTTCATTATCTGAATTGGGGACAAGGTGGATAGATTGATCGGTCCTTCAACCAATTCAAGATCAAATTCTTCCTGTTGTTTGACCAAAAATTTCTTCACAGCCTCGGTAGTGTCTCTTGCTTCCACTGGGATTTCCTTAACTTGAACCTTTTCTTCTTCTTTAAATTTTGGTTCTACAGTAACTATTTCTTGATTGTCTTTAGGAGCTTTAACTTCTTCATTTGGCACATTCTTTTTGTCAGCTAATACAACCTTTGGAACTTTAGTCTCCATAGGTGCATCTGAATTATCCACATCTTATTATCCTTACTATCTACATTCACCTCCTCATTTATCGAATTAGATGAAACATCTTCAACATTGATCTTTTTTCTTGACAGAAATGCTTGCAGGATTTTCTTGGTTTCATTAGAAACAACACTAGTTTCACTGATCATAAGTTTGTTCACCCTTATTTTTCTTTTGAATTCCTTCTTGGCTTTGTCTAGTAGTGAATTCATCTCCTCAATAGACATTTCTGGACACAAGTCTACAAGAATTTTCTTTCTCATATGCTCTTCTTTTTTCCTAGAATTTACTCTTCTCGACTCCAAGACATCATACATACTCTTAGGTAAAGAAAACATAATTTCAACAAGAACTCTATTGAAAATATTCAGATGTTTTGTTGTTGCCTCTTCAAGAATTATTTGAACTAATTTATCAAACATTTCATACCATTCACAGAGGGGTTTGATATTTCCATCCTTGACAACAATATTTTGAACTTCTTCAACTGTCATACTTGGTATGTCAGTTTTTTCCTTCTTTTCCTTTTCTTCCTCACTGGAAGATTTTCTCTTGGTTACCTTGGTAACCTGAGCACTGGTAGCCTTCATTTCTTTCACAACTTCATCTAACTTAGTCTCCTCATCTTCTGAGATGGCTTCATAGGTTCTTGAGCTCTTGTTCTTCTTCCTCTTACCAAAAGCCTTGTCTTGAGTTTGCACTAGCTTGGATGTAGAAGTAGATAGGGAACTCCTTGTTGATTTAGTATGGGCGGATGTTGTTGGACTAGCGGATTTGGTTCTTGCTGACTATTTTCCTGCTTCAACTTTATCTCTCTTCCTTCTAGCTTCTCTTACTACTTCTACAGATATTCTGATACTTTCTGCAAAGACTTCCACTTCTTTCCTTACTCTTTTGACTATCTTTGGCTTCTTTAGTTGTTAATACACCTACATATTTTTTTTAACATAGGTTCCAAACCTTTCTTTTGTCAGATCTAGAGGCATGTTCAACAAATTTTCTACATACATCTTCAAGATGTTCTCAACGAATTCATATCGCACAGCCATAATCCATATCATTCTAGGATCAGCGGCTTCCATATGGCATTGATCAATATCTACCATGAAACAGATTGTATCTTTGTACTTCTTTACAATTGAGGTAGGTATTCTTTCTCTTGCATGCATCATATTCTAAAAAAAATTTAAGTACCCAAAGAGGGTAGTATTTCTAGTCTGATGATCACCAATTCCAAACAATATATCTCTTATTTGCACAACTACATGCTGATTACTTTTCTAATGAACTTTCCCAACACCCAGAATCTCACTCATGAATTAAAAGAACATACACAATAGAAAATTACCATATTTAAAGGAGTTCTTGTATTTCTAATCTTACCTAGATTCTCCATTAGTTGACTTCTAAGCAACTCACACAAGTCAGAATCTACATTTTCTTTTACCATCTAATAGGTTGCATAAATGGCCATACTGGATACTAAATTATCCCAATTAGAGTGGTAGACCTTGTACCCAATGACCATAGATGCAAATTTCACATCCACTTCAACAATATCTTCAATTGTCATTTCCCTTCTATCAAATTGTGCACCTATTGCATCAGTAACCTTCTAATTCTTTACAAATTTCAAAATTAGAAATCCACCAGAGGAATTTAGACCTATGACAGTGTTTATAGCCTCTTTTGTAATCTTGAAAGGTATATTCAACCACATTAACTCAACGTGAACTCGGCTCAAAATATATCACACCCGTTCGCTTTCCTCAAATATGGGAAATTTCATAAACTATGTGAACTTCTTCTCTTCTAGGGTTTTGTATTCCATCTTAACACTGAAGTCCTCTCCAATTATATGGTTGGAATACAAATTAAACATTTGTGAGCTCCCTAACTGTTCAATACTAGCATGTATGTAATCCCTAATGTCTGCAGTATGCAATACTTTGTATAGTATAGACGAAAATGCACTTAGGGGCTCAGCCTCAATAGACTTATAAAGATGCCACTTGAACTTTGGATGGGGTCTATCCTTGACTTTGAACTACCAATGGAGTGGCCATTTTTACAAATTTGCAAATTCATAGGTTTTTCAGATAAATACTTTTTCATTGGATCAAAGTTTAGATCGTTGAATCCTCTTCACACTTGAATCTCACCACAACTCAGCAAAGTTCACTCCAGGGCTCTCCAAACTTCTTTTCTCCAAAATGAAAAGTGACAAATGAAAGATAAAATTGACTTTTAATCATTTTCTCAACTAACCCTTTGTTTGTTGCAATAAATGATTTTACCATAATTCATCTAGTTACCCTCTTTCCATGCACTAAGACAGATAATTCTTCTGTAGATCTCCAATAATGTATAATACTTTTTCCAATTGTTTGAGCAACATCTAAAAGGCATCTATTCACTTACTAGACTTATTAACATTCTAGTGCTAGTTACCAATAGGGTGTTAAGATATTTTTTTGACGGTTCCCCCTAGGCTAAAAGGCCTAAAATTAATTCCTAGAGGAATTTCCTGAAGCAGATTTTGGTGCTGGCACTTTTCCTTCAATAGAGGGATCCTTCTACACCCATTTCTTCTATATTTTCCTCCTTATCACATATGTAGTGACTTTACCTTTTCCCTTAATATCCTGCTAGATGTTTTGTTTTACTGGACCTCTTTTGTTCCAACAGAATCTAGTAGTGTGGACAAATTTGTTGCATTTATAACACACAACATTTTTCTATCCAAACCTATTGTTCCACTAAGTTTTCCTTGATCTGCAATGGTTGGCAATATGCCTAATTCTATTGCATGCATAGCATCTGACATCTCTATGAAACTTGTTCATCACATTTTTGTATTCATTTCACTTATGATGAAACTTATTACAATTAAATGCTACTAACCTGAGAATGATGGTCCTCTTGGATTCATCCTGCTTCTACACTGAGAAGCCATATGACCAAATTTATTGCAAGGAAAACAATAATCATTGAATCTTTGAGCATTTGGTTGTCTTACCAAATTCCTTCTAGCTCCATTCATCTAATTTCTTTGCCTAAATCTCCCTTATCCGGAATTCCTTTGTCCAGATCTAGAACTTTCTCCTTCTTCATAACCAAGACCTCGGTTGTCACCATCATTCCTTTGACCTTTAATTAGTTCATCAAGATTGGCTAAGCTTGCTTTGAATTTTTCCTTGTACTCATTTGCAGTAGTAAGTTCATTTCTGAGATCATCAAGTTATTTTTCAAGCACTTCCTCATCATTTTTAGATTGTTCCAATTCATTGTCCAATAAGCTACATTCTTCAAATTTTTCTTTCAAGGATTGAGCAAGCTTTTCTTCATTCTTCTTTCTATCTTCAATCTCCTTGGTCATTTTCATCATGATAGATTCCATCTCACGCTTCAGGGAAACATTTTATTTGGAAAAAATTTCACATTCTTTTGTTTTCTCCTTCAAGGCATGACTGACTTTTTCATCTTCCATGCTTCTATTCTTCTGTTTAAGCTAATCACAAAATTCCCTTCGTTTCTTCCTTGATTCATTGATTTTGTATTTCAATGACTAAATGAATTTCTCTACATTCTCAAGATCTTCCTATAGGTCCTGGTTCTCATATTTTGACTGGTTAAGATCATCCATGACCACCAAAAGTTGTTCTTGAAGACTCCTTGTATCCATAGAAAAAACTTTCCAAGATCTCCCTAAGTTGTTAGACTTCTTTCAAGGAACTAGCTTTGATACCAATTGTTGGAAACAAGCAACACCGAGAGGGGGGGATGAATCAATGTTCTGCAAAAAAAAAAATTATTATTTTGATCTTTAACCCACTTAAAACATTCAACCAAGAGAAATATGAAAAAACAAAAACCAAACAACCACAACACCATAACACAAGGAATTTTACATGGAAACCCTTTTAGGGGAAAAACCACAGTGGATGGCCAATCCACAATATGATTTGAGTATACTCAAAAGAAGTTTACAATATGGGAATGTACTTTCATTCAGGCTCACTACCTAGAACTCACTACTCAAAATAGAAAGGAACACTTCCTTACAAGGATTTGGATTAGATCCAAGAGAATGAATCGAAAGAATAGAATCTACTAATGCTTGATTACAGTTTTGGTTAGGCTTAATAGTCGATCTTATGTCCTTCTAATTGATTTTGCAATTCAGCTCTGCTTGGCTCTAACTTGCATCACAAAATCTTTAATACACAAGTGAAACTATGCATAATTGCTCAATCACCCTTCTAATATTCACAACACACATTGACACACCTTACATACACACAAAATAATATAATTGATCATTTAAATATATTTGTGACTAAGAATTTAATTGCAACCTATCGGCTTCAATAAAACTTAAGAATATTTACAAGTGTTAGCTCGAATCATGAATGATATTCAATTTGTACCCACAATGGTTAGTCACAACTTAGCTCAGAACCAAATCAACATGATCGAACACAAAAAAAAATGACCAAACACTCCTCGAATGTCCATGACACGTTACATCATCTAGGTTGGCCACAAAACAATGATGAAAAAAAAGATATCCAACCGGATCTCCAAACATGCATCCCACTTGATATGAGGCACTGAGGTTTTTGGACAACACAAGACATAGATTGATTAACCTCCCATAAGATCCAAAACACAAAATAATGGCAAAAAATCTGTATGTGAATTGATGAAGACATAACTACCAGATACTCTATTCTTCCTTGACTATCTTCAATCTGTCTGTCGGTAGGCGAAAATAATGACATGCAGATCCAAACACAGACTACTGTTGCCATCAATGACAACACCAGAAAACATTTGGAGTGTCTCTTTCCAACAATCTCCCCTTTGGCATTGAAGGCAACACTTACTGAAAAATAACTAAGTGTCAGATCAATACCAATATGAATTACACTACCACTTCAAAACTTCAAAAAGAATCTTCAATATCAGCTTAGAAATGCAACTCCCCCTAAGATGAATATACATTTTTCAATGTACAATTCTCCCCCTTTGACATCAATGGTAAATTTGGGGAAAGAAATTTTCAAAACTGTATAGGCATGATCTTGTTACGTACACAAATTTGAAAATATCTGCAAAATCTCTCTTCAACATGCTCAAATTTGTGTCCCAAACCCTTTTGAAACTCTCTAGAATTGTTATGTGACCACAAACTAAATAAGATTGAGTTTTTGTAGTCTCAAGATTCATTGGGTCACTAACTGCCATAGCATCTTTGGCTTCCTTTAATGCATTCACCATTATTTCAATCTTTGGACCAATTAGTCCTCTGAGTTCACATGCTCTTCCTACAATCTTGTCATTCTCATGCTTCAAGCTCCTCATTTTGTCAAGTAGACATATTACTTGACCTTCTTACTTGCCAACTTCACCAGCTAACAGATCAAAAGCATCATAAATGGTAGCTAATTGTTTTTCAAGATCCTTCACCCTCTTATCATTGTCTTCAGTGAATTTGGACAGAATCGAACATGACTTATAGGTCATTCCACCTTTAGATATAGAATCTTGAATATTCTTCATACAAGTGGCTAATAGAATTTTATCCTTAGAAATCACTTCTTTCAACCAACTAAATCTTGTTCCATCAAACTCCTTTTGTACTTTAACCATGGATGATTTTTCAAGAGACTCAAAATGAGTACTTACAGAATTTATGAGCTTCTTCAGTTCACTGGAAGAGGAAACAGATGGATCCTTAGTATGAGTTGGCATAATTTTCTCCAGAACTCTAGATGCAAGACTTAATAATTCATTGTCCTCAATGTGAGACTTCAGAATCTTCTCACTATCCTTAGCTTGTGCAAATGATGTGACCTTCATTATCTAAATTGGGGACAAGGTGGATAGATTGATCGGGCCTTCAACCAATTCATGATCAAATTCTTCCTATTTTTCCACCAGACATTTCTTCACTTCCTCGGTAGTGTCTCTTGCTTCCACTGGTATTTCCTTAACTTATACCTTTTCTTCTTCTTTAAATTTTGGTTCTACAGTAACTATTTCTTGATTGTCTTTAGGAGCTTCAACTTCTTTATTTGGCACATTCTTTCCATTAGCTAATACAACCTTAGGAACTTCAGTCTCCATTGGTGCTTCTGAATTATCCACATATGATTATCCTTAGTATCTACATTCACCTCCTCGTTTATTGGATCAGATGCAACATCTTTAGCATTCACTTCTTCAACATTGACTTTGTTTCTTGACATAAATGCTTCCACGATTTTATTGGTTTGATTAGCAACAACACTAGTTTCACCGATCATAAGTTTGTTCACCCTTATTTTTCTTTTGAATCCCTTCTTGGCTTTGTCCAGGAGTGAATTCATCTCCTCAATAGACATTTCCAAACACAAGTTTGCAAGAATTGTCTTTCTCATATGCTCTTCTTCTATCCTAGCATTTACTCTTCTCGACTCCAAAATATCAAACAAACTCTTAGGTAAACGAGAGATAATTTCAACAAGAACTTTATTGAAAAGATTCAGATGTTTTATTGTTGCCTCTTCAAGAATTCTTTGACTTGATTCACTAAACATTTCATACCATTTGCAAAGGGGTTTGAGATTTCCATCCTTGACAATAGCATTATCAACTTCTTCAACTGTCATACCTGGTATGTCAGATTTTTCCTTCTTCTTTTCCTTTTCTTCCTCACTGGAAGATTTCCTCTTGGTTTCTATTAATAAATATTCAATGAGCTCCCTTCGGGTGTATTTTCCTCTAGGTATCAACACGTGCATCAAGGGAAATCAACTTGGCCTTTTATCAAATTCTTCTTTCCCCCTCCACGTGTCTGCTCTATGCACCCTGAGGGTTTTCCTTCCTCTACATCTCAGGAATCCCCACTATACTTCCACGTGTCGTAGCTACGGGCCATTTTTTATCATTCCTTTTTGCTTCCTCATTAGGCTCCGCTTGAGTTCCATGAAGCTCTCATTCCCAAAGAAATTTGGTGGGCCCCACAATTGTTGTCTGCGGTGCACTCTTGCTACATGTCTACTCTTAACAAATCTTTCATTGAGAGGATGACATAACGATCGCGGGTAGCGAAATGCTACCACGCGTCTCTTTTGTGCCCAACCGATGATCGTTTCCTCCACTTTTGGATAGAGTTTTTCCCACTCAACACATGTAGCCTTGGCGCAAGTCTTCAACGGCGAGAGATAAATGTTCACACCAGTAGTGAAATGCTACAACATGTCTATTCGGTGGATCTCTTTTTCGGGAGATGAATCAAGTGACCTAAATGTTGCAATTGGCCACCAGGTATGTGCAGGATCATGATGTGCAAAAAAATGGCAATATGATGGGTATGTGGCTAACGACTTTTTTTTACCCAAAATAGATGAAACAAAAAGGGTTTTTAATGCAGATTCTTAGCTTTCCACCAATATAAATTATGCTTTACTTTGAATTTAATAAGTAATTATTATTCAATTTCTATTCGAATTATGACTTAAGTTCTGATTGATAGGCTGATTGAAAAACATTCACATTTTTTGAATCCAAAACATGCATCACATTCTATGCTTCTCATAATATAGGATTAAAAAAAGAAAAATTGAATTTCATTAATTTTTCACCAAGTTAAGGTGGTCAGACATACAAGTTTTTATATTTTTTAAAATTTGTAATAAAAAAATCATAATTAATTAGTTATTTGGAAAAAAATTACAAAAAAATATGCATCACATCAGGACATGAGTCCTCTACTTATATCTAAAATCATATAAAAAAAATTATCATTTTATTGTGGTTAGGGTGGTCATATAGACACCTACTTCTTATTTTTTCCTTGAAATTTAAGTACTACATTGAAATTTCAAATTTTACCCAAATAGATTTTATTTTTCTAAACAAACCTAGTAGTTTAGAAACTACATTCAATTTTCTACAGATTCTATTGTTACATATTTTTAAAATAATATAGATAACTTATTTAAATTTTTACATCAAGTTGCCTAACTCTAATTTTTTTGAATTTTTTGCCACTTAAGGGCCTATTTTTTCCATGATGATCCTACACATACCCCACTGCATGTGATAATCATTTGCACGGGATGGTGACACTTGTTTGTTTAACCTTGCTAGGACCATCGCCATCAATTTCAGGAGATGCACTTATGCCTGGAATGACCAGATGCTTGGTTTCAAATCTTTTATGTTGCAATGGCTTGGGGAATATTCTTATTTTCTATATCATTGCCAGGGATAGCAAAATCTTTTATGTTGCTGCTCTTTGAAGTGGTGGGAGTTTTCCTGCTATATATAATTTCTTTGTTGTGAGAAAAGGGTCCAGAATATTGAAGGAACAGTAGTTTTAGGAAAAGACGTTGGGCCTTTATTACTATTTTATTTTATTGCAAAATACTTTTAGACTGTGCCAATTGTTCGACCTTTCTATTCTTTCATGCTATTTGATTAAACTGTAAACTATGCTGCTATTGTCTGGATATTCCATTTGAGAAATTCTATATATATTGAATACAAGTTTGCTGATCTAGATCATGTTTAATGACTCTTCTTGGTAGTAGGAATGTATGCAATGTGGTTTTATGTCAATGAATGGATTGTCTAAGCTCTAATTTTTAGTTTCTACTTTTCTAGAACACTACAAATACCAATTGGGCCCTTAGATCTATGATTTATCATGCCTATCATTAAGTCTTGGCACATTGCCTTAGGTTAGACTTTATTTTATTATATTTGTTTCCTTTTCCCTTTCCAATACCCCATTATAGAAGAAGTTGACTTCTCTAAAAACCCTGAGGTCACTCAGTTTAGCACAAAAGGTCCCCCATAAACTAAGTTTCCCATAAGACACTGTTACCTTGTCAAATTTTGGCATCAACAATTTGTTCTTTCTCTAGCATGCCCAGTGGGACCGAGCTTAAATGAATTTGCACTTTGGAAGGGTGTATGTGCCATCGGCCTATAACTAGATCCCAAACCGCAAGCAACCCCAATTTACTAGTACCTCCACTAGGAACAGTGTAGGCTGTGAATCAGTTGGTAACTATTCCACTCCCATCACCCATTTATCTAACCATGTTGTTAGCCACCAATAGAAATTATGTGGCATGGGACGTTGAAAGTCCCCTAGTAGCCCTAGTAGCACCTATTGTCTAGGGTGTTATCCTGGTTTAAGCTATGAAAACTATACGCAAGTTTACCAGAGATGGCTCAAGAACACCTGCAAAACATCTGCAAGATGTGGTAGATGTGTGTCTGGTGCACAGGATCACAATGCAGAATGTAGCTCTAAGGATTCTCACCGTGTATTTTAAAGGAAAGGCCCTAGATTGGTACCGAACACTTTCACCTAGCACTATTCGCACCTAGGATGAGCTCGAAGATCTATTCTATGAGAGGTTCTCAAATGATAGAGATCGCTCTTCATTGTATTATCAACTATTTGTCATAAAACAAGTTCCCTAGGAAGCTCTGACAGACTTTAATGCCTGATTCCACACGAATTGGAAGAGGATCCCTATTACTATACATCTGACTACTGAGTTGGCATTCATATTTTATCTGAAGTCCATCAATCCTGACATTTCTATGATGATCAAGTCTTTTGGAGGAGCTACTCTACCAAATGCTTACGATGTCACTGTCAAAGCCAAGAATCATTTGATAGATTGTAGAAAGTTGCCTCCTCAGCCTATCATGCCGATATTTCCTGAAATATCGATTTCCACACAAGAAGTCGCGTCAACTAGCATGCCTGCAACTCCTGATTCAATGTACACATATGTGGCAGGGCCACAAAATATTTCCTCTAAATCCAGTTCTTCCAAAGATGAAATGAGTGATCTTAAAGAAATGTTGCAGACTATGGCAAATGACATAACCACCCTCAAGCGAAACTAATCAACGCCTCTAAAGCCTATCTATCAAAATTATCAAGGCAGATGACCCTCATATCAGTAGAATTAGTACCAAGGCAGTTCCCGCACTAATTCACCAGCTTCAACGGTCAACTAAATGGTGTCAGTGCCTACTCCACTGATGATCGATTCACCAAGCTTGAGTAGGGAATTAACCACAGGGCAGAATAACCTCATTGATGACATCAATCTATGGTACTTCCCTTGCAACAATGCACATATGCCCCAGAACTATCCATGTGGCAACTTACAACAAAAGGTGGTGGAGCAACACAGCTAAGGTGCGATGCCAGACCATAAATGGAGAGTGTGACTCTTACCATGCAAATGCAAGGGATGTCTCTAGGACAAGAATATGACATCGCTCTTAATCACACGCTCTTCTCATGGATGGAAGAAGAAGTAACAGTGTTTTCTAATGATACGTCCATATCCAAAACACTGCAAGTACAATCTAAATATAACACTCACTCAAAGAGGAGATTTACTGGAGAATTAGTTGTTCCACATCTAGCCAGCCTGTAACTTAATGGTGCTTCTGATCAGATTCCTAGCACTTCCACTGCCCTGCTACCATCTCAACCATAGAAGGAAATTATCATAATAAGAGAAAAGGAGAAAAAACCTCTGAGTTTGCCACCTTTTAATGTGGTAGAACAATTGAAGAAATCATCTGCTAATGTGTCTCTATGGGACATTCTAGCTATCCTTGAGAAAAATATGCTATTACAGAAAGCGCTTCAGAAAGAGGTCAACGCAGAGCCAACAGAGCAATTAGCCAATGCAGATGTTGTTAATCAACTACCACCGGCTAAATTCCTTATGAACAATACAAAAGAATCCTCTATCGAAGTTAGAGATAAGTTGAAGCCCCAACCCTTCTTCTTAACTCTCATTATAGGAAAGAAGTTATTGCACAATGCTATGATTGATTCTATTGCTAGCACCACAATTATGCCTAAACAAATAGTTGAAGCTTTAGGAATTGGCTATGAGCCTATGAAAAGGGGATTATGCAGCTTGATGGAAACAAATTTGAAACCATAGGTGTCATCAAGGCACTTCCTTTAACTCTATTTTATTGCCCTAGTATCATAGTGCCACAAGATACTGTGATCATAGATGTTCCTCCCATGTTTGGTCTCTGTCTATCCCAAGAATTTACTTCAAAGGTGGGTGGATACCTGTCCCTAGATTGGTCACATCTAATTCTTAGAACCAAGCATGGTGCAAAAATGAAGATAGAATCAGAGGCTTTACATTCTGAGCATGTGGTGGATGAAGCCCTGATCAATTTTGAAGCCACGCATACCTCTATCACCAAGCAATAAATGTATTGCATTGAATTGCTAGATGAAGAAAAGGTGACCGAAGACTGGGATGATCAAGAAGATGCTCTGTTAAGTGAACACATGGACAGTGACCCTTTCCGAAATTATCATGCTATAGGATTGGGCACCTATGTAATTTATGATGAAGACCAGGTGCTCCCGAAGGTTGCCAAAGAGTTCAAAGGTGTCCAAGCACCTAAGCTATGGATGTTGTACTTTGATAGACCAAGAGGTAAAGTAGGCGTTGAAGTGGGGATATGTTTAATATCCCCACAAGATGAAAAAATACTAAGGTCTTTCCACTTCCAGTTCGCTTGTTTGAACAATGAAGCTGACTATGAAGGATTAGTTCAAGGTTTAAGCCTTACGGAGCAAATGGGTATTAAGCAATTAATGGTGTTCAGAGATTTTTAACTAGTAGTCAACCAAGTCCAAGGGATTTCCATGGCAAGAAATTTTTGCATGAGATCCTGTCGACACTAAGTCTGGGACCTGGTTGAGAGTTTTGAAGACTTCAACATCCAGACTGTTCCTTGAGGAAAAAATGGTGACACAGACAACATGGCTATGATTGGTGCTCATTTGATCCTGCCTCTAACCTTATACGTAATGAAAAATTTGTATGAGTAATTGTTCGACCAGCGATTCTTGACAATGATCAAAGTTGGCAGGCTTTTGAAAGTGATGAACACATCACCTCGTTCATCCAACAGTTGGGGGAATTTTTCGATCAACTTCAACCAAAGATTGTCGAGGCTTATGAAGGACAAATCATGTAGCTCAAATCCAACAAGCTTATGAAAGGATTGGTTACTCTCAATTTTTTTTTAACTGTGATGATGCAAGAATTGATAGATGAAAGTTTGTGGTAGACAAAAGTGATTACGTAGACCTTTAAGTCTCAAATGGTAGAAACCTTCGAGTCAAGAAAGATGTCATGCACCATGATAAAGAAAAGCTCATCAATTTCTATGAGAAATATGGAGTAGTGGCCTGGTCTTATGATGATCTAGAGGGATATGATCCTAATATCATTCAGCACACGATCGAGCTAACAAAAGGTGCAAAACCAGTCCTACAAAAGCAGAGGCCAGTAAACCCCAAAATTGAAGCGCTAATGGTGAAAGAGCTAACCAAGCTAATTGAGTCACACATTGTCATCTCAATCAAGCATACTACTTGGGTATCCAATCTGCTCCCGGTTTGAAAGAAGAATGGAGATATTTGCTTGTGTGTGGACTTCTGAGACCTAAATAGAGCATCCCTGAAGGATCATTATCTGCTGCCTTCTATGGAGTCAATCCTACAAATAGTAGCAGGATCAAAATGTTTTCTCTACTAGACGACTTCTCTGGTTACAATTAGATCTGAGTTAAGAAGGAGGATTAGCACAAAACTATGTTTACTAAAAAGTGGGGAACATTTGCATATGCTAAAATGCCTTTTGGTTTATCCAATGTAGGGGCAACATTCCAACGGGCGGTGGACATCACTTTTAGTGAGCTAATCAATAAGTTTATTCTAATCTATTTAAATGATCTTATTGTGTTTTCTAAATCTAAGGATGATCCTTTTGACCATTTAGAAGTAGTTTTTCAAAAGTGCCAGGATTTCAGAGTTTCCCTAAATCCAAAAAAATGTGTATTCAGAGTACCGCAAGGCAAGCTGTTAGGACACGTGGTATCCAAGGAAGGAGTTTCAATCAACCCCGAGCAGGTGAAAGCTATCAAGGAACTTCCCCTTTGAGTGAATAAGAAAGGCGTTCAGTCCTTCCTGGGTAAGGTAAATTTTGTTAGTAAGTTTATTTTTGACTTTGCGGGAATAATTAAGCCGATCACCCTAATGCTTAAAAAGGATCAAGCATTCAAGTGGATGGCTAAAGCTTGGGAAACCTTTGAAAAATTTAAGGATTCTATTTCTGAAGCTCCGATACTAGTTAATCCAGATATATCTAAGGATTTTATAATGTATGCATTCAATAGAAAGTCCAGTATTGCTATTGTCTTAACCCAAAAGGATAATGAAGGAAAGGGAGAACATCCAGTGGCATTCTACTCCTGGACCCTGAAGGAATATGAGACAAATTATAATTTTTTCAAAAGACAAGCCTTTGCAATAGTGAAGGGACTTAAAAATTTCTACCATCTAATTTCATGCAACAAAGTGTTTGTTTATGTCGCGCATTCCAGTGTGCACGAATACATTATGGAGGCAGAAATCAGAGAAAAAATAGCTAATTGGATCACCAAGATCCTTGAATATGGCATTGAAGTCAAACCCACTAAAACTATCCGAGGAAGAGGACTGTGCGAATACATGGCGCAGAACGAGGAGATACCTAGAAAAGGAGAGCAACCAGAGCTTGTTCCAATAAATGAGCCAAAATCTGAGGGTTGTTGGCTAACAGATAGAATGAGGTTTATGTAAACAGAAAAGTATCTGCCAGGTCTTTCCTCCCAAAAGAGGAGATACTATCAATTGCAAAATTGTGGATATGCGCTAGTGGAAGGGGTCCTTTTTAAAAGGAATTTCAATGGTCTCCTCCTACGATGCGTTACTATAGAGGAAGCGAAGAGAATCCTTGACACATTCCACAACAGCGTTGTGGGTGGACACTTCTCTGCTAAGACCACTGCCATCAAAATCATGTGCGTAGGTTAGTATTGGCCCACACTTTTCAACGACTCCCACTCTTTGGTAAAATATTGCAAAAAATGCCAGTTCTTTACTGACAGAAGGAAGAATTCCACAATGCCTCTCAAACCTATAGTGGCAAATGAACCATTTTCACAATGGGGCCTAGACTTCATCGGGATGATTAATCCCTCTTTTAGTGTTGGGAACAAGTGGATTATGACCGCCACAGATTACTTCACAAGATGGATAAAGGTCGTTCTGCTTAAAAATGCAATAGAGACAGAGATAGTGGATTTCCTCGAAGAGCTAGTGACAAGGTTTGATCCTCCAAAGACTATCATTTTCGATAATGCCAGAGATGTCACTTTTCATTAACAAATGGAATATTCCTTAAGATAGATCATCAAATTATTACCCACAGGAAAATGGCCTAGCAGAGTCAATGAATAAGAACCTAGTCTAACTCCTTAAAAGAATTGGTTCAGAACACCAGAGAGAATGGCATAAAAACCTCTGAATGATGCTTTGGGAAAACTGCATAGCTCCTAAGCAAGTTCTTAAGACTTTGCCTTATGAGTTGGTATATGGGAAATAGGCACTGTTGCCTATATCTATGGAGATTCCAGCACTTCAACTGTTGAAATCTCTCAAGATAGAACAAAATGGTGCAATGGAGGTTCAGCTTGCCGAACTATTAGAAGTACAGGAAAAAATGGAGAGTTCCCTAATAGCCATGACAAACCACCAACAAGTGGTCAAGCGATGGTTTGACAAGAAGGCTTTTGACCAAGGCCTAAAGTGTAGAGACTTAGTACTAAAATATGATAAAAGGGCTGCTAAGCCAGGTCAGCATGGTAATTTTGATAGCCTATGGGAGTTCCCCTTTAAAATCATTCAGTGCAAGGAGCATAATGCTTTTAATTTAGAAAGTATGGAATAGGAACCATTAGGAATTCTGGTCAATGGGATTCATCTTAAGTTGTTCCATTAAGTGCCAAATTTTATTTTTGTACATATGTGAATAATGCTTTCATTTTCTTTCCCTCAGTGTTGGTTGGTCTTTTTTTTAAGTTGGTTCATGTTTCGGCAGAAACAACCCATTATTACCAATATTAGAGCAACAGAATTGCTTTACATATAAAACACACCCATGTGTAAAGAAAATGAACACATATGCTAATAAAAGATCCCATACAATAGATATGTAGAATGGAAGAAAAAGCCATGGATTTTTATAAAGATATATGTGAATTTATATATATTCTTTTGTTTTTAAATTAAAAAATGGCTGAGAGAGCCATAATCCAAAAAATATATGATTATACGAGTTATTCTTTCATATATGCTATATTTATAGCATTTTTCAAGCTCATGTACAAAAACTGTAAGCAAGTTGCATATTCAACAACAAAAAATAAAGAAATAGGGAGAAGTTTTATCAAGGAAACAGTGAGGCATTTTATCCAAGAGCATGGGAGTCAACAATTGACGCATCTATGGAAACGTCTACTGCTTCTTCTATGACAATTCCTATTGTGTTTTTGTCAACAGATTCTTCAGCAGTAGAAGTATAATCATTTGGCACAACCACCATTGATGGGGGAAACACCAAGTTCCTGAAGTCAGTATACCAATCAACGTCATAGAATGGTATTATGTTGTAGCTGTGGAATAGAAAGTGCAAGGCCTAGGTCACCCTCTGTCGATGCTCATTTCCTTTCTAAAAGCGGAATCCACTAAGAAACCATAGCCATATAACAACCGCTTCTTCCTCAATGTAGCATCGGAGGTCACTGGCTATTGGCAGGCCTACCCCATATGCAACGTGAGTGACAATCTCACCTAGGCCATTCAGGTACTTTTTTGGAAAAATTTCCTTGACCAACCTCAGAGTTAGAGGCCTGGGGATACCAATGTCTAACATTGACACTACAAAGTGTGAGCAGATATCAGTGTTCACATGGTATTTTTCCTCGCACTCTATACAATCCCTACCTAGAACCCATTTTATGGCTACCAAAACTAAGGAGTGTTTATTCTTGGTCATTCTCTTCAATTTCTTAGTGGAAATCTCCCCCAGGAAAGCTTTCTGTGACTTATAAGAGGTTAACCTAACAAGAGTATCCATGATACTGACACAATTCTTCTACCTTCTAACTAACACTGAAACTTTCCTACCACCTAGCCTATGAGAAAACTCACTTACTGAAGCTTAGGACTATGCCAATGACCTATTGTTAAAACTACTCAAATGCTAAGTGTGGTTTCCTCATTACTTAGCGGCCTATTTATAGAAAAAATGAGAAGACACATGCTAATCTATTTTGAGAAAACGTGATGATAACCAAGTGCCAACTTGAAAGGCGTGCCTACATTTGCTCACATTTCCTAACTAGTTGCATCTATAGAAGTACGGTTCAATGTGTGATAGGTTAATAACAGTTATTTAATTAGCTTTAAAATGGTGGCGCTCATCGGTAGTAAGTTGCACGACCGTAGGCTATTGTGTCATCTCACAAGAATTTCCCAGAGCCCAAGGCAGGATCCATATCTTTTTAGGTCGTGATCATTTGCTTTGGCTTAATCATTCAGTCTAGGATATTAATTTCCAACACATACTAACGCAAGGTTAGAAGGAAAATTGTCAACTCAAGTTTCAAGAGAATCACAACATATCACATGGTTGCCAAACGCAATAATGAATTATTGCTGCCTCAAAATGGCGAGTAATTAATTTTGCATGAGCCAAGGAATTAACGGTGCATGCCGAATTAAATGCAAAAATCACACTTTTCTCTACCACCTTGAGAAAAGATAGCTAAATATTACATGAAAAATTTTAATGTTCAAAGTCTTTTCAAATAGGCCAAGGCTTAAGGTGTAGGGAAGTTTTCAGGATATCTAGAGCTAGATAAAATTTACAAAGAGTTCAAAACCTGCAGAATTTTTCATCTAAAGAAAAATGTCAGAGAGTTCATCACAACAAATGCAGGAGAAGATTGGAAAGGAATTGTTTACAACCATACGGTCATCAGAAAATGTGTATATCTATGAATATTTAGCATATGTTATGCCTAGTATACCAAGCAAGCCAAAAAGGGCGAATACAATAGAGCTGGATAGGCCCAGAGATTACAAAAATAAGAAAAGGGTTGAGGAGAAATGGGAAAATATTTATGACCCACGACTTGCAAAAAATCCTAAATCCTTAAGAGAAGCAATGTGTGCAAGGTTGAAGGCACCTAAGGTAGACACATCGACAGCAAGGAAGGTTTCATACAGTGGTCTTCCACAATACATGGTCCTGCAAGTACATTACTACCCAGAGTTAGTTGATCCTGCCATTCAACGTTATAACCCTAGCACCCACTACATCAAGGGCTGAAACTTAAGAGTTCACATCAGCCCACAAACCATTTGGCATATGCTATGCATCCTGGAACCAAGTAAAAGAAGAGATAAAATTGAGTCCTTTTTCCCTAGTAAAGGAGAAAAAATGTGGAAGGCAATGAAAAAGAACTCAAACTTCCTAATAGAGGAGATTGGTAAGAAGGGTATCCCAGGTGCTAAGCTATCGAGTATCCCATTGCCACATGGTAAATTTCATGAGGATATGCAGGATGCCATGTTAATGCTAGCTTTTGTGTGTGGCTGAGACTCTGATGAGATGGTGGAAACCTTTCAACTAGGACCAGCCTTCCAATTCCGTAAACAACACAATACCTTTCAGTATGATTTCACCGAGTTCCTGATGGAGGAAATGATATGGCAAATAAAAAATTACCTAGGGGAGGGAAATTTTAGATTTCTCTCCTTCCTGGTTTGCATGTTCCTACATCAAAACCCTGATTTCTTCAACATGTATTTTGAATTATCAATTTTTGATGCAAAGAAGAGGAGGAAGCCAGTATCCACGTGGACACCCTTCCTTTCCATTTCATATGATTATTATGCATTTTCATATTATTTTATAACTCTGGTCTTGCAAGATTTACGAGGAGGAGGTGACAGTCTAGCTTGAAATGTATAGGCAGGTGTGTATCATTGATTTTACTTTCTGTAGCAACTCAAGTGTCAAGAGAAAGGGATTCTTCACTTGTCCGAAGAACTTCAAAATGGTGACTATGTTAAAAAAGCAATCAGATCAATTATTGCAGGATAAACTGGCTCATTTAGGGTTAGTTTTGGTATGTAACAAATGGGATTACAACCCTTTCAATGACCTACCTGGGAAAAGTGGTGTAACCTGCGGGTAGACAAAGATGAAAATTTTGTTGAACTGGCACGTATTCCCACACAAGATAACAGAGAGTCATGGCATAAGTTCTACTTTGCTATGGCAGTGGCCAAAGATAATGTCTAGATGGAATGCACCATGTACAACAAGTTGCAGAAGGATGAGCAGTGCACTAATGAAAAGATAGAAGCTTTCTGGAATTATCGCCAAAAAATAGGGCAATTGGATGCCCCTTATGAGAGCTTGAAGGAGGACAAGGAATTTGAAAAATGGTGGGATGATGACCTCTCCAGCCCAAACTCTAGCATCAATAAGAGCGATGACCCAGAGAATGAGTCTGAAAAGCAAGAAGAGGAAGTGGAGACTTATGTGTCCTCTGCGCCGAAGGAGAAAAGCTATGGACAACCTACCTATGTAGCCATGAATGTTTGGTTTAATGTATCAAGGGCTTTGCATACACTCACTTGGGCCACTAAGGCATCCAGGGTACCACAACAACAAAGGAAAATAATTGTTGAAGCTTGGGAAGCCCCGCCCGCAAAATGGCAGCGTATGAACAACATTATTAGAGAGGGTTTACAAGAACCCACCAGAAGATAGGTGCTTGCAGCTAGCTAGGAGCCTAAGGTCAAGGAAGAGTCACTAACAATTTTGGAGCTACCATCAACCAATCAACATGTGAAATTCACTCCTTCTTCCCTTGCTTCTTAGTCCTTGGTATCTATCCCTGTCTCAGTGGTAATTCCTGCCATGAGTAACGGCCCTTTCTTTCCCACTTTTAATCCAACACATGCTAGAGGTTTCATCCAATTCTCACAGACCACTCCACTTGGCTTTACTCCCCCACAAACCCTTACACCAGCTGCTTCCGCTTAGGCTCTCCTTGCCTCACTTTTTGAAGGCGTTCCCTTTGCGGGCACCCCTGCTTCCTCTATTGTTGTGGATCATCTTCTATCATGAGTTGACTCTGTAATGACAACTCCTTCACCATTCCATCCCATGAGTCCTACCAATTCACCAATTGAGCTGTGGAAAGTGGCTAGCCCTTCTGCTATTCCTTAAACCAAGCTTTGGAATATGCCCTACTTCTCCCTGAAAATTGTCACTCTCTAGAAAAAGAAAATGCCTGAGCCTATCAGAATTACCTATCCATATGCCCTACCTTCTGGTGCTCCTTTCGCAAGCATACTAGTTTCGTCGCCAATAGAATTTATAGCACAGATTGATTGTAGAAAATAAGCACGTGCAAGTAGAATGCAAAAGTGCAAGTCAAAGGATGACAGTGCTTCTACTAAGCCAAAAATATAGACTCTTTATGATGAGACCCGACAAGAGCTAAAGTTTGCAACCATGTACCCGAGAGTAACCAAGCCTCAGGGGGAGATGCACCCAAAAGACTATGAAATATATATGGTAGGGCTTGACATGAAGGTGGCCCAAATGTAGGATAAGGTTGAGATTATGGAGGAAATACAATGGGTGGTCACCTCTGACTTCCTTAAAACTGGTTGCCAACTAAAGAAAAAGGATGAGCAGTTTAAAGCAGTAAGGGAAAGACTTAGTTTTTTGGAGAAAAAAAGAGAAATCCCTAGAGGCGGATGTTACACGTATGACAAAAACGGCACTGGCAGCAGAGAATGAGAAGAACAGACTTCAGGGTGAGCTTGTGAAGATTTGGACTATCAACCTTGCCATGGTAAAAGAGTTGCATACTAAGAATCAAGAGGCGGAGTAGAATTTGCATTTAGAGAATGAAGAGCTGGAGTGACTTCGCCTTGAGTATAGTTAAGGAATAACACAGAAGAATGAGGCTTTGGAGCACCAACAAGCTCAATATGAGTAGAAGTTACAAGAAAAAGAGGCTGAATTTGAGGGCCTAAAAGCTCAATTAGAACAAGAGCTCCAAGAGACAATGTCTTCTCTAGACATGCATTTAGCAAATCACTCCCAAGCTAAGGAAAATTAGAATAAATAAATGAGCAGCTCTGTGGATCAGCTGGCATCTGAGAAAAGGAAAAGGGAAAAGTTGGATGAGGCTATTAACTCAAAAGATGTAGAGATTGTTTCTCTTAAAAGGTCTCTCCTGTCTTCTCCTACACAGTCAGACATTATTCTGTTGGTTAGGTAGTTGTACATTTCTCATTGGGAAAAGATTAAAACTTTTTGCCTAGCATTGCAGCCCAGCCTCTGATTCATCGCCAAGGCATCAAAGCTGAGCTAGGAGGCTCATGATACGACTGAGTAGTTCCCATTGTTTACCTTGGAAAAGGTTCCAGAATCAAAAGATCTGCTCACTGAGCTATACTTGGTCTTTGATGAAAACCTCGCCAGGGCAAGAATTGAAGATTGGGATGCTGCTGCCTAGATGAAAAACAAGTTTATCCATTGCAACTCTGCCTTCTAGCGCACTAAAGTAGTTGTGGCTACTCTGAGCAAGACAATGGACAACATGTGGGAGAGTTTCTCCAAGTTGAACAGGATGGGTTTGTCGTCCCCGTTCCTTGAAAATGGCTCTATTCCTACCGCTAAGCAGATTGTAGAAAGAATAGAAGAGAAGGAAAATGATCTGGATGCTTTCAGGGATTTCAGTCATCCTCCCATGGTAACCAACATTGAGGGAGTTATTCATCTGCTTGCATAGTTGTTGTTTCATTGTGAAGCAGGGGTCAGTTTACCTAATACACTGCCTCATAAGGAAACTATTAATCTAAGTAGAGCACAGGAGAACTCTTGCAACATGGTAAGGCCATCTCAGGATGAATGGTTACCTCTGCAGGTGGCTCTTTCCAATATTTGACTTTTTTATTTGATGAAATGGCTCTTTGGTTTGTAAACTAGAGAAATTTTGGGTTCTTCATTCCTCAAGCAAAACACACTTGGTAGTCGCCAAAATTTGTTAATAAATATTCAACGAGCTCCCTTCGAGTGTATTTTCCTCTAGGTATTGTCCCGCACATCACAAGAAATCAACTTGTCCTTTTATCAAAGTCTTCTTCCTCCCTCCATGTGTTTGCTCTGCGCACCCCAAGGTTTTTCCTTCCTCTGCATCTCGAGAATCCCCGCTATACTTCCATGTGTCGTAGCTGCGGGCCATTTTTTATTGTTCCTTTTTGCTTCCTCATCGGGCTCCACTCAAGTGCCATGAAGCTCTCATTTTGAAAGAAATTTGGTGGGCCCCACAATTTTTGTCTGTGGTGCACTCTTGCTACGTGTCTACTCTTCGCAAATATTTCAGTGAGAGGATGAAATAATGACCGTGGGCAGCGAAATGTTGCCACGTGTCTCTTTTGCATCCAACCAATGACCGTTTCCTCCACTTTTGGATAGAGTTCCGCCCACTCAACATGTGTAGTCTTGGCGCAAGTATTTAGTGGTGAGAGATAAATGCTCACACGGGAAGTGAAATACTGCCATGTGTCCATTCAGTGGATCTCATTTTTAGGTGATGAATCAGGAGAGCTAGATGTTGTGACTAGCCACCGCATGTCATAATCATTTGCACGAGATGGTGACACTTGTCTATTTAACCTTGCCAGGACCACCACCATCATTTGTAGGAGATGCACCTGTGCCTAGAATGACCAGATGCTTGGTTTTGAATATTTTTTGTTGCAACGACTTGGGGAATATTCTTATTTTCTACATTATTGCCATGGATAGCAAAATATTTTTTGTTGTTGTTGTCCGAAGCAGTGGGAATTTTTCTGCTATATATACTTTTCTCTGTTGTGAGAAAAGGGTCTAGAATTTTGAAGGAACACTGGTTTTAGGAAAAGACACCAGGCCTTTATTACTATTTTATTTTATTGCAAAATACTTTTAGACTCCGCCAATTGTTCGGCCTTTCTATTCTTTCATGCTATTTGATTAAACTATAAATTTTACTACTATTGTCTGGATATTCCATTTGAGAACTTCTATATATATTGAATGCAAGTTTGTTGATCTAGATCATGTCTAATGACTCTTCTTGGTAGTAGGAATGTATGCAATGTGGTTTATGTCAATGAATGGATTTTCTATGTCTAATTTTTAGTTTCTTCTTTTCTGGAACACTACAAATGCCAATCAGGCCCTTAGATCTATGATTTATCATGCCGATCATTAAGTATTGGTGCATCGCCTTAGGTTAGACTTTATTTTATTATATTTGTTTCCTTTTCCCTTTCCAATACCCCATTATAGAAGAAGCCAACTTCTCTAAAAACCCGAAGGTCACTCAATTTAGCACAAAAGGTCCCCCATAAACTGAGTTTCCCATAAGACACTGTTACCTTGTCAAATTTTGGCGTCAACAATTACCTTGGTAGCCTGAGTGCTAGTAGCCTTCACTTGTTTTACAACTTCATCTGACTTAGTCTCCTCATCTTTTGAGACGTCTTCATAGGTTATTGAGGTCTTGTTCTTCCTCCTCTTATTAGAAGCCTTGTCTTGAGTTTGCACTGGCTTGGCTATAGAAGTGGATAGGAAACTCTTTGTTGATCTAGTACGGGCAAAGGATGCAGTCAAACTAGCAGATTTGATTCTTCTTGACTCTTTTCCTCCTTTAGATTTATCTCTCTTCTTTTTGGCTTCTCTTACTACTTCTGCAGATATTCCCATACTTTATGCAAAGACTTCCACTTCTTTCCTTACTCTTTTGACTATCTTTAGCTTCTTTAGCTGTTCATACACCTACATATATTTTTTAGCATAGGTTCCAAACCTTTCTTCTGCCAAATCTAGAGGCATGCTCAACAAATGTTCTACATACATCTTCAAGATGTTCTCATCGACTTCATATCCCATAGGCATAATCCATATCATTCTGGGATCAGTGGATTCCATAAGGGATTGATCAATATTTACCATGAAATAGATTGTATCTTTGTACTTCTTTACAATTGAGGTAGGTATTCTTTCTCTTGCATGCATCATATTCTAAAACTTTTTGAAGTACCCCAGAGAGCAGTACTTCTGGTCTAACAATCACCAATTCCAAACAATTTATCTCTTATTTGCATAGCTATAGGCTAATTTCTTTGCGAATAAACTTTCCCAACACCTGGAATGTCACTCATGAAATAAAAGAACATACACAGTAGCAAATTACCATATTTAAAGGAGTTCTTCTTGTCTTTCTAATCTTACATAGATTCTCCATCAATTGACTTCTAAGCAACTCACACAAGTAATAATTTTTATTTTCTTTTACCATCTAATAGGTTGCATAAATGGCCATACCAGATACTGAATTATCCCTACTAGAGTGGTAGACCTTGTAGCCAATGACCATTGATGTAAATTTCACATCCACTTCAACAATATCTTCGATTGGCATTGCCCTTCTATCAAATTGTGCACTTGTTGCATCAGTAACCTTCTGATTCTTTACAAATTTCAAAATTGGCAGTCCACCAAAGGAATTTAGACATGTGACAGCACTTATAGCCTCTTTTGTAATCTTGAAAGGTCTATTCAACCACATGAACTTGACATGAACTCGGCTCAAAATATATCGCACCCATTTACTTTCCTCAAATATCAAAAATTTCACAAATTGTGTGAACTTCTTCTCTTCTAGGGTTTTGTATTCCATTTTCACAGTGAAGTCCTCTCCAATTATATGACTGGAATACAAATTCAACATTTGTGAGCTCCCTAACTCTTCAATATTGGTATGTATGTAAGCCCTAATGTCTTTAGTGTGCAAGAATCCGTATGGTACAGATGAAAACACACTCAGGGGCTCGGTCTCAATAGACTTATACGGATGCCACTTAAACTTTGGATGGGGTCTATCCTTGACTTCAACTACCAATGGAGTGGCGATTTTTACAAATTCGCAAATTCATAGGTTTTTCTGATAAATACCTTTTCGTCAAATCAAAGTTTTGATCGCTAGATCCTCTTCACACTTGAATCTCGCCACAACTCAGTAAAGTTAACTGTAGCACTCTCCAAACTTCTTTTCTCCAAAATGCAAAGTGACAAATGAAAGATAACAATGAGTTTTATCATTCAAACAACGAACCCTTTTTTGTTGCAATAAATGCTTTGACTCTAGTTCATCTAATTACCCTATTTCCATGCACTGAGACAAATAATTCTTCTATAGATCTCCAATATTGTATAATACTTTTTCCAATTGGTTGAGCACATCTAAAAGGCATCTATTCAACTTACTGGACTTATCCACATTCTGGTGTTAGTTACTGACAGGGGGTTAAGAGATTTTATTGATGGCTCCCCTAGGCCAAAATGCCTAAAATTAATTCCTGGAGGAATTACCAGAAGCAAATTTTGGTGCTGGCACATTTCCTTCAATAGCGGGATCCTTCTTCACCCATTTCTTCTACATTTTCCTCCTTATCACATCTATAGTGACTTTACCATTTCCCTTAATATCCTGTTGTGTCTTTTGTTTTACCAAACCTCTTCTATTCTAATAGAATCTAACAGTGTGGCCAAATTTGTTGTAGTTATAACACAAAATTTTTCTATCCAAACCTACTGTTCCACTAAGTTTTCCTTGATCTACAATGGTTGGAAATATTCCCAATTCTATTGCATGCATAGCATCTAACATCTCTATGAAAGTTGTTCATCACATTTCTACATTCATTTGATTATGACCAATCTTATTACAATTAATGAACTGACCTAAGAATGATGATCCTCTTGGATTCATCTTGCTTCTACACTGAGAAGCCATATGACCAAATTTATTGCAAGAAAAATAGTAACCATTGAATGTTTGAGCATTTGGTTGTCTTACCAAATTCCTTCTAGCTCCATTCATCTAATTTCTTTTCCTAAATCTCCCTTGTCCTGAATTCCTTTATCCATATCTGGAACTTTCTCCTTCTTCATAGCCAAGACCTCGCTTGTCACCATCAGTCCTCTGACCTCTAATCAATTCATCAAGATTGGCTGAGGTTGCTTTGAATTTTTTCGTGTACTCATTTGCAGCAGTAAGATCATTTATGAGATCATCAAGCTATTTCTCAAGCACTTCCTCATTGTTTTTAGATTGTTCCAATTCATTGTCCAATTAGCTACATTCTTCATATTTTTCTTTCAAGGATTGAGCAAGCTTTTCTTCATTCTTCTTTCTATCTTCAATCTCCTTCATCATTTTGATCATGATAGATTCCATCTCACACCTCAGGGAAGCATTTTCTATGGAAAAATTTTCACATTCTTTTGTTTTCTCCTTCAAGGCATGACTGAGTTGTTCATTTTCCATACTTATATTCTTCTACTTAATATAATCACAAAATTCCGTTCTTTTCTCCCTTAATTCATTGATTTTGTCTTCCAATGACAATGAATTTCTCTACATTCTCAAGATTTTCTTGCAGTTCCTGGTTCTCATATTTTGATTGGTCAAGATCATCCAAGGCCACCAAAAGTTGTTCCTGAAGATTGCTTGTATCCAATGAAAACACTTTCCAAGATCTCCCTAAGTTGTTAGACTTCTTTCAAGGAACTAGCTCTGATACCAATTGTTGGAAACAAGCAACACTGAGAGGGGGGGTGAATCAGTGTTCTGCAAAAATTAAATTTATTATTTTGATCTTTAACCCACTTAAAACATTCAACCAAGAGAAATATGCAAAAATAGAAAGAAAAGAACCACAACACCATAATACAAGGATTTTTACATGGAAACCCTGTTAGGGGAAAAACCATGGTGGATGGCCAATCCACAATATGATTTGAGTATACTCAAAAAAAGTTAACAATATGGGAATGCACTTGCATTCAAGCTCACTACCTAGATCTCAATGCTCAAAATAGAAAGGAACATTTCCTTACAAGGATTTGGATTAGATCCAAGAGAATGAACCAAAAAAATAGCATCTGCTAATGCTTGATTATAGTTTTGGTTAGGCTCAATAGTCGATCTTATGTCCTTCTGACTGATTGTAAACTTCAACTCTACTCTGCTCTAACTCACATCACAAAACCTTTAATACACAAGTGAAACTATGGATAATGACTCAATCACCGTTCTGATATTCACAACACACATAGACACACCTTATACACACACAAAATGATAAAATTTATCATTTATATATATCCACGACTAAGAATTTAATCGCAACGTGTCAGCTTCAATAAAACTTAAGAATATTTACAACTGTTGGCTCAAATCATGAATGATATTCAATGCGCACCCACAATGCTTAGTCATAACTTAGCTCAGACACAAATCAACATGATAAAACACAAAAAAAAATGAGTAAACACTCCTCGAATGTTCATGACACATTATATCATCTAGGTTGGCCACAAAACACTAATGAACAAAAAGATATCCAATCAGATCTCCAAACTTGCATACAACTTGATACGAGGAACTGAGATTTTTGGACAACACAAGACATAGATTGATTAACCTCCCATAAGATCCACAACACAAAATAACAATAGAAAATTTGTATGTGAATCGATGAAGACATAACTTCCAGATGTTGTGTTCTTCGTTAACTATCTGCAATCTCCCTGCCTGTAGGAGAAAATGGTGACATGCAGATCCAAACATAGACTAGGGTTGCCATCAATGACAACACAAGAAAAAATTTGCAGTGTCTCTTGCCAACAATCTCCCCCTTTGGCATTGATGGCAACACTTAGTGAAAAATAACTAAGTGTCGAATCAGTACAAATATGAATTACACTACCACTTTAAAACTTCAAAAATAATCTTCAATATCATCTTAGAAATGCAACTCCCCCTAAGATGAATATACATTTTTCAATGTACAATTCTCCCCATTTGACATCAATGGAAAAATTGGGGAAATAAAATTTCAAAACTATAGAGGCATTATCTTTTTACTTACACAAATTTGAAAATATCTACAAAATCTCTCTTCAACACGCTCAAATTTGTGTCCCAAACACTTTTGAAACTCTCTAGAATTGTTATGTGACTACAAACTAAATAAGATTGAGATTTTGCGGTCTCAAGATTCATTGGGTCACTAACTACCTTAGCATCTTTGGCTTCCTTTAATGCATTCACCATTATTTCAATATTTGGACCAATTAATCCTCTGAGTTCACATGCTCTTCCTGCAATCCTTTCATTCTCATGCTTCAATCTCCTCGTTTTGTCAAGTAGACATATTACTTGACCTTCTTGCTTGCCAACATCACCAGCTAATAGATCAAAAGCATCAAAAATTGTAGCCAATTTTTTTTCAAGATCCTTCACCCTCTTATCATTGTCTTTAGTGAATTTGGACATAACCAAACTTGACTTATAGGCCTTTCCACCTTCAAATATAGAATCTTGAATATTCTTCGTATAGGTCACTAACATAATTTTATCCTTAGCAATCACTTCTTTCAACCAAATAAATCTTTTTCCATCAAACCACCTTTGTACTTTAACCATGGCTGATTTTTCAAGAGACTCGAAATGAGTACTTACAAAATTTATGAGCTTCTTGAATTCACTAGAAGAGGAACTAGACGGATCCTTAGTATGAGTTGGCATAATTTTCTCCATAATTCCACATGCAAGACTTAATAATTCACTGTCCTCAATGTGAGACTTCAAGATCTTCACAATATCCTTAGCTTGTGCAAATGATGTGACCTTCATTATCTAAATTGGGGACAAGGTGGATAGATTGATAGGCCTTCAATCAATTTACGATCAAATTATTCTTTTTTTTTCCACCAGACATTTCTTCACTACCTTGGTAGTGTCTCTTGCTTCCATTGGGATTTCCTTAACTTGAATCTTTTCTTCTTCTTCAACTTTTGGTTCTACAATACCTATTTCTTGATTGTCTTTAGGAGCTTCAACTTCCTCATTTGGCACATTCTTTCCATCAGCTAATACAACCTTAGGAACTTGAGTCTCCATTGGTGCTTCTGAATTATCCACATATGATTATCCTTAGTATCTACATTCACCTCCTCATTTACCAAGCCAGATGCAACATCTTTAGCATTCACTTCTTCAACATTGATTTTGTTTCTTGACAGAAATGCTTATAGGATTTTCTTGGTTTCATTAGCAACAACACTAGTTTCATTGATCATAAGTTTGTTCACCCTTATTTTTCTTTTGAATTCCTTCTTGGCTTTGTCTAGGAGTGAATTCATCTCCTCAATAGACATTTCCAGACACAAGTCTACAAGAATTCTCTTTCTCATATGCTCTTCTTTTGTCCTAGAATTTACTCTTCTCGACTCCAAAACATCATACATACTCTTAGGTAAAGCAAACATAATTTCAACAAGAACTCTATTGAAAATATTTAGATGTTTTATTATTACCTCTTCAAGAGTTCTTTGAACTTATTTATCAAACATTTCATACCATTCACAGAGGGGTTTGATATTTCCATCCTTGACAACAGTATTTTGAACTTCTTCAACTATCATACCTCGTATGTCATTTTTTGCCTTCTTCTTTTCCTTTTCTTCCTCATTGGAAGATTTCCTCTTGGTTACCTTGGTAGCCTAAGTTTTGGTAGCCTTCATTTCATTCAAAAATTCATCTGTCTCAATCTCCTCATCTTCTGATATTGCTTCATAGGTTCTTGATCTCTTGTTCTTCTTCCTCTTACCAGAAGCCTTGTCTTGAGTTTGCACTGGCTTGGCTGTAGAAGTGGCTAGGGAACTCCTTATTGATTTAGTATGGACAGAGGACGCTTTAGGACTAGCGGATTCGGATTTTACTAACTCTTTTCCTGCTTCAGCTTTATCTCTCTTCCTTCTGGCTTCTCCTACTGCTTCTACAGATATTCCCATACTTTCTTCAAAGACTTCCACTTCTTTCCTTACTCTTCTGACTATCTTTGGCTTCTTTAGTTGTTCATACACCTGCATATCTTTTTCAACATAGGTTCCAAACCTTTCTTCTACTAGATCAAGAGGTATGCTCAACAAATGTTCTGCATACATCTTCAAGAGTTTATCCTCGACTTCATATCCCATAGGCATAATCCATATCATTATGGGATCAACGGCTTCCATATGGCATTGACCAATATCTACCATGAAATAGATTGTATCATTGTACTTCTTTTCAATTAAGGTAGGTATTCTTTCTCTTGCATGCATCATATTCTAAAAAAATTTGAAGTACCTCCAGAGGGCAGTATTTCTGGTTTGACGATCACCAATTCCAAAACATATATCTCTTATTTGCATAGCTATAAGCTGATTACTTTTCCAATGAACTTTCCCAACACCCAAAACCTCACTCATGAATTAAAAGAATGGACATAGTATAAAATTATCATGTTTAAAGGAGTTCTTCTTGTCTTTCTAATCTTACCTAGATTCGCCATCAGCTGACTTCTAAGCAGCTCACACAAGTCATAATCTTCATTATCTTTTACCATCTAATAGGTTGCATAAATGGCCATACCAATTACTGAATTACCCTTGCTAGAGTGGTAGCCTTTGTAGCCAATGACCATCAATGAAAATTTCACATCCACTTCAACAATATCTTCAATTGTCATTGCCCCTCTATCAAATTGTGCACCTATTGCATCAATAACCTTCTGATTCTTTACAAATTTCAAAATTGGTAGTCCACCGAAGGAATTTAGACCTATGACAGCGCTTATACCCTCTTTCATAATCTTGAAAGGTATATTCAACCACATGAACTTGACATTAACTTGACTCAAAATATATTGCACCTGTTCGCTTCCCTCAAATATGGGAAATTTCACAAACTGTGTGAACTTCTTCTCTTCTAGGGTTTTCTATTCCATCTTAACATTGAAGTCCCCTCCAATTATATGGCTGGAATACAAATTCAACATTTGTGAGCTCCCTAACTCTTCAATATTTGCATGTATGTAAGCCCTAATGTGTTTAGTGTACAAGACTCTGTATGGTACAGACGAAAATGAACTTAGGGGCTCGCTCTCAATAGACTTATAAGGATTCCACTTGAACTTTGGATGGGGTCTATCCTTGACTTCAACTACCAATGGAGTGGCCATTTTTTACAAATTCGCAAATTCATAGGTTTTTTCTATAAATACCTTTTCGTTGGATCAGAGTTTAGATTGTTGAATCCTCTTCACACTTGAATCTCGCCACAACTCACCAAAGTTCACTCTAGGGCTCTCCAAAATTCTTTTCTCCAAAATGAAAAGTGACAAATGAAAGACAAAAATGACTTTTTATCGTTCGCACAACTAACCCTTTTTTGTTGCAATAAATGCTTTTATCCTAATTCATTTGGTTACCCTATTTCCATTCACTAAGATAGATAATTCTTCTACAGATCTCCAATATTGTATAATACTTTTTCCAATTGGTTGAGCAACATCTAAAAGTAGTCTATTCACTTACTGGACTTATTCACATTCTGGTGTTAGTTATTGACATGGGGTTAAGAGATTTTCTTGACGACTCCCCCTTGGCTGAGCTTGCTTTGAATTTGTAGTTGTTCTCATTTGCAATAGTAAGTTCATTTTTGAGATCATCAAGTTGTTTTTCAAGCACTTCCTCATTGTTTTTAGATTGTTCCAATTCATTGTCTAATCAGCGAAATTCTTTAGATTTGTCTTTCAAGGATTGAGCAATATTTTCTTCATTCTTCTTTCTATCTTCAATCTCCTTCGTCATTTTCATCATGATAGATTCCATCTCATGCTTCAGGGAAGCATTTTCTTTGGAAATTTGTTCACATTCTTATGTTTTCTCCTTTAAGGCATGATTGAGTTGTTCATCTTCCATGCTTCTATTCCTCTACTTAAGCTGATCACAAAATTCCTTTCTTTTCTCCCTTGATTCATTCATTTTTTCTTTCAATGACTAAATGAATTTCTCTGCATTCTGAAGATTTTCCTACAGTTCCTACCGTTCTCATATTTTGACTAGTCAAGATCATCCATGGCCACTAAAAGTTGTTCTTGAAGATTGCTTGTATCCATTGAAAACACTTTCCAAGATCTCCCTAAGTTGTTAGACTTCTTTCAAGGAACTAGCTCTGATACCAATTGTTGGAAACAAGCAACACTGAGAGGGGGGGTGAATTAGTGTTCTGCAAAAAATAAATTTATTATTTTAATCTTTAACGCACTTAAAACATTCAACCAAGAGAAATATGCAAAAATAGAAAGCAAACAACCACAACACCATAACACAAGGATTTTTATGTGGAAACCCTGTTAGGGGAAAAGCCATGGTGGATGGCCAATCCATAATATGATTTGAGTATACTCAAAAGAAGTTTACAATATGGGAATGCACTTGCATTCAGGATCACTACCTAGAGCTCACTGCTAAAAATAGAAAGGAACACTGCCTTACAAGGATTTGGATTAGATCCAAGAGAATGAACCAAAAGAATAGCATCTACTAATAATTGATTACGATTTTGGTTAGGCTCAGTAATCAATCTTATGTCCTTCTAACTGATTCTGCACTTCAGCTCTACTTTGCTCTAACTCACACCACAAAATATTTAATGCACAAGTGAAACTATGCATAATCTCTCAATCACCCTTTGGATATTCACAACACACATCGACACACCTTATACACACACAAAATGATATAAGTGATCATTTATATATATCCACGACTAATAATGTAATCGCAACCTATCGGCTTCAATTAAAATTAAGAATATTTACAACTATTGGCTCAAATCATGAATTATATTCAATGTACACCCACAACAGTCAGTCACAGGTATGTGTAGGATCATGATGGGCCAAAAAGTGGCAATATTATGGGTATTTGTAGGGTATGTGGCTGACGATTTTTTTTTTACCCAAAATTGATGAAATGAAAAGGGTTTTTAGAAGAGATTCTCATATTTCCAACAATATAAATTATTCTTTAATTTGAATTTAATAAATAATTATTATTCATTTTCTATTAGAATTACAACTAAAGTCCTGATCGATAGGCTAATTGAAAAACATCTATAACTTTCAAACGGTATCACATTTTTTTAATCCAAAACATGCGTCACATTCTATGCTTCACATACTATAGGATTAAAAAAATAAAAAATAAATTTCATGAAGTTTTGACCAAGTTAAGGTGGTCAGACGTACAAGTTTTTATATTTTTTAAAAGTTGTAATAAAGAATTCATAATTAATTATTTACTTGGGAAAAAATTATAAAAAATATGCATCACATCCAGACATGAGTCCTCTACTTATATATAAAACCTTATAAAAAAATATTATCATTTTATTATGGTTAGGGTGGTCAGACAGACACCTACTTCTTATTTTTTCCCTTAAATTTAAGTACTATTGCATTGAAATTTCAAATTTTCACCAAATAGATTTTATTTATTTTTATATAAACCTAGTAGTTTAGAAACTACATTAAATTTTCTACAGATTCTATTCTTACATATTTTTGAAATAATATAGATAACTAATTCAATTTTTTATGTCAAGTTGCCTAACACTGATTTTTCTAAATTTTTTGCCACTTAAGGGCTTATTTTTTCCATGATGATCCTGCACATACCCTCACAGATTAACTTAGACCAAAATCAAGATAATAAAAAAAAACATTTGAGTAAACACTCCTTGAATGTTCGCAACATGTTATATCATTTGGGTCAGGCACAAAAATATGATGAAAAAAAATATATCTAACCAGATCTCCAAAATTTCATACAACTTGATACGAGGCACTGATATTTTTGGACAAAATAAGACATACATTGATTAACCTCCCATAAGATCCACAACACAAAATAATGACAACAAATCAGTATGTGAATCGATGAACACATAACTGTTGGATGCTCTATTCTTCCTTGATTGTCCTCAATCTGTCTACCAGTAGGAGAAAATGATGACTGACAGATCCAAACATGGACTAGGGTTGTCATCAATGACAACACTAGAGAACATTTGCAGTGTCTCTAGCTAGAGATGTATGCCTCTGGTAGGCATGGGAAGAATCCAAAATCTCTAATTTAAGTAGACGATCAAGGGGAATGAGTATATTTGTGGGGACATTGAGTATAACTCTCCCTTTTCATCATAGAAGCCTTCTCACCCATTTAACTGGTTCCATTCTCCAAATTGGAGGCTCAACAGCCTCCCAAAGCTTAAAAGGAGTACTTTCCTCTATCGAATTCCTTTTTCTGCTTTGATGTTATTGGATCTACATCTATATTGTGCATTTCCAAGCAACCAATACCACCATAGCTGGCCTCATCTACCCCACTTATCATGAAGTTATATTTCTCATTACCCTGTTGCATTACAAGCTCATCCAGATGTATTGGAAAGACAACTTTCATATTCCACTTGATCATAGATTTTGGCACTATATTCAACTTGTTCACCAATTTGAAAATCTTCAGACACTTTGTTGTATGCAGTAACCAATTTCCTCTTGAACTGTAGATTTTTGGCTCCAATGCAATCTCTAACACTTCTAGGGTTTTTCACTTAAAAGGAGAGAGTAGGGCCAAAAATGCTAAATGGTTCATTCAATTTAAGATTTCTATGATGCTATTTAGACTAAATTAAATGATCTTAGTGCAACTAAGCTATGAAATTGATTGAATTTGAATACAAAACCTACGAAACAAATAATGTTTGAAAACACATTGTGTAATGCAACAATGAACTAGAAATGAATGAAACTTGAAGTGTGCACCTAAAAGCTTGAAGGAGATTGGAAATTACTTATAAAACACTACTGATGCTAATTTTTAGGCCTGGTGGGACTCATTCGCCATTTTGGGTGAATCAGTCCTAGTTCTAGAAAACTACACCGGGACCCGTTTTAGCCAAATGGGTGTCTGAATCTCCAAAAATGTTTAGGAAATAGGTACATTGGGACTCATTGACCACTCTGGGGGAATTAGTCCATTCTTACTTTTCTGGAAACTCAAAAATGGAATTTGTAGCTTTTAGTTTGCTCAATTTGCACCTCAAGGTGTCCCAGTCTGAAACCCTAATTTTTGAAGCTGTAAATGACTTTTTTTGTAAGTTTTGGCCTTACAAAAGTGGAGATGACTTCAACAAGTTTGAAAACTAATATTCAATAATTTCCAAGCCATCCAAGCACCTAAATCTGCAAACACACAATGAAAGATAAAGAAATGGTGAATGTTAGGGCATAGAGGTTTGCCTTAGTTAAACCCCTTTTTAGGAAATTAAACCAAAATAATGAAAATATGCAATGAAGCATGAAATAATGTAGTTTTTACCTTGCCATGATGATTGAACTTGAATTTCTTCAACAAAACATGAAGATTTTTCCCTTGAATGTCTGAAAAGTGCTACCTTGGTGACTTAGAATGATAAAACCCTAGCTTACTTGACTTTATATGAAAGAAAAATGATGAATGAAGTTAAGTTATGATGAATTAGGGTTTAGAAGGCTGTATTTATAGGAAATTCACCTTATTTTCTCATAAATTGGACCCCAAGGCTAGCATGAAGAAAAATTGAATAAAAACCTTAATTTTTTCTACTCATACCCCAAAAATGGCTCAAATGGGACTCATTCACTACTAATGGTGAATGGGTCCCACCTAGATGTGACTAATTCACCACTAATGGTGAATGGATCCCATAGGGGCCATTTTTGCTAATTGGAATGCTGAGAAGTAAGAAAATCAGGTTTATATGATGACTATATTGGTTATTTGATCAAATTATGCCTTGGGATGCCAAATATGGGTTGATAGGGGCGTATTAGTAATTATGTGAATGTTAATTAAGGCCTGGGACATATAAATCAATGTGAAAGTGTGATTAAATACACTTTATAACACTAAAATGAGGTCCACATAGCCTAGGAAGGCACACCATCCAATGTGAACGTGTAAGACACATTACAACACTAGATTAACATTAAGTTTATTTTACAATCCTTCTAGATTGATGTAATAATGTTATTAAATATATTTAATAATGTTGAATTAGGGAGAAATAGGCTCACTAATTCTAGAAAAGCATGAAAGTATCTTACAACACCTTTACAAGACATCGTTAAAAGCATGTTATTCAATTTGCAAGGGTCCAAGACCCAGTGTGGATGTATAAAATGCCTCAGAACACCTAAATCAAGGTCTCATTAAGTCCAATTTATCATGAATTAATCCCATGTCAAGCAAAGGGTCCTTTTTCTTATAGCACACCTCCTAGGTATTTGAGGTATAGAATACAAGCACGGGAGAATCTACATTCTACCCCACCCAGATGTCCATTTCATTATATGGAAGCAACCCCATGATAAGGTCCATTAGGTGTGGGGTTTCTACAAAAAAATCAAGGGTGCATTCATATTGATTTTCATCCTGCTTGATTCCATTTATATCCTTAAGTTCCCTTTCATGTTCAAGTCACTCAATCCTATAACATTGCATAATCCAGAAGTTCAGCAAATTATTTCTCATCAATATTAGCACTACATTCAATGTTGTCATCTTCATTTTCTAGATCTTCTTCGTATGGATAACCATCACTTTCATCACATGAATAAGTAATCGTTGAACCAACATTACCTCCTTCAAAGGAAAAGTCAGAATATTTGGTATAAGGTTTACCTCCACTTCCTACTACTTCAACTGTATTGTATTCTTCATATGTGCAAGTCCAACACTCATCAGAGTCTTAAAAAAAAAGTGGATTATTTCTACACCAGTAGGAGTCATTATTGGTTAATTCATATTCTGATAAGGGTTCATCATATAAGGGATTTTCCCACAACTTCATTATTGTCATAGAAACCTCGGCCTTCTCAATACGAAAGTCAAAATCTTCCATATGATCATTATCTTCGGAATCATCATAGTCACTAGAAGAATATACAGATGAACTCTCCATCCTACCCACATCACAAATATTTAACCCCTTCAACTTACTTTCTAAGAACTCGCTATTAGATAAATTTGTAGGGTTTTCAACATTATTAATGTGTGATGACATTAATTCAAAATCCATGTGTTTGTCATAATATGCCATATGCTTATTCGATAATGAAAACCTTTTATTGTCCATAAACAATTTATATTCCTTTTCATGTGTATCTGACTCTACTTCTACTTGATATGAGCAATTAGGAACAATAGGGCCAGAAGCATATCCATCCTCCTTAATTTCATACTTAGTACAAACATATTGAACACATATGTGCTTATCTTCAAGCTCTTCATCATTCACAAAATTAACATACTCTATTGATGACAAACCTTCATCATATTCCAAATTTGCACTAAGAAAAACTTGATCATCCACTAGGGGATGGATGATTTCATTAGGATTCACATCACTGCATTCTCTGGGTGGATAAAAAACATCTATAGCATCCTTATAGGAGCCTTCTTAATTAGAAAGAGAGCAATCAGTTTGGGCATCACTAAAATCCACATCACAAGAAGACCCATCACTACATACACCATGCTCAGATTCTTCAGAGTGAATTCTTGAACTCATGTCTTCAATGTCTTGACCACTGATTTGTGATGGAATTTCATCCATATTAGTATCATTTTCACTAACCAAAGAATGATATGGGATAACATTAGACATCTCTTTTGACTCTCATTTTCCCGAAACATCACTAGGAAGGCATTCATACATATTTACTTTATCATCATCCCATGTATCTTTTTCTTCAACAATACCATGTTGCTTTGGCTTTGCAAAAGAATAATTATTGTCTTTACCTTCAGATTCCACACTTCATGCACATTCATATCTAATAGATTCCATGGCCTTAATCTAGTCAGGTGTTTGATCAAAACTATGGGGCTTCAATTCTTTTTGCAAAGCACTCAAACTAGATTCATAAATCTCATAGAACAAATCAATGCAGTCAAAAATTTTTAGGTCTGAAAGTGAAAGGAACTTCTATTAGAGCATCCAAAAACCTCAAAAAAAATTCATATGATGATTCTCCATTGAACCTTTGTATTTTATACAAACTATCAACAAAAGACTTTTGAGCAACATTGCTCAAACTCTGTTTACTCTTAACCTGAGATTTATCATAATTTGCATGTTGTGATAATGAAGAGATCAAAACACTAGAAGCATTATCATCCTGAAAAATGACTCTATTACCTGATCCATGAGTTTTATTTACATGGGGTATATTAGGATGACCAACACTTGTATCCCTATGCCCTTTCATAATTGAATACTTCAAATTATTTTCAATATCCATAGCACTTTGATATGCCTGATGCAAAGTTGTAGGTTCTTTATCCCTCAATATATAGCTCATCTTGCTATCAAAGGCACCAAGGTATATGACCAAACATTCAACATCATTTGGTCTAATATTTTTATGGATATCCTTTATGGCTCTTGTAAGTTTGAGATTAAAAGAAGGGACTAATTGACCCTCATGTCTATGAATTTGCATGAAATTTTTTCTCACTTCACTTGGATTCACTCTTTCACCAAATTGTTCCATGAAAATTATCTCAAGTTCATTGCAAGAGCATATAGAGGATGATGGTAGGAAAGAGAACCAATCTCTTGCATCCCCCTTTAAAGATTGCACAAACAATTTCATGATCACATCTTCAAAATCTACTTCATAATCTCCCATCAAATCCCCAAAATCCTATAAATGATTGCTTGCTGATTCAGATTGCTCTCCATTAAATTTTGGTATCTTGTCCCTAACTTTGGGTGATACAATGTTTGCAAAGCCACAGAAATTACTGAAATTTATGGCCATGTACCTTTCAGTACTTAAATTGCTTTGATGTGATATGGAGTACTCATCATGTGTCATTACATTAATTTTTGGTTCTAGATATACAAATTGACAAGACCTCTTGTTCTACCCTTTGCAAATTTTGTCAGTGCCATAAAAAGGTAACTCAAATCCCTTTTACACTTTAGAACGTAAGACTTTATGATATAAATATTCTAATTCTAATTTGCATATTACTATTCAATAGGTAAAATTCATGAGTATGACAAATTTCAACATCCATTTCAACTTCATTTTAAGATTATGCAAAGATATCATTTCTTTCCCTATCTTAGTGCTATTTTAACCAAATTGGGAAGCATTTATATCCTATATCTTGAAAATTCCCACAAATTATCTATAAATATAAGGATATCTCTTCAGATTCATGAGAATACCTAGAGTTTTAGAGCAACTTTTCACCTTCGATCTTGAAATGTGCAGATTTGAAGCCTTATCATATTCTTTATCAGGTTCTTTAAGTCAGAGTCACCACCTCTTCTTTAGAGGATTATGGTTTAAAACAAATTGAACTATCTTCTAAGTAGATCTCGTTCTAGGTTTTCTCCAACAGCGGAGTCGCCTTCAAATTTTACACACTTTGCTGCTATGAACACTTTCACCTGGTTCAAGAATTACACAATATATGAACTGGATGTTTAGATTAATCTCACCATTTGACTTTGTACTAAAATAATCTGCAACTGGAGGATGACAATTGTCCCCAACAGAGTCACCATTTATGTTGGTGATTTTTTCAACTACCTTTGGAATCTTCTCAAAGGTAGCCAACCTTTATGTTAAAAAATTTCCAAGGGTTAGTGGCCAACACAACGAATAGAGGATTCTAAGGTCTCTATTCCTACTCTTTAGGCTCTATAGGACCAAGGAGGGTATTCCTTATAGTGTTCATTCAATATATCAACATATCAAGAACACTTCAATACATATTCATTCTTATTTGAGGAAAATACACTAAATTCACTAAAGATTTGGCAAGCCTTTGAGTGAATTAATGTCTCTTTTGCTAAGAATGTGGATGCATTTTAAACATATTTCAAAATTGGAAGAATTTTTATAAATGTTGTTTTGATTCTGAATCCATAGCTAGGTATATGATTTATTCATTTAATTGCATGAATGATTGATAAACAAGCTAGTGCCTAATCAATTGGGTAAATGGAGTCAAATATGAAACAATCAGTAATACATTGATCATTTAATTCTGATATATTTATACTATCTCTATAATTCCTTACACTACAGAGACTCATGTTTCCAAAATATTGCTTCTTATCAAATCCTTGTAAATTCTCGTAGACTCATGACTTTTCCCAATCATTTTATTTAGCCCTTTGAGTTAAAGAAAAAAAATAAATCCATACATTCAATTGAACCATTGATGATAGATGAAACACTCTTTGATAATTTCATTTATGATTTGTGAAAATATACAAAAGGAGAGTATATGATTTGGACTTTATAATTTGTTCCAAAACTAGTAATCTATGTAAAACCCTATAAGACTATTACATATATAACTTCAACCCAAGATAGTTTCCTAGCGAATTCATCCAACATTCTACGTTATCAATTTCTTCCTACACTCGGCTTCTACCTAGGACGCACTGGACTCAAAACTTTCAAACATAACCCCTTACATTGAGCCATGAAATCCCTTTTATAACACAAGGGAGTGAGAAAGAATCTGACTCGAAATGTAATTACATTTCATGTTAATTTTAAAATTCATTTCATCGGGGTTAATTTCCTAAACTGGTACATTTTCAATCATTCCTTTATCATGGTAAAACAAAAATACAAAAAGGAGCACCAATCATTTGTCGAAGCTGCCACACAAGCCTTCCAAAAAATATCACCAACACGAAGCAATCACCATCACAGTCATTGACATGAACTCGTGAACTGGTCACCAACATGATGAACCAACAAAACTCACCATTTGGAAGCCACATCACCATAGCACCCAAATCCCCACACCATTAGAAAAGGACACGGGTGTTACTTGGCCTTGTCAGCCACTAAGTAACCACCCTCACTAGGTCTTATAATAGAGAGTGGAGTTGCAATAACAATCTCATCCTTTGAATCACTATAAGGCACCAAAGAAGTGGGGCATAGACTAGGGCCAAGGCCAGATCCTCCTTCTTCACTCAAAGTACTATCAAAAACTAGGATAGGAGCGATGGGTTTCTCTAAGAAAACCATAGGACTTGAACCAAACCTTGTTAATTCTTTCACAAATAGGGGTCCCTTCTCTTTCATCTTGGTTGGTTTCTATGAAAAATTTCTTCTTCTCAAGGCATAGGTGCTCCTAACAGCTACTCTCTCACGTTTCTTGCATGCACTTCTCTTCTTCAGAAAAATTGTCACCTCATCTAGGAGAGGTTCATCCTTAGGCATGTATGAAACTGGTTCTTGCATACTCAGCCTTCGAGACCTTTGAACTGGTGCAACAGGAGTACAAGGCTTGCTCATCCTCTTGAGATACAATAACAACCAGTGCTAGTTATGTAGAAAAACACATGCCACAATTTCCAGGAGAATCACACGTATAGGTAGTGAAGATACCCGTAGTTTCAAATTACAAAGAAAAGTTGAACTGCAACAAGCATACACAATTACATACTAGAAGAGACTATACCACCAACTTTGCAATCCTTACTCTCAGAACTTCTGCAACTATTTCTCCAGCAGTCACATCAATTAATTATGTGCTATGGAAATTCATGAATGATTCAATCAAGCCACATGGAATCCTCATTTAATAGAGGAGTGTAAGGCCAATTGTAATTAATATCCATCTCAGTTCACTCATGTGAGTAGAAAAATCAATTACTGCATGCTACATCTCCACCATCGATCACCACGGATTTAAAACTCAATCAACGAGGCACATTAAGAGTCACCACTTGCTTTATGGATCATACCAAGAAACAACAAGGAGATGCTTTAAATCTACCACATGTTCATCCACATCCTTACCAATCATCCTTGACTCGTTCATCGTCAATCATGTTGAGTGTGGGAAAATCCCAACCACATCCTAGAGGCATCGCCCATCACCAGTTCACAACCTATTTTGAAACCTCATCAAGCTATGGCTTTAGAGCCAATGATGAGCTATTGACCATTGATCTAACCATCGAAAGAATTTAACCAAAGATCCCCACTTTTCATTGTTCATCATGCGTTCCCCCTCTACCAAACCGCCTTAACTAGTGATAAACCATACCCGCGCAATGGGGAGGAGCTCCACCATCAATGGTCATGGGTTCTCCTTTGAAATACAAGAGATAATGGGCAACAGTGCAAGGACCAGTGATGGGATACAAGAATTAATTGCATCACTCATCGCAGGTTATCGTCCTACAACATCAATAAAACATCCGACCGAAGATTTACCTTGGAATCGGTGATGGGTCATATGTTCACCCATGTCACTAGTCATGTGTTACCCTCCAAGTGTGAGGACATGACACATGATATGCAATGAAAGCCTGTGAGTGTATTAAACCATGCATCACTCATCATGGGTAACCTTCTCAAGATAACAACAAAACATGTGATGAATGATGAATGATGAAAAGAGGGCCGAAGGAAAGACATTACATCTCTCATCATGGGTTACCTTGCAGTAAGGGAAACACAACCTGCAACGGACGATAAACCAATAGTAACGGATTTAAATGGTGCCACAAGGGAAGTACATTTTTCATCATCTGATGAGGACAACATTTTAAAACAAAACCCACAATGAGCGATAGACTGTGAGTGGCATCTTAAAAGGTGTGAAACCACATGTGAGAATAAGTTCTTCATAAAAAGGAGGCCTTCCTAGGTGCAACAAGTGACTTGAATGATAGGGCCAGTCAAGAATGATAGCAGGGGTCATAAAATTCCACTTGATTTAAATGGTGACCCGATGTTGTTGGTCAATAAGAAAACATAATCCAATAAATAGATTAAGGGTGTAAATGAGCAAAGCGATAAAACCCTAAATGTTGATGACATTGAGGGAGAAGATTTTGTAAGGAAAATCAGATGAGGAAACAATTCTCCTAATATCAATACCTTAGAGAAGAATGTAGATATACTTTTAATTTTTCAATTACAGTTCAACGAAGATGCACTATGAAGTAATATAACAGAAACATAGTATTTGACAATCATACATGAACACCAGATATAGGTGGGAAAACCCTTATGGGAGAAAAACCCACCACACAAAGAGAAGTCACTTTGTATTACAGTAATAAAGATTACATACAATTTTTAGACTTATCTTTTTGATGTCTGTTTACAACAGCATTCACCATGAACAATCTTGTATAGGAACCTTCAAGTTACAGTCTTTACAGATTAGATTACATTTACTGATCATACAATCACTCAGCAATCTGTTGATCAAACCTTCAAACCAACCAACTGATTCAATCTGCAAACACAGAATAAATCCATGTTGTTCCATGTCCATCGAGCTTCCTCACAGAACTGTCACAATGAACAATCTTCCAACTGTTCAGATTCAACTTCTCCTATTGGTCCACGAGACTCTGCATAGGATGGTCAATTAGTCAACTAAATTTACACTGTGTTGGCATCTCGATGAGACACTAACAGTGTCTCGCCGATGCCACATAACCTTCATATCGACGTTGCCAAGAGTAATCATTTTCACCAAGATGTTCTATCAAGCTTTCAGTGTTACGCCAAAGCACCAAGCAGTCGCCCAGACCTATCGTTCTCACCAGGAGATCATAGCGAGTCACCAAAGGTTATACCGAAGTCACATATTATACCGAGCTCCAAAGAATAGTCAGCAAGACTTAACACCTTCACCGAGAGTTCTTATCAAACACATATTTGTTACACCGATGACCACCATTCGCCAAGACCTATGCCGAAGTACCCTCATCATCGGTGAGACTTACATCATTCGCTGGGAATTCTTCTCGAACCATTTGGGTTACCCCAATAGCCATCGTCTATCGGCAAGACATCCATCAGTCGCTAAGAGATCTCCCCGAGATCCTTTGTGTTACACTGAACACCAAACGGTTGGAAAGACTTAACACTCTTGCCAAGACCTTTCCCCGATCGCTTTGAGTTACTCCGATGTACATTTAGATGTGTCCCCGTTGGCGTGACCTTCACTGTTCGCTAAGACTTCTCACCGAACTGACATAGGTTATCCCGAAGCCCGTTTTCGTCATGAGTCTCCCTGATTTACGATTGAATGGCCTATCGGCCAAAGAACTACACGTGATAAGAGGTCATAGCGAATACACTATGTCACAATGAAGGCTCCAAAGAATAAGCGTTTGGCAAGACTTCTACAAGGTCACAGTGACTTGTTCAAAATAGAATGTATCAAAGCTGCTAGTCGGCCAGACATGATAGATGTCATACCAACTTTTCTCCAAAGGAGGTTTCAGCCTATATTGATTGAGGCATAATTCCAACAATCTCCCACTTGATGAAGATCATATAGGTACCTCCAAAGCACAACATAACTTACTAAAAATCATGGGCACTAAAGCCCATTGAACTAGCACACCACCTAAACTTGTCTGTGCTCACTAGCTTCGTCAATGAATCTGCAACATTCTCCAGAGTATCAACCTTTTCCAAACTGACATTTCCATCCCACACCATATCTCGCACAAAGTGGTCTATATGTTTCATCCTGGCATGGAAAGTTGGATTCTTTGCCAGATAAATTGCACTCTGACTATCACAAAAAATAGTTATTTCCCCTGCATCAAAACCAATGTTAGAACACAAATGTTTCAACCAAACTGCTTCTTTACAAGCATGAGTAGCTACCATGTATTCAGCCTCTGTAGTGGACAAAGTGACTATAGCCTGCCACTTACTCATCCAACTCACTCCACCACCATTCAACATGAAAATGTATCCACTGGTGGACCTCCTCCTGTCAATGTCCCCTGCCCAATCAAAATCTACATATCCATGAATGTTGAGAGTCCTCTGTGATTCAACCAATTTCCCATGGTAACACAAAGTAAAATCTGTATTTCCCTTCAAATATCTAGAAACTCTTTTCACAGCATCCCAATGCGTTCTTCCTGGATTAGCCATAAACCGACTAAGAACTCCCACTACTTGGGCAATGTCTGGCCTTGTACAGACCATTGCATACATAAGACTGCCAACCACACTAGCATAGGGTACACTGGTCATGTCCTCCATCTCAATAGGAGACTTTGGACAGTGCTCAACAGATAACTCTATTCCCTACAAGAATGGAACCACTAGCTGTTTGCAATCATTCATACAAAATCTCTCAAGAACAGTCCTGATATACTTACTCTAACTAAACCATAGTTTCTATTCTTTTTGTCCCTGGTTATCTCCATCCCCAAAATATACCTTGCTGCACCAAGATCCTTCATTTCAAACTTAGCAGACAAATGAGACCTAAGATTAGAAATCATTAGCTTTTTATTTCCTATGAACAACATATCATCAACATAGAGAGCAATAACAAGTACTCGATCACTTTCAACTTTATAATATACGCAGTGATTAGATTTTGATCTCACAAATCCCAAAGACAATACAAAAGTATCAAATTTCTGGTACCACATTCTAGGTGACTACTTTAACCCATACAAAGACTTCTTTAATTTGCATACCAGTTTTTCTTTACCTTTTTCAACAAAGTGCTTAGGCTAGGACATATAGATTTCTTCTTCAAGATCACCATGAAAAAATGTTGTCTTGACATCCATCTGTTCTACCTCTAAGTCATATGCTACTACAAGTGACAAAATAAATCTGATAGATGTCAGCTTTGCTATAGGAGAAAAAATCTCCCCATAATCAATTCCCTCAACCTAGGAATAACCCTTTGCAACTAGTCTTGCCTTGTACTTTTCTACACTACCATCCAGACCAATCTTCTTCTTAAATACCCATTTGCAACCAATAGCCTTTCTGTCTTTAGGCAAGGGCACCAAACTCCAAGTTTCATTCTTTTCTAATGATGCCATCTCTTCATTCATGGCTTCCAACCAAGAGTTTGAATCAGGCATTCTAAATGCCTCTTTCACAATCTTAGGCTCATCAGTGCTAGAAATTAAAGCATAGGCACAAGTAGAATCAATCAAAGAGAACCCATACCTATCTGGTTGTTTTCTTTCATAGGCTGACCTCCTCACTTGCTGAGGTTGAGGTTTTTATTCTTCAAAACTTTCAGAATTGCTTGAGCTCTCCTCAGTTTTAGGTACATTTTGAATTTCCAATTCCTCTTTCTCTAGTGTAGGAGGAATTAATGCTACATCCTTATTGTTTTCTGACTTTGTCTCTGACTGTAGATCCAAAGTGGAAGGTTTCAGCTCACGAAAGATTACACTTTTGCTATATACAACCTTCTCTATATTAGGATTCCAAAGCTTGTATCCTTTTATGATGGTGCTATAGCCAATAAAAATATATTTGACAGCCTTGTTTTCTAGTTTAGATTTTTTCACATCTGACACATGAGTATAGGCCTCATAGCCAAAAACACGAACATGTCTAAGAGAGGGCTTCTTACCAGACCACGCTTCCAAAGGTGTTTTCTCAACAAGAGCAGAATTTGGAGAATGATTTATTAGATAACATGCAGTAGATATAGCATCAGCCCAGAACTTCTCCTCCAAGCTAGCACTACTGAGCATACTTCGTGCTCTCTCCATCACTGGCCTATTGAACCTTTCTGCAACTCCATTTTACTGTGGAGTATAAGGTGTAGTCTTGTGTCTTTTAATTCCATGGTCTTTACAGTATCTTTCAAATTCATCAGAACAGAATTCACCACCATTATCAGTCCTTAAGCATTTTATTTTTCTTCCAGACTAATTTTCTACAAGGTTCTTAAAATCCTTAAATCGACTGAACACTTCTGATTTACTTTTCAAAAAATAAACAAATGCTCTTCTTGAATAATCATCAATGAATGACACATAGTATCTTGATTTAGACAAAGAAGGAACATCTACTGGACCAAACACATCTAAATGAATATAATCTAGCAAACCAAAAGATTTATGAGGACTAGAATAAAATGAAACATGGTGCTGCTTTCCATATATACAGTGTTCATAGAATTCAAATTCAAGATTACAATCTTCAAGTCCCTCAACCAGGTTTTTATTCTTCAAGGTTTTTAAACCTTTTTCTCCTATGTGGCCTAACCTATGATGCCAAAGCATAGTCTTCTTTATAGGAAGTTTTAATTCCATAGAGTTTACATAATTAGGGATATTTCCCTCTTTACCTCTACGAGCAACTTTCAGTGACTTTCCAGAGACACTGTTACATTGAACAGCATGTGCATCCAACTTGTATAGGGTACCAATTCGAGCACCTCTAACCAGCACCATTGAACCTCTAGTCATCTTGCAACCATTTCTAGAGAACATAACTTGTACTCCAATATCATTCAACATACTTATAGAAAGTAAGTTTTGAGCCAAACCTAGTATATGCATTACATTATTGATTCCCTTCACTCTGCCATCAAGGAAATGCATTCTGACTCTTCCATGGCCAACAATCTCTAAAGTTGAATCACTTGCCAAGTACACCTTTCCACCATTGTATTCTTCATACTTCATGAACCATTCTCTATGAGATGTCATGTGGAAAGATGCTCCAGAATCAATTAGCGAGACATCATCTGATGCCTGAGTAACCAAGGCTGCAATGAAGGTGTCACCATCACTATGAGAAGAACCATTATCAAAAGAGCCCTTCTTCTTCTTTTTCTCCTCTTTACAATCCTTTCGGACATGACCAGGTTGCCCACAGTTCCAACACTTCACCTTGGACTTCTTGCCAGGAGACTTTGATCTCCCCTATGATTTTGATTTGGACTTCTTGTCCTTCTTCTTGCCTTTCTCTTTCAGTCTTCCTCTGATAGCAAGAGCTTCCTTCACCATCTCAGAAGATTTCCTTCTCATCTCTTCTGACAGCAAAGAACCAACAACATCTTCCATCTTGAAACTGGATGTTGTACTCCCAATAGACATCACCAGATGATCCCAAGAGTCTGGCAAAGAACACAGTAAAAGCATACAACGATCCTCTTCATCAATTTTTACACCAACATATGTCAATTAAGCAATCAACATATTAAATGTGTTTAAATGATCAGCTACAGACCCTCCTTCCTGCATTCTCAAAGAATACAGCTTCCTCCTCAGGAACAGTTTATTCACCAAGGACTTCCCCTGATAAATAGACACAGTCTCTTCCACAAAGAAGAGGCAGTCTTCTCCTCATGCACATTCAGAAGAACTGAGTCTGCCAAATAGAGCCTTATCAGCCCCTTAGACTTTCTATCTACAAGATCCTAATCTTCTTGCTTCATGCATGTAGGTTTAGTTCTAGACATAGCAAGCCATAGATCACAATCAACTTGAAGATCCTCCATCTTGAGTTTCAATAACTCAAAGTTACTGTCGTTGAACTTCTCTATTTCAAACTTTCCAGACGTGCTAGCCATCTCAGCCTGTAAATAGAAATAACAAACTCTACAAGACTCCCACTAAATAGAATTGACACAAAAAACACAACGTACCCACAAGGATAACACAACTGGCCAGGCTATGATACCACTTGTAAGGAAAATAAGATATGGAAACAATTCTCCTAACATCAATACCTCAGAGAAGAATGTAGATATACTTTTAATTTTTCAATTACAGTTCAACTAAGATGCACTATGAAGTAATATAATAGAAACTAAGTATTTGAAAATCACACATGAACACCAGATATACATGGGAAAACCCTTACAGGAGAAAAACCCACCACACCAAGAGAAGTCACTTTGTATTATAGTAATAAAGATTACATAAAAGTTTTAGACTTATCTAAATCTGATGTTTGTTTATAGCAGCATTCACCATGAACAATCTTGTACATGAACCTTCAAGTTACAATCTGTACAGATTAGATTACATTTACTGATCATACAATCACTCAGCAATCCGTCGATCCAACCTTCGAACCAGCCAACCGATTCAAACTACAAACACAAAGTAAATCCATGTTGTTCCATGTTCGTCGAGCTTCCTCACAGAACCGTCACAAGGAACAATCTTCCAACTTTTCAGATTCGGCTTCTCCTATTGGTCCATGAGACTCCAGATAGGATGGTCAATCGGTCAACAGAATTCGCACTATGTTGGCATCTCGGTGAGACACTAACAGTGTCTTTCCGATGCCACATAACCTTCATATCGACGTCTCCAAGAGTAATCATTTTTTCCAAGATGTTCTATCGAGCTTTCAGTGTTACGCTGAAGCACCAAGCAGTCACCTAGACCTATCGCTTTCTCCAGGAGATCATAGCGAGTCACCAAAGGTTATACCGAAGTCACATATTATACTGAGCTCCAAAGAATAGTCAGCAAGACTTAACACCTTCACCGAGAGTTCTTATTGAACACATGTTTGTTACACCAATGACCACCATTCGCCAAGACCTATGCTGAAGTACCCTCATCATCGGCGAGACTTACATCATTCACCGGGACTTCTTCCCGAACATGTGGGTTACCCTGATAGCCATCGGCTATCGGCAAGACATCCATCAGTCGCTAAGAGATCTCCCCGAGATCCTTTGTGTTACACTGAACACCAAATGGTTAGCAAGACTTAACACTCTTGCCAAGACCTTTCTCCGATCGCTATGAGTTACTCTGATGTACATTTGGATGTGTCCCCATCGGCGTGACCTTCACTGTTTGCTAAGACTTCTCACCAAACCGACATAGGTTATCCCAAAGCCCGTGTTAGTCATGAGTATCCCTGATTTATGATTGAATGGCCTGTCGGCTAAAGAACTCCACGTGATAAGAGGTCATAGCGAATACACTATGTCATAATGAAGGCTCCAAAGAATAAGCGTTTGGCAAAAATTCTGAAAGGTGACAGCTACCTGTTCAAAATAGAATGTATCAAAGCTGCTAGTCGGCTAGACATGATAGATGTCATACCGGCTTTGCTCTAATGGAGGTTTCAGCCTGTATTGATTGAGGCATAATTCCAACAGATTTCACAGGCTTGAGAATAGGAATAGTGGAACAACAAAAATTTAGGGTTCCACCAAATAGGATGATTATAGAAGATGGAATCACATAGGAAACAAGTCCTTAGGCTTGGTTGTATGAATTGTGCATCTCCCAACACCTAGAATCCTTCATGATTCTCTAAAGGAATCTATCATCAACCTTCACTAATGCTTCACCTTGGACACAAAGTGGGCTTGAAGATGTCAAAAGGCTGCTCCAAACTTCACTTTTGCTTGAATGCTTTGTCTCATGAAATTTATTTTTCTATTGCTTACTTGTAATATTGCTCTAGCTTTCTCTCTTAGGTGAAATTATGTAAAATGACCTTGTATTTATACTAAATTAGAGAATTAACCCCAAAATTCAAACATTTCAAGCTGACCTCAGATTTGGAAATGAAATTAATTAAAATCCCATTAGAATTAAATTCAAAAAGAGGATCATTGTTAAGGGAGGACCCATTTTCCACCTAGGCTGAATGTGTCCTACCACACTTTCCAGGACCAAGCTCCGAGGAGTGTAAAGAAGATAAAAAACCCAGTTGAAATATGCAAATAAAGTGGGGTCCCAATAAGGGAGGACCCATTCACCCTTAGTGGTGAATGGATCCTTGCACACTTTCCAGGACCTAGAACTTGCCAAATTCAAGGTTATGTTATTTAATTACTAGGTGTTGAGATTGATCCCTCAAAAAATGCAATTTAGAGGGCTTGAATTTGAATTAAAAGGGGAAATTATGTCTAATTAACCGCAATTAATTAATACCACCCTAGATAGATGTGAAAGTGTTTTTAAACACTTCACAATACCATAAATAGGGCTCAAATTAAGTAGAAGAGGGGTCCATTAGGCTTAATTGAATGAATAGACCTTAGAAAAGTGTGAAAATGTCTTACAACACTTTACAACACCTTTGCAAAATTCAAAATTTAAATATATTTTAATTAAATAAGGACCCTAGAGAGGTTTGAATGTGTACAACACCTTAGAACACCACTCCAAACCATAATTAAGTTAATTATGTGTCAATTATTTCAAATAAAGTGTGGAAAATTATTAGATTTTTTGACACTACAAAAACATTGATAGCCGACAAATGATTTAAGAAAGTCAAATAATAAAATACTAACACTAACATCTCAATAAAGGGTCCTATTGTACCTTCACACTCATGCCTCTTTTTCCTCTTGACAAAAGTTGGACCCCCTCATCTTCATCTTGCATGTCTTCATTTTCATTTCCTCCTTTTTTTCTTTCCTTCCTTTTACCTTATTCCTTACCTTTCTCTTTGTTTGCTCATTGGGTTTGGATGTTAGGCTTCCAAGGAATGATATACCTTCCTTGTCATCTCCAATCCCCAATCCTTCCCTCTTCACCTATTAGTGTTTGATTGTTTTTCCTTTGTCAGACTTTCTTAGTCAAGGTTTTCTCTTCTAAGTACCTTGGCGTGCACAGTATAGTGACGGTGCCTCATCTGACGTTCATGTCACATCATGTCTTGTCATGCAATATGGGTATTTGAGTTTAATGCAACATCATGGACATTGAATATTTCCTACCTCCATTAATGCAAAATATTGCAAGGGTATTAGTTAAGGATTCACTCATTTTATGATTACCCAATTTAAACAAAATTGCAATTTGTGGAGCACTACAAATTTCTTTCACTTTTTGGTTGCCATTATTGCTATTATTTTCCCGCATACTTGACTCAGTTGGAGTGTATTGAGTTCCTAGTTTGCATTGGTGGTGATTTGCATTACATTCTTGGTTTCTTGCATTCATGTGGTTTCCTATCTATTTTCTTGTGGTTTCCCACATTCATGATTTTCCTGGTTCGTGGTGTGATCATGTGAACTATCTTGGTGTTGTTCTTTCTCTCCCATTCATTTCACACATTATCAATTTGGTGGCTCAAACCATTTTCTTTGTGATTACCTGGTTTTTGTTCTTCTTTGGTGTGCATGGGTGTGTTTGAGTTTTGTTGTTTTTTTCACTTTATTTTCTTGGTTTCACTTTGGACATTCTTCTATGGTTTTTTCCATTTTTGTTTTTTCCTTTTTTTTCTTACCTTTTTAGGTTTTGTCACCTCATCAAATTGAGGTTCCTTCTAGCATGTCTTTCGATGTCATTTGTGATGTTATTGTCAGACCTCAAACCTCAAGTTTATTGAGGTTTTCTTCCCTTTTGTGCCTTAGCACTTTCACAACTAATAACACTTGGGTGTCGGATGTTATGAATCCCCCTTACATAATGCATGGAAAAATATGAAAAGGTAAGGAGTATCTCTGATGCCCAACTCCCGATCATGCTTTAGTAATTCACTAAAACTATTAAAAATTTTAGACTTTGGCCATTGGAGATTTCTCTTACTACTTTCTTATAGAGGTGGAAGTGGTAAATGGTATCCCCAATCTCCGATCCCCAAAGAAACAATGAAAATTTAACTAAGGCTTATCAATCTTCCAAAATATCCTTTCAGATGTCAGATCTTTGACTTCCCTAGGTTTCCCTTTGATTTGTGTGTTAGAAATTTCCAAAAGGTCAAAACAAATTTTGGGCCTCAAGTATCACAAGTTTCCCTTACATCATACTTGAAAACATATGCAAAGGGTAAGATGAAACTCCAACATCTAATTGGGGACATCTGATCCCCTATCCTTCCTTTATAATTTAGTTAAAAAATGATCATGACTTACAGATTTCGATAGTCAAAGGTGCCCCATATCAATTTCTTATAGAGGTGTCAAAAGAGGTAAACGATATCCCCACTCCTCAATTCTTGATGACTTGTAAAACACTTCAGAATTTAAGTGTATTGTTTATACGTTCCCTTATTAAGGTAGGAGGTATGATGGGACCCCAATGACTAATGTTTGTAAATAAGAGTATTTTCCTTCATCATGTGTTAGATAAGTTTGGATTCATTGAACTTATTTGACAAATCCAAGTCAAGATTCAAAATAAAATAATGAGATTTCTAGGTTGCAAACTTGTTAGGAGGGGGTAAAGTGAAACTCTGAATCCTGACCCCCGAAGTCTTTTCAGACTTCACAAATTGGGTTTACTTTTTTAAGTTTAATTGATTATCAAGAAAAGAGTAAAGTGAAAGAGAAAATCTTGACCCTCGAAATTCTTTTAGACTTTGCTAGTAGGGAATACCATTTAAAAAATACCGATGTAAGCAATGGAAGGGGTAAATGAGATCTTTGATCTCTAATTGTGAATGAGATGGAATCTTAAAAATGAGAATTCACCTTATGAGCAAGATGTATAAAGGATCCCTGATCCTCGATGCCTAAAAAGGTGAATAAAGGAAAACTAAACTCTTATTGTGCAAATTCTTATAGTAAAAGGTAAGGAGTAAGCCTAAAGGTTGATCCTTGAAGCTTTTGCATAACTTCTTTTTGACAAGTTATAACTTTGAGATAAAAAATGGATTGTCTAACATGTCCTTTATTATAAGGTTTATTTCCTTAACTATGTAAATGTTAATATGTGGTACTTGTGTTTGTAGAAAGGATGTCAACTAAGGATTTAAAAGAGATGAAATTCCAATTCAAAGGTTATCATTCACCTTCTAAGATGTTTTCCCCATACAATGAGATTGGAGACACTGACCTTGTACACACCAACCTATATGAGTTTAGGTGAAGGGTCAGTGACCATGCTGTCAAGACTTCAATGGATAGAGATCTTTCCAAGCCAAGATTGGTGGAAGTTGTTGCTTTCCCAGTTGTAGTTCAATCTACAAAACTAGTATTGAAATGTGCCCAACATTACAATCACAAGAGTTGAAAGGTCAAGGGGTCCAATGGAGAGATTGTACTAGATTTGGCTCTGGAATGATAAAAGAGGGTTTTCAAAATTTCTTCTCACATTGAATATAAAGCAGTAGATATGAAGAAAGAAGTAAAGTATTTTTATTACTCTCTAAATGATAGTTTGAATTACATAAATAGCTACTTGTTGGAGAAGCCTAGAAAGGTGGATACTAAATTAGAAAAGGTACAACACATGAGTGAATATAAAGAAGATGTCAAGGACCTGATTGTACTATTGAGTTGAGTCTTTAGATAATAGAATGCCAAGGACTTTTACCCATGGATTCTTAGATTTGTCAAGATCATAATGTAGGAAACACAAGGGTAGACAATTAAGAAGGGGGGTGAATTAGTTGTCACATAAATTATACTTATTAAACTTATTCTTAGATATGATAAATAAACGTGAAAGCATAAACCATCACCACATCAAAAACACACATAACACCTAGATTTTATACATGGAAACCCTGTTAGGGGAAAAACCATGGTGGAGGTTAGTCCACAAGATTATACCTTGTTAAAAGTATTAAAGTATTATAAATGGGGAATTCACATGCATTCAGGCACACTACCTAGAGCTCACTAGTCAAATACAAAAGGATTACTACCCAAAGGAAGACTCGCTATCTTACAATAACATTCAGATTACATCCAAAATATTTTGAACTGAGAAAATAGCAGCTTCTAATGCCTAATTATAGTTTTGGTTAAGCACATAAACTCTTCTTCACACTTTACTTCTGCCTTCAAAAGATTAGAACATTGTTCACACACAACACATCGCACACCACGCCACCAAATGGTATAAACAATTGATCATATATATCTGCAACTAGGGATTAGAGAAACTACATGTTGGCCCAACAAAATATGAAATGTGTACAAATTGTTATCCCAAACCATATTAAGGACCCAAAACAACATCCTCAAACATGAAACACCTTAAACAATATTCCTCGAAGATCCGCAACATGCTACAATCACCCTGTCAGCCATGATCATGAAAAATATGAACTCACAAAAGAAAATTACCAATTTTGAGCACAACGATCAATGTGAACCAACAACACAAATAGAGCATGATCTAGAAACATCCACAAGCATCGTGAATACCACAAAATCATCTGCAACAACTCAAATTACTAGAATCACATTATCTTCTTTTAAGAACACCAACTAAAGCAACAAAACAACTGTCAGAACACAGATACTCATAACTCAATCAAATATTCATGCGAACCTCTAAAACATCATGTGGATAAACTAGATATACGTGTCAAAAAACGCTTTAATCTGCAACCTCTTATCATCAATATATTGAGCTAGCCACCATACTGAACTTCACTGCATCACCAACAACCTACAACTTATTTTATTATAATTTTTTCAATATCCTCGACATATACAACCTTAAAGACATTAATTCCAATAGTGTTGACATCAATGAAAAACACATATTAGCAATATCCAACAATCTCCCCCTTTCGTATTGATGGCAACACATGATGTGAAAAACACCATCAATGCAACTCTCTCTTAGCACTTTCTCCCCCTTAGATTTTGACTCTTTTCTCCTTAACTCTTTCACAGTTTTTCACATGACTCTTCTCCACCTTTGACATCAATGATAAATATACACATTATATTTCTCCACACAAGGTTTGAACCACATTTTTGAACATTTGACTACTCCCCCCAAGTAGCAACCACCACAACATCAATCCGGATCACAAGATATGACTATGAAATGCACAGACGGATGCAATTCAATGCATTTTAATTCTAATTAGGAGGGGTAATCACCCCTAGCTTCCCTTTGAGATACTCAAAATTATATTTAAATACAAGCTTGAACAAATACTTGTCCAATCTGGCATACCATGCTCTTGGGGCTTGCTTAAGTCCATACAATGCTTTCTTCAATCAACAAACCATATCTCCTTGATCAACCAATTGAAATCCATCAGGTTGCTCAATATACACTTCTTCTAGTTCACCATTTAGAAATTCTACCTTGACATCCATCTAATAAGCCTTGAACTTTTTGTAAGTAGAATAAGCAATAAATAGTCTCACAACTTCAATCCTAGCAATAGGAGAAAAAGTTTCTTCAAATTCAATTACTTCCATCTGAGAACATCCTTTACACACAAGTATTGCTTTGTTTCTAACAACTTCACCTTGCTCATTTAGTTTGTTCCAAAAGACCCATTTAGTTCCAATTACATTTTTGTCCTTAGGTCTAGGAACAAGAATCCATGTATCATTCTTCTCAATTTTCAGTAGTTCTTCTTTCATTGCTTCCACCCAATGTTCATATTTGCATGCTTCATTGACACTATTAGGCTCAGTCTTTGAGATCAAACAATATTCTTCTACAATTCTTCTCCTAGTTTGAACACCTTTGTTCTTATCACCTATAATCTTATCTTTGTTCTTATCACCTTTGTTCTTATCACCTATATATCAATTCTTTCTTTAGGTTTATGAGATTTTGTTTCATAGAGAGTTTGATCAACTTCAATAACACCTTTTAATTGTATTAGTATACAAGCTACCTCTTTAGTATCCCCAATCTCCTCACTCATTTCATATGGAATCAAGGGTTCTTGTTCTTGCATCTTTTTCCTTTTGGATTGGGCTACTTAGGAGGTGAATTTGATGGAGAAAGTTTTACTAAACTCTCATCTTGGGGTTCTAATATCACAACACTACTTAACCTTTTGGTGGGTAGCTTGGTAGGTTTCTCCAACTCCATTTTTTCTTTTCCATCAATTTTTCAAACTTTTCAATCATTAGATTTATCCTCTTGATAGGATTTTCTTCTTCTATATAAAACCCTTGAAATTCATTATCCATCTTCCTTCTTTCCTCCAATATTTTAAATATCTCCCATTTTCCTTCTTCTTTGGTATACATCCTGGGGAGTGAGACAATTTCTTATTACATCCTCTTCATAATCCACCTCATGGGTGATTCTAGTATTTTCAAGGATTTTTTGTTTGAAAAAATTCATGTGACTCTTAGGGTCGAAGACCCTCTCTTTCCCATATTTTAAAGAATATTTTGGGTATGTGTAGGATCATGATGGGCCAAAAAGTGGCAATATGATGGGTATGTGGCTGACGACTTTTTTTTTACCCAAAATTGATGAAACAAAAAGGGTTTTTAAAGAATATTCTCAGCTTTCCATCAATATAAATTATGCTTTACTTTGAATTTAATAAGTAATTATTATTCATTTTCTACTCAAATTATGACTAAAGTCCTAATTGATAGGCTGATTCACAAACATCTATAGCTTTCAAACGGTATCACATTTTTTGAATCCAAAACATGCATCACATTCTATGCTTCACATACTATAGGATTAAAAAAAGAAAAATTGAATTTCATGAAGTTTTGACCAAGTTAAGGTGGTCAAACATACAAGTTTTTTATATTTTTAAAAAGTTGTAATAAAAAATTCATAATTAATTATTTACTTGGAAAAAATTACAAAAAAAATATGCATCACATCAGGACATGAGTCCTCTACTTATATCTAAAATCTTATAAAAAAATATTAGCATTTTATTGTGGTTAGGGTGGTCAGACAAACACCTACTTATTTTTTCCCTGAGATGTAAGTACTACTACTTTGAAATTTCAAGTTCTCACGAAATAGAATTTTTTTAAACAAACCTAGTAGTTTAGAAATTGCATTCAATTTGCTACTGATTCTATTCTTACATATTTTTAAAATAATATAGAGAACTTATTCAAATTTTTACATCAAGTTTCCTAACTCTGATTTTTCTAAATTTTTTGCCACTTAAGGGCCTGTTTTTTCCATGATGATCCTACACATACCCTTTTGTTTTTAAAAATTTCTATAGTTCCTCAAGAGTGTTTGATCCAATATAAAATTCACCACATACTATCAAGTTAGGCAAAAAGGTGCCTTCCTTCTATCATTGCATGACCTCCTTCTCCATCCACATCATCTGCCACATGAATTCTAGGAAGGCTAACTAGAGAGGAACAAATTTAGGCAAGATATGTGGGGCTTTGGGACATCCATATACTATGATCACTATGATATTGGGAAAGCAAAACCAATCTCCAAAATTATGAGTATGCCCTTTTTCTAGTCTAAGTGCCAAGGGTCTTAACAATTATAAGATTGGTGCATGTAATCTTGGGTACCCACAGCCAAGGACTGCCATAATTTTGAGTACAAAATACTTATAGAATATCAAAAAATCACTCTTCTTACACCTACTATCCCTTATGTAACACCAGTTCTAAACAAGCAGTTGATTACCTTGCTAATCTACTACATGCCCAAACACATTCTTTGAGTCCATATTTTTTTGCTATGATATAAAATTAAGTGGCACAACAATGAGTAAAACCTAAAAGTGATGGGGGCTCTATCTTCCCTTACTTGTAGGAACCCATCATGTAATTATTTTTCAAGGAATGAGGAAAAATCATATTCAATATTAGTTTCAAGGTTCTAAATTCTCATTGCTAACATCATAAGGCTAATTACCATCTTTTCTTGAGTGTCTATCCCTAGAATTTGGCATAAATCAAAGTAGATTCTTTTAAAATACGCCTAGAAATCCTCAACATCAAATGGCTCAACATAAGAGGGGGAGATGGTTATTCTTCTTTTGAACTCTCCTTTCTTCATGTGCATGGGGAGCTCATCACTTCTATAATTCTTTCTTAAACTATTGTAATCCACTTCACTCCTCTACAAGTCAATTTTGGTAAGGGCTTGTTTGTTTAGGTTGAAACACTCTATAATGGTAGACTTGGTAAGTACTACTAATGGTGAACCATTTGTCATTCTTACTATATTGGTGGCTAAATGATAGTTTTGTGCCAATACTCTAATGAATTTGACATCTATGAAAACATTAGGAACAATCAACTTGGCTACATCTAGAGTCTAAGGGTTTGATATTGGAGTCTTATAATCTCTCTTCTCATAGAAATACCCAAAAAAGTCCCACCCAAAAATAGGGATGATTACATCTCAACACCCATGAGAAATTTCCCTAAATATTTTCTTAAATCCTTTATCTGTTGACTTGGGAAAAATATCTAATATTGACTATTGCAGAGATCTTTTCTTAGGATCTTCCTTTTTAATATCACTCTTTTTGGGTGGCATGATTAAATTTTTTTTGTTCCTACTTATTTTTTTTATACTTTCAAACTATGAATTTCAACTCAATAGCTGTAGAATGTACTTACCCAGTGACACAATGGCCACAAATCATATTTCCTCTGGACTCCTTATCTCTTGGCATGATGAAATTGTTTTGCAAATGATTGCTAAAATGAGTGTCGAGTTCTAAGTTTATTTGCCTCTGAGTTTAGTCACTTTGACATTTATGTTGACCTCATGTAAAAATATTTCATCATTATCTCATTTTTTAAATTTGAATATACACCATTGATCTTAGAGAATCTAATGGTTTTTGATAATAAAAAATTATTTCCATAATTGATATAAATTATTTCACCAACTTGTACCTCAATACTACCGCTACTCCTTCTGATCAGTGTGATATGATAGCATTACATTATCTGCTTATTATAACCACCCTGATATAATGTTTCCTTCATGTATGACACTTCACTTCTATCATGGTGTCACGGTTTAGTTAATATTTCATAGTCATATTGCATATCACATATATGATAAAGATTTCTTTAGTGTGGGATAGTGTGGAACTTGTTGCTATACCACAAGCTCTTTCAAGTCTTGAATATTCCCATTGCAAAACTACGGTTTGAAATAATCCTTCACCGCCATACTACACAACCTTTTCATGATATAACTTGTACATTACGGGATGGTGAGTTAAGCTTTTTGCTATCACTATACCACACACATCCTATTGCTTTGTATATTGCTTGTAGTAGGGTAGCAGTTTATGTAAGATGAATCCATGATACCATGCATCTCTTTGTAGCGTACAAAAAATGTATCTTTGGACATTTTAACACTCATTTGAGTCTTTCTTGTGGATGTTGGCCTAGTTTTTCCTTGATTTAGTGTTGTAATGTGGTCAAAACATTCACATTAGATCTTGGCCCTCTTGAATTAATAAGAATTTTATGATGCCTTGCAAAAGTGTTGTCAAGTGTTGTAACACACCTTCACACCTTTCTAGGGTTTTATTAATATATTTCACTTAAATAACCTCTTTTTATCACTTACCAAGCCTTATTTCAAAGTGTTCTAAAGTGTTGTAACAAAATTTCACACTTTTCTAGACTTGTCATCAATAATTTGACCCCTTCTTATGCTTTAATTGGCCCCATTTTACACTTACAAGCCTTAAGTGTATTTTTTTGATAATAATCCTGACAAACATCATTTAATACATCTAATTTATGACACCCACTTAAAATTCCTAAGTGGAACTCATTCACCACTAGAGGCGAATGACTCTCCTTTGGCTCAAAAATCAAAATAAATTTAAAATTCTAGCAGGTTATTATTTTCTAAGATCTAAGGTCGGCTTGTGCTGTGGTATTTTAGAGAAATATTGCATAATTGTGTATAAATATAGGGTTTTTCCTCTAATTTCCTCCTCAATTTTCCTAATCATTCAAGCAATTAACAAGCATTCTCAATTTTACATCCATTGGAGCTTTACTTGCATGTCTTCAAATTTCTACTTTAATGGTTTGGTGAGTTGTAGCATTGCTTTTGTTCATTCATCATTCTCTTTTCATATTTCATTTCATTTTCAAGGGTTTAATTACCAAACTGGGGTTTGACCAAGGCAAACCCCTATTCACTAACCCTCAATAATTTTTCCCTCTATTTGCATGTGTTTTGTAGGTTGAATAGCATGTATATTTTTCAAAGAGAAAGGTTGGAAAAATTGTCAACAATTTGTCAAAGTCATTCAAAGTTGCCAAACCCCTAAAAGAAGCTTGGAGAACACCTACAGGACAAATTTTGTAGTTTCAGATCCGGAAACTTATTAGGAGCAGAAGTGGAAACTGGGAGCTACAGATTCCACTTTCAAATTTCTAGAAATCCTAAAGTGGACTAATAAACCATTTGCGGTGTATGAGTCCCACTGCCAAGCCCAAAACTTAGATTTTGCAGTTCTGAATACCTAGTTGTCTGAAACTTGTTTTGGCAAAATCTTCCCAAAACTGGACTATCACCTAGCTTGGCATATGAGTCCCAATTACTTCAGAAATGAATTCTTAAGGATTCCATAGCTCTATTCCATCCTTTTCCAGTATCGAGGTGCACACTTTCAATTTCATAGTTTTTTTTTTGCAGTTTATTTGCATTTCTAGGTCATTTTGCATATCATAGTGTGTTTTCAAACATCTTGCATTTTCTTAGTTTTGCATTATTAGTTAATCTCTTTTATCATTTCTTAGCATCTAGGACATTCCCCTTAGATAGATTTCAATCATCTTTGCATTGAAATCTTAAGGTATTATTCTTGAGTGAGCCATAAAGGTTTTTGGTACCTCTCTCCTTTTAGGTGCAAAACCCTAGAAGTGTAAGAGCCCCCGCACATTCCAAAAATCTTTGATTCATTTTGGTGCATTATCATTTTTTATGTTGCAAACAAACTACAACAAAATACTATGAAATTGAAAGTGTGCACCTGGAGACTGGAAAAGGATGGAAAAGAGATCTAGAATCTTGTAGAAGTCATTGTTGAAGCCAACTGGGACTCATATGCCAAGTTGGATGACTTAGTCAGTTTCAAGAAGATTCTTCTAGAATAGGTTTCAGACAATTGGTTACTCAAAACTGCAAAATCTTTGTTTTGGGCCTAGCAATGGGACTCATAAGCCACTAATGGTGTATTAGTCCACTTCGGGATTTTTATAAATTCGAAAGTGAAATTTGTAGCTCCTGGTCTACACTTTTTCTCCTGATAGGTTTCTGAATCTGAAACTACAGAATTTGACTTGTAGGTGTTCTCCAAGCTTCTTTTAGGCATTTGACACCTTTAAGTGACTTTAAAAAATTGTTCACAACTTTTCCAACCTTTCTCTTTCACAAATCTACATACTAGACCTACAAAACACATGCAAAGAGAGGGAAAAATTGTTTGACCTGCATTTAGAGCATGACATTTCTGATTTAAAGTGCATTTACATCCTAGGAATAGCTTACATTAACATTGCATTGCATTTTTCATTATTTAATTTGCATTATAGGGTTTCCAAATTTGCATTAGTGAAAAGCTCATCTAGCTTTCATTTTTGCATTTCAATTCATTAAAAATCACTAAAATTCTACATTTTCATATTATATTTGCATCAAAAAATATAAAAAGCTTAAAAACCAATTCAAAATTTTTGAAAATTTTCAAAAAAATCACTACCTGGACTCATTCACCACCCTTGGTGACTTAGTCTAGTTGCACATTTTTCACTACATTTTTTCACATTTAATCTTTAGTTTTTGAGTTTTTGTTTCTTGTTTCTACATTTCATATTCACTTTCTAGAATTTCAATTTTAAGCATTTCATTCTTGTTAGTTTACATTGCATTTGCATTCACCCCACATTTAGAAGCCTTTGCATGAGTGTTTGGTGTCCTATTCTTAATACTTTAGTGAGAAGAAGTTCAAGACTCATGTTATCCCACAATAACACATGCGTTGTGGATCTTGGGTTATCTAGAGCTTTCACTTTATTGGTTCCCAAATCAACAAATGCAATGAGTCCTAAAGAGTAGCCACTCTCTCATATTCAAACTCAATGGGTTGATATGGCCAATGAACAAGATTCAATCAAAGAGATTGAAATCTTCTACACTTTTGGCTATGTTAAACTAGGGAGGGTAATCCCAATCAATATATTTATAGATACGTGTGTGCTAAAGTATGAAATATACTGTAAAAAAATGTTTCTCCTTCAATTGTTTGAATGACACAATACCCTAAAGTTTTGGATAACCTTCACAGCATTATTTAATTCAAACCTGAGAAATGTAGAGCATTAAATTCTACACACAAACAAATTACGACTGATAAGTAATTTTGATTTAAAAGTTGTAGTTGCTCACAATCAGTTTCAAGAAACTACAACATTAAGAGACCAGTGTCATTTCCAAGGTGGAGTCACCTAAACCATGAAACTTAAAACTCATTACAACATTTACTCTATCATAATTATACCTATCACATGATGCCTTGCACCATTGATACTAGAAACCAAACTAGTCATACTTTATCAATCAAAGCATACAGTTGCACAAACCTCTGTCTAGTTATTACAATTTAATTCATTTTTTGAATGAAAGTAACAACATAGAACATACATTCCAGGAAAAACGAGAAGACAAATAGTAGAAACCCTTGATTTATTGTATTCATAATCTAGGCAATGTGTAAAATGAAGACAATTAACTTAGAATATATGATCATTTACATTCAAATATAACAATACTATGAATAAATCCCTCATTTACATGACTCAAGCAACTTCAAAAACTTAAAAATAAACACTATACATATGAAACCCAGTTACAAAAGTATTCCCATGAGACAGAAAAGAATGAGCAACCCCCTTTTTTCTGAAACATAAAATTTGCACTTAAAGAAAGTGCAAAAACCCTAAATGGAGATCTCCTAATGACATCTAGCACATTCATGTCCATAGATCAATAACTTCCTTTACTTGTTGAAGAATCTTCAACCTGCTCTCTATTTTCTTGCTCCTCACTCCATTTCCCTACAATAGAAAAATTTTCCCCACGGGAAGACTTCATCCTTCATCAGTATGCCCTTCTTTGTAGCTAAAAGAATATTTTGTTTTGTTGTTAAAAACCCTTCACCGTAAAATATACATCTCACCTATTCATTTTTCACTTTTACTACATGTGTAGTCTTCGTAAAATGTTTTTGTTTCATTTCCCAACAAATAAAGTTTTTTAACTTTTACTTGCAGCATTCAAAAGGTAAATAATTTAAAAAAACAATTATGGGGCAAAAATAATTTTACCCATGCCTTTTAAAATATGTGTCCAACAATATTTGATAGCCTTTATTTAATGGTGAAAACTTTTAAAAACATTCACATGGGCTATTAAAATATTTCACCTATATATCCCTGCTTTTCACCTTGCATTACCTAGCAACATTTTACATTTACATGCCCAACACAGAAAATATTCAACTTTAATAAAGGAGCAATTTAACCCCTTTTAGTTTTCACGTGCTCACAATATTTTAAATATTCCATTTAAAATAATTGTCTTTTAACATTACACTTCAAAAATCCTTGCCTTTAATAGTGGGGATTTTTAATCATGAGGCACCAAATCTTTTCCCGTGTTCATTTCACCTTCACCATATAATTAAAATATGGGTAAAAATTTAAAATTTTAACATCGAGCCCTTTGACCTCCTTGCTCGTGCTTCAATTTTTACCTCATACTCAAATTTGGCTTTGTGAGGGCTTTTGAATATTTAATATCAGCTTAAAATTTTTACCCGTGCAGTTTAATTCATTCATGGGCCCACCAAAGTTCTTCCCTTTGAACATATCATGCATCACTCATACATTTAGCAAAGCTAATTCATCACACATCGCAAATGTAATGAGGAAATGTAAATCAAAATAGCGATGGACGATATCGTTGTGCCATCGCTAATGTGACTAGGAAAAGAAAAAGGAAATTGCGATGAACGATATTCCTCTTGTCCATCAGAATCCTTTGTTCTTTGTTTTGCAACTTCCCTGGGAACTTTGATGAACTTCTTGCAGCCATGGCAAGAGAAAAATGTATAGGTCGGTTTTCTTGATGCAGGGGCGTTTTAATGGCTGTAGGCAACAAAAAATCATCACAAACATGTTTAAAATCCCTGCCCAAGTATTGGGAATGATCATGGGATGAAATAACAACCTAGAATAGCATTTTTGAGCCAATAAAAACCCCCAAAATCTTGTTGTAAAGCCAAAAACGTGAGAGCTATTCATCCTGTAATAATACTTGATTAAATTTTCCCAAAATATTCCAAAGAAACCTCCATTGAGAAGGAAACACTTCAATCTTCAATACAATAGAGATTGGAGATCAAAAGTCTGCCCCTAACAACTCCATCACACAAGCATCATGTATTGTGAATGCAGCAAGAAACTGAGATATATATTAGCGATGAGTGATAAAGAACTCAGAACATACTCCATCGCCAATGTGCAAAAGGAAAGAGCCCCCAAATCCATGATGGGAGATGAGAGGACACAACCATCGCACCATCATTGATTCAAATGGGAAAAAAAAACCAAAACAGCTATTGGCCATGAGTTTTCCCTAAAGCCTGAAAGCCACTTTTCAGCCAATCACAAGCAATAATTAAACTTTCTTTCATAGAAAACATTTGAAATGTATCTAATTTTTTCCCTAAATGCATTTTTCATATTTGCATAATGTTTAAAATATTCAAACATAAGCATTTGAAACTTTAGGAAAAATGCAAATTTTAATTACATTTGTAGGCCAAATAGAGAAAATTCACTACGCATAAACAGTGACCCCTGGAGCCGAGATTTTTTGTTTCTAGCCATAATCAATTATTTAGAGAAAACCCATTTCCTCAAATTTTTCCAACCATCAAGAATCAAGTACCTCCTTTGTAAAATGGCCCTTGGGACATGTTTGCCGCAACAAAAGTACATTAAAATAATGTATCAAATGACCTTTGATCTTGATGAAAATGGAGCTATAGATGTTTCAAACCCAAAAAAGAAATGGGTTGTCCTTAGAATTTGAAATTTTGAAAATTTTCGAGACACCATTTTTAGCCATGTAGTCAGAAAAGGATTAGTTAACCCATCAAAGCTCATCTAGGAGGCACAAAACTGAGTATGCATGTAACCATTTGAACCAAAAATCCATTGCAACAAAGGGATCATTAAAATGGATCCTGAGGTGAAAGATATTAATCAACAAAGTTGTTCACTCGGGCATTTCTACAACTGCACATGTTTAACACCAATCAGGGTTCTCAAAGTCACCACTCTGAAAAAATATCAAAACAACTTTTGGTTGGCTGCCACTGAAAAAATAAGCTCATCTAGGTACACTAAGTATGTGTGAAAAATGGATTTTATTTAGTCATTATTCTTCATGAGATATTAGGAATCAAAGTTAACCACCTTGAAACATTGTCAAAAAGGCAAATGTAAAACTGAACAAACTATATTTGCTTTTGATCTCGAAAAAATAGCAAATCTGATCATGAGGCTCTAAAAATGGACCAGGGAGAAAATGAATGTAGGGAGAATGGAAAGCAACAATCCTTTTGACATGACAAAAATCCAGTTGCAAGATATCAACTCAAATAGGAGGCCACTTTGCAAGATTGACAATATGTAAACAACAAAAAAGTTTCAAAACTTTCCAACTTTGCTTTTCAAAAAATTATCAAAACTCATCATGGGAAGCTAAAAAATGACAATCATGTTCACATATGTCAAGTAAATGAGTCCACCAAGGGGTTTGGTTTGAAAATCAACAGGCTTTGAATTGTGACCTTCCAAAGTAGGTCACTTGGGTAGATTTTGCAGGTGCACTTCTAAGTGTGGAAAGGAATTTTTTTCAATATGGGCACTTCAAATTTGAAAATTTGAATGTTCCAACAAACTCCTAGTATTTCAACTAGTACACTAGGCATGGATAATACCCTTAGCAACTCTTTTCCTTCATGTAGTATGGAAGTTGAAACACAGAATGATCATATCTTGCAAGACAAAATAATTCAAATTCATGAGGACTTAACACATCTCCAACATCAGGTAAGCCTTGAAAACATTTCAAATATTGCAATTCCTACCATAGAAAACATCCATCACATGCTTGAAAGTGAAGGTGGCCTAGATGTTGTCAAACACATAGTTGAGATATATACAAAGCATCTTCCTTCAACCTCTAGTGCTCCTCAACTAGCCAACAATGTGGTAATCCAAGGAGGACCTCAAACTCCTCCTCCCTTAACCATAGCCTTCATGCCTACCTATACCACTCCTCAAATCACAACAACAATGCAACAAGTTAGTAATGTGATTCCCTCCTCGAGTATTCCTATTAGCATCCTTAATTTTCCTATGTGGCATTGCATGTTTTATGTTCTTCCACATTACCCCATACCACTTATAATGACCCTCTCATAACACAACTTTTCCAAACTGTTTCATCCATGCAAAAAAAATATTCCACCATAAACCAAAATCAGAATGGCCCACCGACGGATTATATTAAAAGAGACTCATTGTCCTTGGAGATATTGTGAACATTGATGCCACAAGGAGTAGAGATGCTCAAATTTGAGAAATATGGAGGGAAGGGAGATCCTTCTGACCATGTTAAAATCTATACTACCTTGTGTAGTGATTTTGTCCTTGATGATAAACTGTTAGCAAAATTGTTCTCTGGGACTTTAAAAGATACTGCCTTGGAATGGTTTTCTTCTTTGCTGAACAATTCAATTTGTTCATTTAATAAACTTGTTGATGCCTTTGTAAATCATTTCCAAGTGCACCTAACTCCTAAGAAAACCTTGGCCAATTTGATGAGATGCAAGTAAAATGAGGATGAAAAGATAACTTATTTTATCTCATGCTATCGATCGATTTATTCCCAAATCAATCTCAAGGTCCCTAACCCACACCTTCATAAGATGTTCATAGAAAACCTGTTGAACCATAAATTTTTGGGTGGCTATGTACTTCTCTTGCACTCTTAGGGTTTTTCACCTAAAAGGAGAGAGATAGACCCAAAAACTATGGTGGTTCACTCAAACTAATGTATGTATGATGGAAATATGTCTAAATGCACTGATATAGATGCAACAAACTGATGAAATTGATTGACTATTAATGCAAAACCTAAGAAATATGAAATGTTTGAAAACACAGTGTGATATGCAGAAATGAGCTAAAAACATCAACAAATGAAATCAAAATTGAATGAGATTGAACATAGTGCACTTGGAAGTAGAATGTTGATGCTAGAAGGTTCTGGAATGCTGTAGAAATCACTATTGATGACCAGTGGGACTCATTTGCCATTGATGGCAAATTAGTCTTCCTTTTGGTAAATTGTGCTGAAACTAGTTTTCGACTATCAGGAATTAAATTCTAATGAAATCAACTTTTATAGCCTAGTAATGGGACTCATCCACCACTAATGGTGAATCAGTCCTCCAAAAATCTACAAACTTTAGGGGTCAACTCTGTGGGTCCAGATCTACACTTGTCTTCTATCGAGCTGACAAAACCAAATCTACATAAAACGGGTTGAATGTTGTCTTCAAGCTTGAATTAGGGTTTAGTTGACTTGAATCACTTTGATGACTTATTGACCACTTTTAAACACCTATTTCTTTGAAAAATCTTCCTACAAGACTTGCAAACACACATGCAAAGAGGGGGAAAATGGTTAAGGGTTAGAGTATAGTGATTTACCTTGGTCAAATCCCACTTTGGTAATCAAACCCTTGAAAAAGAAATAAAATGAAAAAAATAAAAGAATGATGAATAAACAACATGTGAGTTTCCTAAACTCACCAAATCATTGTTGTTGAAGTCTAAAGATATGTCAATGGCTGGTCCAAGATGCTTGATAATTGCTTGATTGAATGATGCTATGATGCTTAAGTGAATGAATGAGATTGAATGCAAGTATGAATGCTTGAATGAATTAGATGAATGGGGCTTAAAATGGATGAAAAACACTTATTTATACACACTGATTCCCTAATTTCCCAAAAATACATCACTGGCTGACATAAGGTCTTAATGAATAAAAACCGGAAAGAAATTTGAATTTATTTTGAATTTTTTGCCAAGAGGGACTCATTCACCACCCATGGCGAATGGGTCCCACTCTAGGCTTGCAAGTGGGTGTCAGAAATTAAGTTGCTTTTAATGTTGTTTTTGGGTTTGTATTCAAAAACACATTTAATTAAGGCCTGTAAGTGCATAAAGGGGCCAAATAAAACATAAGAAAGGTGTAATTAGTGATGACAAGCCTAGAAAAGTGTGAAAGCTTGTTCCAAGACTTTAGAACACTTTAAAATAGGACTTGGTAAGGGATAAAAAGATGATATTTAAATGAATTATAATAAAAATATTCTATAAAAGTGTAGAAACATGTTACAACACTTCACAACAGCTTCACAAGATATCATAAAATCTTAATAATTTGAATATTCAAGACCTAATGTAAATGTTTAAGTTACATTGCAACATTAAATCTAAGAAAAATAAGCCAAGAATCATAGGAAAAAGACCCAAATGACCATGAAAATGTCCAAGATTCATTTTTCTATGGTACATTTAGCCCCCACTTTAGTGAGAGTATGAACTTGCTTCAAACTCACACAAAAGTAGCCATGCATATCAAGAGGGGTCCAAATGCATTTATGCTAGCAAGATGGGATAATAATCAAGAGGGATGATCAAGCCCCCAAGATGAAGATTCCATGGAAAACTAAACATAAGAACAAAGGAACACACATGTGAAAGAGAAAATAAAAGGAAGAGGAAAAGGAAAAGTTGGATCAAGCTTCGATCGTTTGTCCAACTAGTTGTGGATCAGATCTGGGTTGTTTGTCCAAAAAAGAAAATGCATACTCACTCTAGGGTGACGAAACTCATGGCCATCTATTGGGTGAGAAGGCCCAAAAGGTGAGACACATACACTTGGGTGGATATACTCACAAACACATAGGTGGCTATGGGGAAAGTCGTACCTCAGAATGGGCTTCCTACTCAACCATACCAAAGTTATGCCTCCTAATAACTTTAATAAGGCGCCACAAGGGAAAATTTCAGTCTGTGCTTCATGAGACAAGCAAAGCTTCATATGCTTAGAACTCATGAATAGGCAGGATGGTACCACAGGCATGCAAGCTATGTTATGCAAGGTGGTCATATGAATGTAAAAATGTCAAATGTGAAGGAGATGTTCAAATCAGTCTTGTTTAGTTCATGCAAGGTATATCACTTAGGGAACATTGTGTCTAATGTCTCCAAGAGAGGACCAATCAAATAATAGAATATTCACAACTTAGGGGATGTAGTGCATCACATTAGGTGACGAAGAGGAATGTAATATGCTAAGATGGATCACACTTATGAAGGACATTACACCCAATGTCATCCACAAAGTGACAAATGCACTGTATAAAGTAATAAGGCCGCACTAAAAACCAAAAATGAAAATGAATAATACCAATGTATGCCCCCACTTTAAATGAATTGCTACACACCATTTTGTGAGAAATTACTTAAAGTAGCGAAGGAAAAAAATGTAACAAGAAAACAAGACATGAGAGCCAACTTGGAAAGCCCCTATTCCAAGTCGCACATTTCCGAGTAAGGCTTCATCATGAAAATGAATAGGAACAAAAGAAAGAGGGGTTTCCCCCAAAAAGGAACACACCAAACTCATAAGGGATCTATGGATTTGGGGTCAGTATGTTCGTTGCTGCAATGTTTTGATTAAAGAGCTTGGAACTGTCATCATTCCCCGAATACATAGAACTGGAAGAATGACACAAAGAGAGAAAAAAAAAGAAAAAAAAAAGTCCATTTTGGGTCAACATGGAAGAGACATTGCGGTCTCAATGCTTTGCATCGTCCCCAAAAGGAAAACACAAGCAAAAAGAAAATGAAAAGGTGAAAGAAAAGGAAAAGCTTCTAAGTCTACATGAAGGAGACATTTCGGTCTCAATGTCTTGTGTCATCCCCAAAAGACAAATTAAAAAGGAAAAGGGACTGATTGGGTCAACATGGAAGAGAAATAGGTCATCTCAATGCTTTGTGTCATCCCTAAAAGGAAAAATGCAAAACAAGAGCCAAAAAGAAAAGGATAAAGTATGACATATAGAAGAATAAAGATACAAATAGAGGAAGTGCACAAAGAGAGAGAACATCAAATGTACATTATGGGGGAACACAATATGCACATACAATCACACCAAAGAAAGGAAAATGAAAAAGGACAATGTAAAAAGACTAGTAATGGGTATGTGCAGGATCGTCATGGAAAAAATAGGCCCTTAAGTGGTGAAAAATTTAGAAAAATCAGAGTTAGGCAACTTGACGTAAAAATTTGAATAAGTTATCTATATTATTTCAAAAATATGTAAGAAGAAAATCTGTAGAAAATTAAATCTAGTTTCTAAACTACTAGGTTTTTTTTTATTTAAATCTATTTGGTGAAAATTTGAAATTTCAATGTAGTAGTACTTAAATTTGACGGAAAAAATAAGTAGGTGTGTGTTTGACCACCCTAACCACAATAAAATGATAATATTTTTTTATAAGATTTTAGATATAAGTAGAGGAATCATGTCCTGATGTGATGCATATTTTTTTGTAAATTATTTCCAAGTAAATAATTAATTATGAATTTTTTATTACAACTTTTAAAAAATATAAAAACTCATATGTCAGACCACCTTAACTTGGTCAAAACTTAATAAAATTCATATTTTTTTAATCTTGTAGTATGTGAAGCATAGAATGTGACACATTTTTCAGATTTAAAAAATGTGAGACCTTTTGAAAGTTATAGATATTTTTCAATTAGCTTATCAATCAAGACTTTAGTCATAATTCAAATACAAAATGAATAATATTATTTATTAAATTCAAAGGGTATGTGCAGGATCATGGTATGCCAAACAAGCCCTTAAGTGGCAATGAAAATTCAGAACAATTAGAGTTAGGCAACTTGATGTAAAAATTTGAATAAGTTATCTATATTATTTCAAAAACATGTAAGAATAGATTCTATGGGAAATTGAATGTAGTTTCTAAACTACTAGATTTTATTTTTTTAAAACAAAATCTATTTGGTGAAAATTTAAAATTT
>VDFB02193867.1:601657109-601731060 GCA_007258455.2 Sequoia sempervirens | reverse complement strand
ATCACCATTTGATATTTATGTAGTTGTAGTATGTTTTGTGCAATGTAATCAGCGATATGAATATAACCAACAAAAATCTATTTTCTATAATTCATGGATTGAACTCTGTATTTTATTTACTCTCAATGTCTTGTTGCTTACTATTATGCTTTGATAGATTTTTCCAAGCATCCATAGCAGCTTACTGAGAAAGCACCTGTTTTAGGCTTTTAGCCATAAGCGGCAATGAACTGTTTGATAAAATGCTTTGGTAGACATGTATGAAAAATGTGGTAGCATAGACAAGGCGTTGAGCGCGCTTGAAAAATGTCTCAAAAATGTAGTCTCATGGTGATGGAATACCATGGCGAGATGCCATGACAAGCAAAATTGCTATGGATTGTCATGGCATTCCGATATCATGACACTACATTTCTTTGAGGCATTTTTCAAACTTGTCTATGTTATTACTTACTATTATGCTTTGGTAGATTTTTCGAAGCATCCATGGCTTGTTCGAAAGCACTGTTTAGGCTTTTACCCTTAGCATGAAGGCATTGAACTGTTTGATAAAATGCTTTGGTAGACATGTACTTGAAGAAGAATGTGGTAGCATAGAAAAGGAGTAGTGAACTATTTGAAAAATGCTTCCAAAGAAATGTGGTCTCATGGTGATGGAATGCCATAACAAATGCCATGACAAGCAAATTGCTATGGATTGTCATGGCATTCCATCTATGAGACCACATTTCTTTGAGGCATTTTTTGAAATAGTTCACTACCTTGTCTATGCTATTAACTCATTATGCTTTGATAGATCTTTTCAAGCATCCATAACTTGTTCATATAACCTTACACACATTTTAGGGTTTTAGCCATAGCGGCAAAGGCGTGGGCTTGTTTGATAAAATGCTTTGGTAGACATGTATGAAAATGTGGTAGCATCGACAACTGTCACATTTGAGTATTATTTATGGAGTTATGTGGTATGTTTTGTGCAATGTAATCAGCGATATGAATATAACCAACAAAAATCTATTTTCTATAATTCATGGATTGAACTCTGTATTTTATTTGCTCTCAATGTCTGTATGCTATGGAAATGCCATTACATTTTAAAAAAAAGTAGTTTCTTACTATTTTTCTTCAATTTTTTATGGTTTTTTGTAAATCTACCAAAAAACCCTAGTTTTTCTACCAAAAAACAATATTTTGAAAAAAATCAACTAAAAATAAACAAATCTAATTGAAAATTTGATAAAAAATAAAGAACTTTACCTGTTAGAGATGGACTCCAAATTGGATATCGAATTTTGCTCTCCACTGTGCGCCCGCCGCCGATGAGCCGAAAACAAATGAGAATGAGTGTTGGTCGCGGGCCCTTTTTTATATATATACTTCAACAAAATCGGATATCTGAATCCCAGAACTAAGTTTCCCTTTGTCTGGATCGGAATGAGTGTTTTTTTTTATATACTTCAACAAAATCGGATATCTGATTCCTAAAACTAAGTTTTCCCTCTGCCTCGGTAGTCACCCCAGCTCCGAAAAGTCAACTCACCATTTTCACATTTTTGAGTCGTAGAAACACGTATTTTTTTCTCCATTGCCACTTTTTGGCATACCATGATCCTGCACATGCCCCAAAGTAAAGCATAATTTATATTGGTGGAAAGCTGAGAATCTCCATTAAAAAACCTTTTTTTTTCATCATTTTTGAGTAGAAAAAGAGTCGTCAACCACATACCTAGCATATTGCCACTTTTTAGTCCACCATGATCCTACACATACCCTAATGCAAATGTAAGTCAACCATTAATCGAGTTATTGGCTTCTCAATCTCAATTAGTATAAGCAGAAGGTAAATATATTAGTTAAGAGACAAGGATAAATGCATTACTAGGACAAGGCCAATCAACTTCTTGCCCCCTACAAGTGCAAGACAAGAATGAGCCAATTCTACAACTATGGCATGATGAGAGGATTTATTTTAGGGAGTTATGGGATGATAGGATAACAGTCGATATCAGTGAAGTGATACTTGTTCAGTATGTCCTTCAATTTTTGACATTCATCATTGCGATGTCCAAGAACACAATGGTATTTGCAATATGGTATGTTACAATCTTTAGGATAGATAACTAACCTATTCAAAGGTGGTAAGAGTATAAGACCTCTGTTTAAAATAATTTGCAATTTCCTTTCACATACAAGTGGTGGATGGAGAGGAAACTTGAGTTTTTTCAATTTGTACTTCATTTGAGTTTATTTACTAGATTCACCTTTTTCATGGATTGAAGGTGGAAGAGGACCCATGGGGATCCTAGCATCCTTGTCAGTGGAATCATGTGAGAGTTGTTCATGTGGAAGAAGGACATTCAAGTCAGGAGGGGAATCAAAGATCACCGTGCCATCATCCTGAAGTCTCAAATATTCAAAGGGAGACTTGTTGTCATGAGGGGGATCTTGATATCCTAATCCTATGGTGTTCTTAGCTATTTTTTTTGTTCTAAAATTTGATGAATATTATGTTCAGTTGTTGTGTCACAACCTTCTTTGGTTAAGATAGTAAAGCCTTTTCCATATTTTTCTTCAAGGTTGATTGGTGTGTTTGTAACTTTGTTAACATAAAATGGTTGAGGAGTTTCTTGGTTAGAGGAACTAGGTCCACCTATTGGAGGGAACTTAGGTCCTTTGTTTATTTCAAGATGTAGGTATCCAAATGTACCATGAGGTACAATAGTAGGAAGGTCTTGTGACCTCATGGATGGGTAAAAGGCTACATTGGATTCAAGGTTGTCAAGGCAGTCATTTAAGAACTTATTCATGCTATCATCATCTTCTCCAATGATGTCAACAGCACGAGGAGTTGAAAGAGAATTAGGAAGCTCAAGCTCATTAGGATCTTAGCCAAAGGCACAATTTGACATGTCCACTAAGGTTTTTAATGATCTCCAAAAATTATTAAAGCAAAAGGCCATTATGACAATGAGTGAAAGTAAACTAATATGCAAGGAAGAGAATAAAACCAAAAATATGGAAAGTATGATAGAAAGTAATAGCAAAAAACTGTAATGTCGAAAATGCCTAGAAAATGCATGAAAATGTAGTTCAAAATGTGCAACTGGACTAATTCACCTAGGGTGGCAAATGAGTCCAGGGGTAGTTTTTTTTTGTGTTTTTTTTTAAATTAAAGTGATTTTTAGCTTTTCTGATGCAAAATTAAGGTGCAAATATAGAATTTGAGTTTTTGTAATATTTTGAGGTGCAAAAAAGAAATTTCTATGAGATATTCACTAATGCAAGTTTGTAAACCCTAAGATACAAAAATAATGCAAAAGCTAATGCTATGAGTTCTAGGATGTAAATGCAAATGCAAATCAAAAAGATGATGTTCAATATGTAGGTTCACCAAAATGAACCATAAATTTTTGGGTGGCTATGTACTTCTCTTGCACTCTTAGGGTATTTCAGCTAAAAGGAGAGAGATAGACCCAAAAATTATGGTGGTTCACTCAAACTAATGTATGTATGATGAAAATATGTCTAGATGCAATGATATATATGCAGTTGTACCATAGAAAAATGGATCATTGACATTTTCATGGTTATTTAGGTCTTTTTCCTATGATGCTTGGCTTATTTTGCTTTGATTTAATGTTGCAATGTAGCTTATACATTCACATTAGGTCCTAAACATTCAAATTATCATGTCTTGTGAAGGTGTTGTGAAGTGTTGTAACACATTTCTACACTTTTATAGACTCTTCTCATCACAATTCATCTAAAAAAGATCTTTTTATCTCTTATCAAGTCCTATTTCAAAGTGTTGTAAAGTCTTGTAATAAGGTTTCATGTTTTTGTAGGCTTGTTATCATTATCTACACCTTTCCTATGCTTTATTTGATCCCTTTATGCACTCATAAGACTTAATTAAGTGTATTTTTTAATGTAAACCCAACAAACCTCATTAAATGCAACTTAATTCCTAACACCCACTTAGAAGCCTATAGTGGGGCCCATTTGCCATGGGTGGCGAATGAGTCCCTCTTGGCTCCAAATTCAAAATAATTCAAATTATATTTTGGGTTTTTATTCAAAAAGACCTTATGTCAGCCTGTGATGTATTAATGGGTAATTAGGGCATAATTGTGTATAAATAAGTCTTTTTCCATTCATTTTAACCTGCATTCATCTCATTCACTCATTCAACATCAATTAGCATTCTTGCATTCAATTCATCATCGCATCATTCAATCAAACAATCATCAAGCATCTTGGAGCAACCATTGACATATCTTCAGACTTCTTCAACAAGGTTTTGGTGAGTTTAGGACACTTTCATGTTGTTTATTGATTGTTCCTTGCTTACTTCATTTCATTTCTTTATCAAGGTTTTGATTACCAAAGTGGGATTTGACCAAGAAAAATCCCTATACTCTAGCCCTTAACCATTTTCCCCCTTTTGCATGAATGTTTGTAGATTTATCAAGTAAATATGTGTTGGAAAGTGGTCAAAAAGTCATCAAAGTGTTTCAAATCAACCAAACCCTAATTCAACCTTGTAGACAACCTACAACCCGTTTTCTACATATTTGCTTTTGTGAACCTGACAAGAAGACAAGTGCAGATCTGGATCTATAGAATTAACTCTTGAATTTGCATATTTTTGGAGAAGGACTAATTTTCCATCAATGTCGATTGAGTCCCACCTATAGGCTGGAAAAACTGATTTTGTCATAATCTAGTTCCTGACAATTGGAAAGTAGTTTCAAGTCTTTTTACCAGTAGGACTTATTTTCCATCAATGGTGAATGAGTCCCACTGGTGATCAATAGTGATTTCTGCCAATTTGTAGAACCTTTGAGGATCATCATTCAACTTCCAGGTGCATTATATTAAACTTCATTCTGTTTTGTTTGCATTAGTTTATGTTTTTAGTTCATTTTCTGCATCTCACATTGTGCTTTCAAACATTGCATATTTCATTAGTTTTGAACTCATAATCAATCTGTATACGCATAAAAATGGTCATGTCTATAATCCTGACAATTAATTAAATATTTAATATTTAATTAATTTTTCTAAAGTCCTCTACATATGATTAAATTTAATTAATTTAATTATATTGTTCATTCATCTTATTCTTCTTCCATAATTAAATAAATTTATTTTATTTAATTATTTTCATATGTCCACTTAATTAATTAAATAAATACATTTTATTTATTTAAATTAATTATCACTGTTTGAATTTAAATTAAATCTTTTGATTTAATTAAATTTAAATATCTTTTTCTTCTATTTTAATTTCTTCTTCTAATTAATTAAATGCTTCATTTAATTAATTTCATAAAAGTGATTTAATTAAATAAAATCTTATTTAATTAAAAAATCTTGTGCTTTCTTTCCAAATCACAATTAGGTATTTTCAATTGTGCAATCTTCTCATATCATAATTAAATATTTTATTTAATTATGAGATCTTTTTGCTTTTTTTCAATAAAACCTGATTAAAGTTTTATTCTTATCACAAACTTTCTTCTGCTTTTAAAAGCTTAATTAAATATTTTATTGAATTAAGAAAAAGTTGAATATCATCCACAAATAAATAATTGAATTTTTAATTCATTATTTATCAACTTTTAAATCTTTCTTTTATTCTTTTAAAGAAAGATGATTTCTTATCTTTTTATTTTTTTTCCTCTTTCATAAAAATAGAAAAATCTTGTTTTTAGGTTTCTTCTATTTTCTCTTCAATTTCATCTTTCTTCAGCTATTCGATCTGCCATGAATTATCACAACCGTCAATCAAGACAGCTAATCTAAAGCTTTTGAAAACTCTATAAATACAACCTCTCACAATTCATTTAGGAGGTTGATTCTTAAGTATCCTCACTCTGTCAAAATTATTCTTCAAATATTCTATCTTTCATCCATCATTCTCCTTCAAACCTTTATCATATTTTTATGTTGCAGAATTGAGCAACCAACATTCCTCCATTATCAACCTTCAAAATCTTGCATTCTTAGTATAGTATGCATTTCATTTATATCTCGTTCTTCAGTAGCCTACTTCGTTGAGCTTGGCATTCTAGATCTGAGAGCAACTTGAGTAAAGATGAAACGCTGGAGATAGAGGACAATAAGACGACTTCGAAGAAACTGCCATTAACAGTTTGCTTATTTCTATTTTTCTTTTGGTTTCTTTGATTTAATGTTTTATTGATTGTGTTGTTATTGATTTAAATTGTTCATATTTTCATACACACATTAAATGGCGCCCACCGTGGGACCTTGCCCCGTTTTTAACATTTATTTGCAGGTTTTATGACAGGATTTGCATTCTGGAATTTGGATTTTTGGCAAAATTTTATATTTTAGCGCATTTGAGGGTTTCTGTAGCGCATCCAGGGTTTAACAGTGTTTTTACAGGTCTTTCGGCGCATACAGGAGTTGTTTTGGCGCATCCAGGAACTATTTCGGCGCTTATAAGAAACAGAATGGCGCATATACAACTTCATTAAAAAAAAAAAATTGTAATTTTTTTTTTGTTTTAGCGCATCCAAGAATTATTTTAGCGCATATGGGACTTCTTTTAGCACATCTGAGAATTTTTTTAGCGCATATGGGTTCTGTTCTAGTGCATTTGGAAATTATTTAGTTTTCTGGATTGTTTTAATGCACTTTAACTTATTTAGCATTCTAGATTGTGTTTTAGCGCATCCGAACGCTTATTTAGCATTCTGGATTGTGTTTTAGCGCATACAAACAAAATTTTTGTAAGAAATATTAAAATGGCCATATCTTGCTCATTTTTTGGTCTTTTTCAGAGATTTTTTTTTTGAAATGGGATATAATTTCATAAGCTATCTAATGGTGTAAGTTTTTATCAAATTTGACAAATTTATAGCTTTCAAATTCTCACATATTTGAAAAATTTTGTATGTTTTGAGATTTAATCACACTTTTGCTTGCATGCATGTGTTTCTTCTTGTCTTGGTGACTTGTTGGTGAATCATACGGAGTTAGAAAAGCATTGAAATTAGTTACAACATTAATTTAGAGAGCGAAAATAACTAGGTTCACTTGTTTCATCCTTCATCTCTTAATCTTGTTTGTCACATCTTTCAATTTGGGACATAAAATCAAATCTTGTTTGATCACATCATTGCAATTGGTTTAAAAAAAAATCTTGTGTTCAATCACATTTCAAAAATTGGGTCTAAAATTAATCATTGTCTTCCATCACATCTTGATTTGGGATCTAAAAAGAATGAGTGATTCATTATTTTCTTCTAAACATTTATAATCTAAGGGAAATTAATTATTGTGAGCGTGAATCAAGTGTGTGTCTTCCAAAACACCTCACTTGGTTCACTTTTGTCATACCCTTTTTAGGAGGCCTACTTGGAGCACACACCCCTCCAAGGGACGACCTCAATCAAAGTGTGAATCGAAAGACATGCTTGTTTGGAAGTTGGAATCTTGTCACTCTGAGCTAAGCCCCAAAGAACTTTATACCTTTGGGAAGTGAAGTTGAAGGGTGGGTTACCCCTTTCTCCTGGCTTATTGATAGAATTTTTCTTTCAAAATCATCCTTAGTCAACCTTGTTCAAACTAGTTTGAAACCTAATTGGCCATACCCCACTTGACTAGTCATCAGGCTTGTTGTTGTGTATTCAAGTGTTTGCTTAATCATAACATCTGATCTTCAAAGACAAACTTATCATTGTGCTTGGTGTGTGTTCATGCATTTACATGTGAAATATTGTGTTTGATAGTGCCCAAGTCAAATTTCCAATAAACTCTTGCCACATCATCCAAATCATACAATCTTGTCATTCCCTATCATATCCTAATTATCATCATCTCTTTAATCCAATCAACATCATTTTACACCATGAAAACATTGGAAGACATGGCACAAGAGGTTGTTCACATGCTTCACACTGTTAAAATAATTAAAAAACCTTTGCCAAAAAAAATCATTCATGAATTCCATAACATAATACAAAAACTTCAAGTAAACAAGTCACCTCAAATCCAACACCTCGTAACTCAAGCCCAATACCTCATAGCCACATGTCAAATCCAACAACCACAACATCATCCCCTATCCATTCATTATCAACCAATTCCACCTCATACCAATCTAATCAATCCACTTCTTTGAATGACAATTCCACATCAACCTATCAATCCACATCACGAAAAACACATCTAAATTTAAGTCCACCTAGGAAAAAAAATCAAGAGCCTTTAAGTTCTAATGCAACCATTCACAAGGGGAACACTGATCTAGGTTATGTACTCTCGAAGTATATCATACCACTATACAATAAAAATAAAAATCCTAAGCCAACACCTTCCACCCCTACACCTCAAAAGGATGTGACCCAAGGGCTACAAGCAAGGAATCAAACATCACCATGTCCTTCAACACATATACTTGAACAAACAAAAGAGTCCTCAAATGTCATGCCAAGTCCTTCAAGTCAACCATGTCATCCACAACCCCTTGAGTCAATTCAAGTGTCTCCTGTCATAAGTTCAAGTCACCCTCTTTCATGCTCCTATGTTGATGACCATCAAGAACATGTCAAGTCTCTCCATGAGAAATTCCCTTCCACTTCCATTCAAGAAGCCCAAGAGTTATATCAAGAGTCTACTCCCAAGCATGTGGAAACATCAAGCCCTAGTCCTAATCAAGATCAAATCATTTTCATCCAACCTATCCATAATCTATATCATTTTTATGATCAAGATGATATCCATAATGATGAAGAGCCTATCCATGAGCAACTTGATCCTATACCCATCCATGAGAAAGATATTCCAAATTCACCTCCACCTAGTCCTATCCATGATCTATCAACATCCACTTCCCTTGATGAGACACATGCCTCCCAAGCCAACATAGAAGATCAAACAAACACCTTGGATCTAAGTGAACACAATGCTAATCAAGATCCTAATGATCCTCCATCACCCACAATTGACCCCATTGAAAGTCCTCCATCCTATCCTATTGGTCTTTCCACCCTCATTCATGAATGTTCCTCCTTAGAACAACAACAACCATTATCTTCCCAAGCATTATTTTCTCCATCCAATAAGGAACTCATGTCTAGTGTTCCACCTACACCTAGTCTCATTGTCCATTGCACACTCCAAAACATGAACCACCAAGGTAAAGTTCTAGACCTTCATGAACGAGATGTTTTGGAGCCTATACATGTCAAAGTCCCTCCACGCTCTTATGACCTTGGACCTACACCCCAAGGAAAACAACCTAAAGATGTTGGTACTTCCTCCATGCATCCTAAGTCCACTTTCCATCATATAGCCTATCGTACACACAAAACATATGTTGCAATTCCACCACCATCATCTTACAAATGTCAAAAGCATGTGACCATACACCTTCCACCATCAAATCTTCCACCATTGCTTCCAACTCCTAATATCCCTCAATCTAATCTACCTCCACTTCTCCCAACACCTAATATCCCCATTATCCAATCCCCTTATCCCTCCATCCATAAATACCCTAAACATCTTAATCACAACCAACAAAAGCACACATTGTATAAACATGAAGCTTCCACCCATTCCACCATATCCATGGGATTCAAAAGAAATAATTTCAATGCCTCTACCTATAAAGTCAAAAATCCTAAGGGTTCTCATGCCTTAGGACATCAATACAAAAATTCAAAGAAAAATCCATCTAAAAAGTTATATAAGCCCATACCTCCAAAAGTAAAGGCCAGAACTAAAATGGTTTGGGTACCTAAGAAAAAGGAAATCAAGTCAAATGAGGCATTCACATCACAAAAATCCCAACCATCCACTTCCATCCCACATTCTCATTCCATTCAAAAGTCTCAAATTCCTAAAACCCACAAGCAAAATAAAAATCATAAAAATACTAAGTCTATGTGGGTACCTAAATCACTTCATCCACCACCTCCTAAGCAAACATCTCCATTGCTTCCTACACCCCATCCACATCAAAAGCTTCAACGTTTATCACAGTGTGTGCAACCATTGGTCATGGTTCCCTTCCATTTCACAACAATCCCACATACCTCCATCTCCCCATCCTTCAACTACTATCCTACATATCTTCCCAACCACCTTCCTATGGTCCATGCTTTTGCATAAACCTATCATCCTCCCTACATAATCCACATCATCATCCACTATTCCCCATCCATTCTTGCATAAGCCTTTCATAATCCATCATCTACCTAGTCCATCCCTTTCATGTCATCCCTTACCAACATCTATGAGCATTTGACATGGTCCATGCAATGACATCCATATCTAGTGGGACTATCACCTTTCATGGGACTAGAAACTTGAGTCCCTCCTATCCATATTCCCTTTCTATCCAAAAAAAAAAGAAAAGTAAAGAGAAATCCCTTCGTCCAACGGTGAAAACCTAGTAAATAGGCGCCCTGGATAAGTACCATGATGAAAACCTAGCAAATAGGCGTCATGTGTAGGTTGATCTTCTATGTCACTTACACTTGGGGGCACAATGTCTTATCTATCCAACCTATCATTTTCATGTCATATCATTTCCATCCTACCTACCATCTTTAGCCATCATACATACCTATTATATTGAGTCCATTCATCCACCCTTCTCCTTTTGATCTTGACGAAGAAATAGGGGCAAAATGTTGAAACATGTTTTGGGTATCTCTTGACATACCTCATCCTTCTAAACAAGCCTATCATTATCCTATTGCCATAAGATTTGTCATGAAAAATCCTAAGTCTTGTACCTAGAATGGGGCATGTTATTCCTATGCAACATAGTCTTTGGAAATCACATTCTTACTCTCTTATGATGCATACATCCATTTCATTCACTATGAATTATCCTTTCCATCCATCCATATATCATGAGACTTTTATCCCTTATCCCATCACCCACCCTTTCATCCATCAATCCCCTTTATCTCCTTGCACCTAGCCTTGGTTTTCCCCTTGTCATTGGTATCTAGCACAAAGGCTACTCAAATTTTCATTCTTTGACACCTCCAAATATTCTCAAAAATCCAAAAATCAAAATATCTCAAAACTCCAAAAAAATCAAAACATTTCAAAATACAAAAAAAATCAAAAAAGTCCTAAAAAATACAAAAAAATCAGAAAAAGTCTTGAAAATTTTCAAAAACAAGAGAAAAAGTCCTAAAAAAATACAAAAAAAATCAAATATCCAACAAAAATCCAAGCAATAAAATCATTCCAAACACATCAATTCTTCTATCAAATCATTCAACCATTCCACCAAATCAATCATCTTCATCAAAACCATTGCAACCAATCCACTCAATCACAATCATTCCAATCAAATCAATTCTTCAATTCAATCAGTCTATTATCTAATCAAATCACTTCAACCTAAATCATTCCAAACACATCAATTCTTCTATTCAATTCATCACATCCTATTATCTAGTCAATCATCATATCATTACAAACAGTTTCTTCAAATCAATCAAATCATCTTCAAACATTCCAAGCAAATATCCAAATGCAAGTCAATCCTTAATCCATACCAATCAAGTCAATCAATCTTGTCAAATTATCCAATCACATCCTTTGGTCTTGATCCTAATCTTGTCGTAAACCAAATCAACCAATCAACCAATCAATTATCATCATCCTTGTGTTGCTCTAGGGATATATCGCTTCCCAACAATGACAACACTATCATCATCATCAATCAATCAATCAATCAATGGTTTACAGCTTGACAGGGGCAATGTCTTGTTTGTTTTTGTATCATTTGTGCATGCTTGCTTGCTTGCTTGTGTGTGTTATCATTTGATCTTGCATTTGTATCAAATCTGTATCATTCCAGCTAATATTCATATCTTGTGTGTGTTGGAATATCTTTTTGCATTATCCTTTGCATCTAAGGTCACATAATACCTTTTGTACATTAGGACTTTAATGCTCTAAGTTTACTTCCTCATACATCTAGACAAGGTTGTATTACACTGGGGCACGAGACACATCGTCACCTTGGTCCTTATAAATTGGTGCATAACGTCTAGTGCTATATCAAACATCATGGTTGCTCACTTTCATTGCAGCATAGCACATCCTTTCATCTCCTTCATCCACATTCTCTCTTGCATCATTCAACTTATCCCTTCTTTATCATTTCATTTCATTTCGAGAGAATACCTGTGTTTGTCAAACCCACCTATCCTCTCTAGGGGGCATCATCAACATCAAAAAATCAGAAGCATATCAGGGGAAAAAAAAAATTTATTTTCTTTGAAGCAATGCGTTTCACACATCACTTCAAAGAGGGGCGAAATGTATACGCATAAAAATGGCCATGTCTATAATCCTGGCAATTAATTTAATATTTAATATTTAATTAATTTTTCTAAAGTCCTCTACATATGATTAAATTTAATTAATTTAATTATATTGTTCATTCATCTTATTCTTCTTCCATAATTAAATAAATTTATTTTATTTAATTATTTTCATATGTCCACTTAATTAATTAAATAAATACATTTTATTTATTTAAATTAATTATCACTATTTGAATTTAAATTAAATCTTTTGATTTAATTAAATTTAAATATCATTTTCTTCTATTTTAATTTCTTCTTCTAATTAATTAAATGTTTCATTTAATTAATTTCATAAAAGTGATTTAATTAAATAAAATCTTATTTAATTAAAAAATCTTGTGCTTTCTTTCCAAATCACAATTAGGTATTTTCAATTGTGCAATCTTCTCATATCGTAATTAAATATTTTATTTAATTATGAGATCTTTTTTCTTTTTTTCAATAAAACCTGATTAAAGCTTTATTCTTATCACAAACTTTCTTCTGCTTTTAAAAGCTTAATTAAATATTTTATTTAATTAAGAAAAAGTTGAATATCATCCACAAATAAATAATTGAATTTTTAATTCATTATTTATCAGCTTTTAAATCTTTTTTTTATTCTTTTAAAGAAAGATGATTTCTTATCTTCTTATCTTTTTTCCTCTTTCATAAAAATAGAAAAATCTTGTTTTTAGGTTTCTTCTATTTTCTCTTCAGTTTCATCTTTCTTCAGCCATTCGATCTGCCAGGAATTATCACCACCGTCAATCAAGACAGCTAATTTGAAGCTTTTGAAAACTCTATAAATACAACCTCTCACAATTCATTTAGGAGGTTGATTCTTAAGTATCCTCACTCTGTCAAAATTATTCTTCAAATATTCTATCTTTCATCCATCATTCTCCTTCAAACCTTTATCATATTGTTATGCTGCAGAATTGAGCAACCAACATTCCTCCATTATCAACCTTCAAAATCTTGCATTCTTAGTATAGTATGCATTTCATTTATATCTCGTTCTTCAGTAGCCTACTTCGTTGAGCTTGGCATTCTAGATCTGAGAGCAACTTGAGCAAAGACGAAACGCTGGAGATAGAGAACAATAAAACAACTTCGAAGAAACTGCCATTAACAGTTTGCTTATTTCTATTTTTCTTTTTGTTTCTTTGATTTAATGTTTTATTGATTGTGTTGTTATTAATTTAAATTGTTCATATTTTCATACACACACAATCAATTTCATCATCTAGTTTCATTTACACCATTTTATTTAGTCATATTTTCATCATACATTCCTTTATTTGAGTGAAACACCTCAATTTCAGGGTTCTATCTCTCTCCTTTTAGGCGAAAATCCTAAGAGTGCAAGAGAAGTACATAGACAACCCCAAAATTGATGGTTCATTTTGGTGAACCTACATTTTGAACATTTCTCTTTCTGATTTCAATTGCATATTGCATCCTAGGTTTCCTTTGCATCAACATTCAATTAGATTTTGCATTGTTTTTGCATCCTAGGGTTTCTCAAGTTGTATTAGTGAAAGAATGATATAGATTTCATTTTGCATATCAAACCATTAGAAAACTAAAAATTTGCATTTGCATCTGAAACACATAAAAATCACCTTAAATTTTCTGAAAAACACAAAAAAATATCATACGTGGACTCATTCACTACCTGAGGCAAATCAGTCCAGCTACATTTTCTGCATTAAAATTTCTAGCATTTTCATAGTATTTCTTGCATTTATGTTTCTTGTTACTACCTTCTTGTTGTTGAGATTATGGATGCACAGTCCCTGAAGCTCCAGAATCTTCAATGGAGGACCCTTTCCAGGAAAGATAATCAACTACACAGAAAGTGTTCAAACTTAGGCATGCACAATGGAGATTCTATGTTGATCTACATTATGAGATTGGATTGATTACAAATGTACAAGATGCCTTGAATATATAGGCATGAGGGAAAACCTAAGATGCATGAAATGTTGCCATGTGTCATGATCTAACAACATGTGACAACATGTGAACCCTATCTAGGAAATTATTAAATGTTGGGATAAGTTCTAGAAGGACAACTCATCTTTTAGAAGGAATCTTATCTCCTACAAACAAGGAAGGGGAAATTACCCTATTATTAAATGATTTATTTAAGATGCAACCAAGGACTAAATGATATATGACCTAAGTTAACTTATGCTAGTGTAATAATTAATTTAATTACACTAACACCCCCCCATAAGTTCAACGTAGGGAGGAAAAATGCAATGAATATTCAAAGAGGATGACACCTATAGAAATGGTAAGTGTCTAAAGACAGAACATGATCCAATGTTGACAAACAACTTGTCTCCCTTTCAGAAGAAACAAAACCAAGTGCAAGTGTACAGATGCTTCCCATTCTAGATAGGAATTTGAAGCAAGTAAGGATGAATGTGGATGATGATGTCTCTAAACTCTACTCAAATGTCTCCTTTCCTAATGATGAAGATGCCATAGTCCCAAACAATGAAGAGGGTGACAAACTAGGATGATGCGGAAACTGATGTTGAACAATATCCAAAGACATTGTGATGGATATGATGAATGTGATGGAGACTTGATAGCCCCCCTGAATGAAGTGTCCTCAAAACCACTGAAAGAAGTTTGAAGCAACAAATGTGTCTAAACCACAAGTCTAAACAAATCCAATGGTGGATGCTGAAAAAACCTCAAATCTTGAATGGAATGATAGGGAAGAAGTCTCATACATGAAATATCTAAAGAGAAACCAAGTTCCTCCAAGATAGTCTTTGGATTCTTAATCAAGGTTGAGACAAATGGATGAGGAGACTCAAGAAAACTCTCCAAGGTGGAATCTGAATAGAGGAGTGATATCCCCTCAAGAATGCCTGCTAAACCTATAGAAGTAGCCAAGTCAGTGATACCTGAAATGAAGCCATCTTGTGATGTCAAGTTTGGAAAAATGAAGGTGTCCTAATGAATTATGATAGTGGAAGCCTCAATCAATGAATCTGGACAAGCAATCAGTGAATGTGTAGGGATACCAATAATCTTTGATGGAGAAGAAGCACCTGAAGCAACCTTGTCAACCTCTTTGGAAGATTCAAGGAAATCAACCTCCTGCACAACAATATCATCATGGGGTACTTGATCTAAAGAATGACATTCTGAATCATGACCATCGGGGAAGGGTGGAGTGTCTGAATCTCCATAGATCTCCCAAATCTTAGCCCAAACGATGTGAGGACAATCACAATGATCAATAGCATTCAAAACATTACAATCAACTTGCATATAAATGAACTCCAAGACAATATATCTACTACAACTCCAAGAAAATTCAAGAATACCTTCACTTGGATGAGGAAATATACCAAATAGATGTGGCAATAAATCAAGTGATTTGAGATGGTGGTTGATCCCATCCTGCCATTGTTGATAGTTTCCCATGTGCAACATAGTCAAAGAAGAAGTATATGCAAGCCCCATAATGAAATTTCTCCAAAATACAAAGACAACTGACCTTCAATAGAAAATAGAAGCTTCCAAATATGATGTGCAACTGAAGTGATGCTACCCAGATCAAAAAAATCTTTTCCCAAGCTTTAGAATAAATAGGTTATTGATCAAATGCACCAAATTGAAAAAATCGTATGCAAGAGTACCTAGAATTGAAACTAATCAAGGGGTCTAGACTGATGAAAAAAGCTCAGAAAATACTTCCTGATGCCATTGGAATCACTGAAATCCGATGAACAATTGCAAAGATACGAGCCTTTATGTCCAAATTAGGGTTTTTTCTTCATTTGGTTGTAGAAATTTCTATGAGCAAAATTTCATAGAACTGATGTCACCACTAGAAATTTCTCGTAAACCTTTCCGACGATATCTTGTTTACAGATTTTTGATACCCTAGTGAAAAGTTATGATAAAAATGAAAAAAATGCCTAGATTAGGCACTTTGCAGGCCAATTAGGGGCAACAATTCGGCCCCCGAGTGCTAGCTCCTGGTCACTGATATGACCGAAGGTGTAGGTAAGGCAAAAAAAAGAGTGCTCCACCAGAAGTGGTGTCAGAGTGGCAGCTTGGGCAGAGAAACTAGCAGAGCGGAGAGAATGAAGCAACGCTACTTGATAAGGTGGAACCCATAGTTCTTCACATGACTGATAGTGGGGTCAAAGCGGGCCTGAGGCAGTCAGAGCGCTGGTGACTGTGGAACTGCTGGGAAAAACTCCAATGATCGGTGATAGTGGATGGTGGTTAGCCAATGGATGATGTTGGCTGATGGGTTCAGGATGAGTGCCTACGGTAGGGTGACACAGATTGTGATGTTGATGGATGTGACAGGGCTGACCAGTCTGCAGAGGATGCCGACAATAGAATATATAGATTTTTTAATATTACAAAAAGTTGCAATTAAAAAATCAAAAAAGAATGCTGACGGTATATTTGAGTATATGTCGCTGATCAAAACCCATAATATGCCGATGAATTAATAAATCAAACCCTTATCAATGCCACTGATAAAAAAAATTATATGCCGACCGGATAAAATATAACCCCTCAATGCCTATAAAATGATGTCGACTATGAATAAAAAAGGAGGTCGCTCTAGAATTTTTGAATTTTTCTGCAAACTATAGAAATTCCCAAAAAAATAATTTTTTTGCCAAAACAAATGAAATATTAGCTTGATTTTTCTAAAATGAAAAAAGTGCCTACGACTAAAAATTTTTTTCCTTAGAGGACAACTAACAAGATGGATTTTTTTTACTGCAAATTTGTATGGATTGTACTAGTTGATTTTGCAAACCCAAATACCTCTGATGCTCTTGGGTTGATGAATCTAATTTTGATGAATGGGCAGGTGATCCTAGGGTTTTGAGGCCTTCTGAAGACAATGGTGAGCTCGGATCTGACTCTATCTACTTCAGAAATCAGCTTGGTCCTCAGGTGGAAACAAGTAGCCTTCAATGGAAACCTTCAGCCTGCAAAGAATCTCGCACACTAGCTTTCCTGATCGAGGGTTGATGTTTCACTGGACAAGCTCTGATACCATGCTAAGATTATGGATGCATAGTACCTAAAGGTCTAGAATCTTCAATGGAGCACCCTTGCCAAGAAAGATAATCAACCACACAGAAAGTGTTCAAACTTAGGCATGCACAATGGAGATTCTATATTGATCTATATTATGAGATTGGATTGATTACAAATGTACAAGATACCTTGAATATATAGGCATGAGAGAAAACCTAAGATGCATGAGATGTTGCCATGTGTCATGATCTAACAACATGTGACAACATGTGAACCCTGTCTAGGAAATTATTAAATGTTGAGATAAGTTCTAGAAGGACAACTCATCTTCTAGAAGGAATCTTATCTCCTACAAACAAGCAAGGGGACATTACCCCATTATTAAATGATTTATTTAAGATGCAACCTAGGACTAAATGATATATGACCTAAGTTAAGTTATGCTAGTGTAATAATTAATTTAATTAAACTAACACTTGTTTTAGTTTACATAATTTTTGTCATTAGCATTTTATTATTCCTAGTTTTCATTTGCATTCACCCCATCCTTGGTGGTACTTGTATGAGTGTTTGGTGCCCTATTGATAATACTTTAGTGAGAAGAAGTTCTAGACTCATGGCTTCCCATGATAGCACTTTTGTTGTGGACCTTGGGATCTCAAGAGCTCCTACTCCTAGTATGGAAAATGGTGCATTAGGCATGGATACTACCACTAGTACACCTTTACCTTCACATACAATGCATGTTGACACACAAATCGACCAAATTTTGCAAGATAAATTCATTAGGATTCATGAGGATTTTCACATTTGCAACAAGATTTATTCCTTGAAAACATTTCCACCACTGCAATACCTGCCATAGAAAACCTTCATCTCTTGATTGAAAGTGACAATGGCTTACAAGTTATGAAAAGAATTGTTGAGATATACAACAAACATGCTTCTTCCACTTCCCAACCAGCAAACATTTTTGTGAGCCAAGGGGGATCTCACATTCCTCCTCCTTCAACCATAGTATCCATACCCACCTATACCACTCCTCAAGTTACAACAACCATGCAACAAGTTAGTCATGTGACTCCTTATTTCGCTATTCCAACTAGTATTCCTAGTTCTTTTGTGGCATCAAATGTCTCATCTTCCACCTTCACCCCTCTTAGTGTCCCCTTCACTTCTCCTAATATTACATACACTCCATCACCATTCTCTCTTCCACCTCATACCACTTACACCAACCCCCTCATTACACAACTTTTTAACATTGTTTCCTCTATGTAACAACAAATATCCACCATAAGCCAAAGTCAAAATGCTCCACCCACATATTATGTTCGTAGCATCCCATTATCTCTCGAGATCTTAAGAACACCAATGCCACAAGGAATTGAGATGTCTAGGTTTGAGAAGTATGGAGGTAAAGAAGACCCTACTAATCATGTTAATGCCAATATAGCATTGTGCAGTGATTTTTTCCTTGACGATAAACTATTAGCCAAACTTTTTCCTATGACCTTAAAGGATACTGCATTGGAGTGGTTCTCAAACTTACCCAACCATTCAATCCGGTCATTTAATAAACTTTTTGATGCATTTATTAGTCATTTCCAAGTCCATATGACTCCCAAAAATACAATGGCTGATTTAACAAGATGTAAACAAAATGTGGATGAAAAAGTAACTGATCTCATTTCACATTATCAGTTGTTGTATGCTGAAGTAGATGTCAAGATTCCTAATTCACATCTTTAAAAGATGTTTATAGAAAAATTGCACTCACCTTCAAGATAAGTTGACTATGATGAAATTTCCTTCATTCATGCATTTATGCACAACCGTTTATGACTATCACAACTCAGTTACTAGTCGTGATTCAAAGTCCACTTCTAATCAAGATGAGAAGTCTGAACAAACCAACCAAAAAAATGCGCAAAACTTTAGAAAACCAAATAGAGGCTTCTTATAGTTCAATCCCCCTTCTCCACAACCAACTCAACCTGTTTAGAGTCAAATGGTAGTTGTTAAAGTAGTGGTGCACTTTACCTATGGGGACCCAATGAGACAATTTACCCCCTTACCCGATACTCTCCATAACACAATGAATCAACTGCTACAACAATAGATGATCACTTTCCTACCATTAAACCACTTGATACTACCAAGACTTTACCACCCACCTGTAAACCAAATGCTTATTGTCATTTTCATTACCAAAATGGACATGACACCGAACAATGTAAGTATCTCAAACACTTAGTTCAAGACCTCATTGATTTTGGTCGTTTGTCCATTGTAGGTGTCAATGATCAAGGCAATAAGTTTTTTGCACCCCCCAATTAGAATTTACAATTTTTTACCAACCCCATGCCTAAACATAATGTTTCATTTGTCAAAGCTAGTGAACCTTGAAATACTCATGTGATGAACATTGATACAAATAATGAACAACGTGATATTACCCCAAATGTTACCCAAGTTAATCCTATGGATGAACTCATGGGTATGATAGACGTTATCCCTCGTAAGGGACCAACAAAAAAATATCTTTATATTACCTTTTATTCTCATGATATACTTAAAAAGATTCTCGATGGTCCTCTTTACATAGCTGGATGCATCTATGATAAGCCCATCAATGGGATATTAATACATCCCACCTGTGGCAAGAATGTGATCACGGAAGAATTTTTAGTATTACATGATCTCTATCAAGATGATTATGATAAACCAACCACATGGATTAAAATACATACTGGTTTTTCATGCCCTATGATTGGATCAATCGTACTCCCATTACATATAGAACCCAAAACTTTGGATGTAACATTTTCTATCATTCCATAATCAGATCAGTTTCGTATGTCGCTAGGTCATCCTTGGCTTCACTTGATGAAAGTTGTTCCTTCAATTGTTCACAGATGATTGAAGTTTCTGCATGATAATGAGATATTTACCATACATCATAGTGGTTTCAATCCATTGTCTTCTAAAGGTATTTTTCTTTAGAAGCCTTCTGGCCTAAACCTTTGGAACACATCACCCCTCGAAAAAACTTCCTTTTCATTGCCTATCAAAAGTTCAAAGACAAATGAATAGTTAAATTGTCTCTTTGCCACATGTCCCCATCCACTTCCACTACTCTTATCCTCGATGAGACAATGCTTCAGCTTGACTCCAAACCTAAAAAAAATGCAACCTCACAAGAAAAAACCATAGACATTTCCCCTTCATCATCTACATTCCCAAGAGATAATGAAACAAACGTTGTCATGCCTCCTCGCATTAAACAAATTTATAAAGAAAAAGAGAAAGTGATTGACCCATCTCATTCGGTTCCTTCCATTCCTTTGCCTTAGGAAAAAAGGAGCCTATGGTGGATCAACCTACTCTTACACCTCAACAACTTCAAAATAGAATTAAACACAATTGTGGTGCTAGGGAGCATAGGTTTCATCATTGTCTCCTTGCTCGTCAGTCACAAATAGAAGCAAACAAGGAAAACAAACCTCCTCCTCTTGACCCACCACAAGATAATACAGTACAACAATCACAACAAAACAATTTGATACAACACCCACAACTCTTGATACATCATTGGAAATTACCCTCCGTCCTCCCGTTGTGATTAATTTAGACAATGATGATGATACGAAGATCTCTAAAATTGATGAAGAGGTGCATAACAATCTAAATTTTTTATGTTCATCCTCCATGAGATTAAATGATAAATATCCTACACCAAGTGAAGAACCGGGTTCTTCCCCTAGTTCAGCACTTGCAATTCTCCCTTTCAACAGCCAACTACCCTCGCAATACTTTGAACATGATTGGGAAATGGATGACTTGTTAGAAGGTTGACTTGCATTTTCCCTTCTATCCTTTTACATTTCCTTTCCTTTTTCCTTTTCTTTTCTTTGGTGTGCTTGTATGTGCATATTGTGTTCCCCCATAATGTGTGTTTAATGTTTTCTCTCTTTGTACACTTCCTCTATTTGTACCTCCATTCTTCTATATGTCATACTTTTCCTTTTCCCTTTTGTTTTGTGTATTCTTTTTTGGGATGATGCAAAGTGTTGAGACACCCTATGTATCTTCCATGTTGACCCAAATGGTCCTTTTTACTTTGTCTTTTTCTTGTGTTTTTCCTTTCGGGGATAACACAAGGCATTGAGACCAAATGTCTCCTTCATGTTGACCCAAAAGCTTTCCCTTCACCTTTTCATTTTCTTTTTGTTTGTGTTTTCTGTTTGGGGATGACACAAAGCATTGAGATGCCCTATGTCTCCTACATGTTGACCCAAACATTCCTTTTTACTTTTTCTTTTTCTTGTTTTTTTCCTTTTGGGGATGACACAAGGCATTGAGAGTGAAATGTCTCCTTCATGTTGACCTAAAATATTTTCTTTCGCCTTTTCGTATTCTTTTCACTTGTGTTTCCTTTTGGGGACGATGTAGGGTGTTGAGACCACAATGTCTCTTCCATGTTGACCCAAAATGGACTTTGTTTTTCTTTTGTTTTCGCTCTCTTTGTGTCATTCTTCTAGTTCTATGTGTATTTTGGGAATGATGATAGTTCCAAGCTCTTTAATCAAAAAATTGCAACAACAAACATACTAACCCAAAATCCATAGATCTCTTATGTGCTTGGTGTGTTCCTTTCACATGAAGCAGCCTTACTCAGAAACATATAACTTGGCATATGGGCTTTCCATGTTGGCTCTCATGTCTTGTTTCTTTTCACATTTTTCATTTTTCTACTTTAAAGTAATTGCTCACAGTACAATGTGTAGCAATTCCTTTAAAGTGGGAGGCATACATGTGCATTATTCATTAGTGGTTATTAGTGTAGACTTGTCACTTCATACGATGTGTTTTTCACTTTCTAGATGACATTGGATGCGATGTCCTTCATAAGTGTGATATTTCTTAGCATATTACATTCCTCTTAGTAGCTTGATGCGACACACTGCATCCTCTAAGTTGTGAATATTCTATTTTTTGATTGGTCCTCTCTTGGATACATCAGACACAATGTTCCCTAAGTGATAGACCTTGCACAAACATAACAAGACTCCTTTTAACTTTCTTTTACATTTTACTTTTTTGCATTTATATGGCCACCTTGTATAACGCAACTTGCATGCCTGTGGTGCCATCTTGTTTGTTCATGAGTTCTAAGCATACAAAGATTTACTTGTCTCATGAAGCATGAACCAACATTCTCCCTTCTGGAACCTTATTAAAGTTATTGGGAGGTATAACTTTAGTATGGTTGAGTGGGAAGCCCATTCCGTGACACAACTTTCCTCATAGCCACCTATGTGTTTGTGAGTACTTACCAGCCAAGCGTATGTTTCTCACCTTTTGGGATTTCTCACTCGGTGGAAGGCCATGAGTTCCATCACCCCTGAGTGAGTATGCATTGTTTTTTTTGGACAAACAGCCTAGATCTAATTCACAACTAGCTAAACAAACGATCGAAGGTTGATCCAACTTTTCATTTTCCCCTTTTGTCTCTTTCTCTTTCACATGTGTTCCTTTGTTCTTATGTTTAGTTTTCCATGGGATCTTCATCCTAGGGAATTGATTATCCCTCTTGATCATTGTTGATCCATCTTGCTAGCATAAGTGCATTTGGATCCTTCTTGATATGCATGGCTACTTTAGTGTGAGTTTGAAGCAAGTTCATCCTCTCACGAAAGTGGGGGCTAAATGTATAATAGAAAAATGGATCATTGACATTTTCATGGTTATTTAGGTCTTTTTCCTATGATTCTTGGCTTATTTTTCTTTTATTTAATGTTACAATGTAACTTATACATTCACATTAGGTCCTAAACATTCAAGTTACAATGTCTTGTGATGGTGTTGTGAAGTGTTGTAACACATTTCTACAATTTTCTAGACTCTTCTAATTATAATTCATTTAAAAATCATATTTTTTATCCCTTATCAAGTCCTATTTCAAAGTGTTTTAAAGTCTTGTAACAAGCTTTCATGCTTTTTTAGGCTTGTTATCACTATTTACACCTTTCTTATGCTTTATTTGACCCCTTTATGCAATCATAAGATTTAATTAATTGTATTTTTTAATATAAAATATGACAAACCTCATTAAATACAACTTAATTCTTGACACCCACTTACAAGCCTAGAGTGGGACCCATTCACCATGGGTGGCGAATGAGTCCCTCTTGGCTCCAAATTCAAAATAATTCAAATTTTCTTTCGGTTTTTTATTCAAAGAGACCTTATGTCGTCCTGTGATGTATTATTGGGTAATTAGGCCATAAGTGTGTATAAATAAGTGTTTTCCATCCATTTTAACCCCCCTTCATCTCATTCATTCATTCAACATCAATTAGCATTCATGAATTCAATTCATCATAGCATCATTCAATCAAGAAATTATCAATCATCTTAGAGCAACCATTGACATATCTTCAGACTTCTTCAACAAGGTTTTGGTGAGTTTAGGACACTTGCATGTTGTTTATTCATCATTCCTTGCTTACTTCATTTCATTTCTTTATCAATGGTTTGATTCCCAAAGTGGGATTTGACCAAGGAAAATCCCTATACTCTAACCCTTAACCATTTTTCCCCTTCTGCATTTGTGTTTGTAGACTTTGTATGTAGATTTATAATGTAAATAGGTGTTGGAAAGTGGTCAACAAGTCATCAAAGTGTTTCAAGTCAACCAAACCCTAATTCAAGCTTGGAGACAACCTACAACTTGTTTTCTATAGATTTACTTCCGTGAATCCTACAAGAAGACAAGTGCAGATCTAGATCTACAGAATTGACTCTTGAATTTGCACATTTTTAGAGAAGTAATGATTCTCAATTAGTGGTGAATGAGTCCCACTCATAGGCTGGAAAAGTTGATTTTGTCATAATCCAGTTCTCGACAGTCGAAAAGTAGTTTCAAGTCTTTTTACCAGTAGGAGGACCGATTCACCATCAGTGGTGAATGAGTCCCATTGGTGATCAACAATGATTTTTTCCAATTTGTAGAACTGTCTAGGATCAACATTCAACTTCTAGGTGCATTCTGTTAAAACCTTATTCAGTTCTATTTGCATTAGTTTATGTTTTTAGTTCAATTTCTTCATATCACATTGTGTTTTCAAACATTGCATATTTTATTAGTTTTTCACTCATAATCAATATATTTCATCATCTAGTTGCATTTTGACCATTGCCTTTAGTCATAATTTCATCATGCATTCCTTTATTTGAGTGAACCACCTCAATTTTAGGGTTTTGTCTCTCTCCTTTGAGGTGAAATAACCTAAGAGTGCAAGAGAAGTACATAGACAACCCCAAAATTGATGGTTCACCAGTAAACTGGTGAAATTGATTGATTATTAATGCAAAACCTAAGAAACATGAAGTCTTTGAAAATAAAGTGTGATATACATAAATGAACTAAAAAAAAAAACAAATGAAATCAAAATTGAATGAGACTAAATAGAGTGCACCTAGAAGTAGAATACTAATGCTAGAAGGTTTTGGAATGCTATAGAAATCACTGTTGATGACCAATGGGACTCATTTGCCACTGATGATGAATTCGTCCTCCTTTTGGTAAACTATGTTGAAACTGGTTTCTAACTGTCAAGAACTGAATTTTGATGAAATCAACTTTTCCAATTTGGTAGTTGGACTCATTCATCACTGACGGTGAATCAATCCTCCTCCAAAACTCTGCAAACTTTAGGGGTCAACTCTGTGAGTCTAGATCTGAATTTTTCTTCTTATCTGGTTGATGGAACCAAATCTGCAGAAAATGGGTTGAATGTTTTCTTCAAACTTGAATTAGGGTTTAGTTGATTTGAATCACTTTCATGACTTGTTGACCACTTTTCAACACCTATTTCTTCAAAAAATCTATCTACAAGACTTGCAAACACACATGGAAAGAGGGGGAGATGGTTAAGGGTTAGAGTATATGGATTTTCCTTGGTCAAATCCCACTTTGGTAATCAAACCCCTGATAAAGAAATGAAATGAAAACAAGAAAGGAATGATGAATAAACAACATGCGAGTGTCCTAAACTCACCAAATCCTTGTTGAATTCTGAAGATATGTCAATGGCTGCTCCAAGATGCTTGATAATTGCTTGATTGAATGATGTTATGATGCTTAAGTGAATGAATGAGATTGAATGCAAGTATGAATGCTTGAATGAATTAGATGAATGGGGCTAAAATTAGATGGAAAAACACTTATTTATACACACTTATGCCCTAATTTGTTGAAAATACAACATCATAGGCCGACATAAGGTCTTAATGAAAAAAAACCCAAAAGAAATTTGAATTTAATATTTTGAATTTTGTGCCAAGAGGGACTCATTTGCCACCCATGGTGAATGGGTCCCACTCTAGGCTTGCAAGTGGGTGTTGGGATTTAATTAAGTGCATAATGGGGCCAAATAAAGCATAAGAAAGGTGTAATTAGTGATGAAAAGCCTAGGAAAGAATGAAATCTTGTTACAAGACTTTACAACACTTTAAAATGGGACTTGGTAAGGGATAAAAAGATGATATTTAGATGAATTATAATAAGAAGAGTCTAGAAAAGTGTAGAAATTTGTTACAACAATTCACAACACCTTCACAAGAAATCATAAAATCTTAATAATTTGAATATTCAAGACCTAATGTAAATGTTTAAGTTACATTGCAACATTAAATCTAAGCAAAATAAGCCAAGCATCATAGGAAAAAGACCTAAATGACCATGAAAATTTCCAAGATCCATTTTTGTATGGTACACCTGCAAAGTAAGATTCAAAACAAGTTGATCATGATGAAATTCCCATCCTAAATGCACTTTTGTACTACCCTTTGTGATTATCAAAATTCGCTTAGTAGTTGAGATACAAGGTCCACTTCTAGCCGAATTGAGAAATCCATTTTTTCCAAACAAAAAAAATCCCAACTATTTAGAAAGGAAAACAAAGGGTTCCTTTAATTCAATCCTCCTCAACCTAAGCCTCAAAATACGAATAACCAAATAGCATCTATTAAAATTGTGGTGCCCTTTAGTTATGGAGATCTGAAAGGATAATTCACACCTTTACCTAACACCCTTCATAACACAATGACCCAACTTTTACAATAGAAAATGATTACCTTGCCTATCCTCAAAGCACCCAACCCTACTAAGCCTTTACCCTCAAGTTTTAAATCAAATGCTTACTACCACTATCATCAACAAAATGGACATGACACAGAACATTGTAAGTGTCTTAAACATCTTGTGCAAGACCTCATTGATTCTGGTCATCTATCCATTACAGGTGTTACTGATCAAGGTAATAAGTTTGTGATCCAATGCCCAAACATAATATTTCATTTGTCAAAGCTATTGAAACTACAAAGAATGATGTGATGAATGTTGATACAGATCATGAACATCATGATCCTATCCCACATGTTACCCATGTTAATCGTATGGATGAAATGGTAGGTGTGATAGATGTTATCCCTCATAAGGGCCAACCTAAGAAATATCTTGATATTACTTTCTCCTCTAAGGATATAATTAAACATCTACCTGATGGTCCTCTTTACATAGCCGACTGTATCTATGATAAGCCCATTGTATAAGAGTGAATTTGCACCCCATGTGCAAATCCCCTTTTTTCCTTTATCCACCATAGAAAACCAAGTTTAGAGGCTTAATTCCACCTAAGCTTGCTCTTGCATCCCACTTGGTGCCTATTTTGAGTGTCGATGGAGGTGTTTCTGTCAGGGATGCCCACACAGGGTACAAATGTTCGCGCAATGTGCTTACGTCCCTGGCAGATTCCTATGGCTAAACTTGTCGAGGCGTTACTCTTCTCATCACCATTCATCCCTTCAACATTCAATCCAACTCTTCACCACATCAAGCATCCATTCTTGCACTCTCACATTCACTTTCAAGCTCTCAAGCACTCATTCTCCCTCACTCCAAGCATTCAAGCATCCCATTGCAGCCAAAGCAATACTCCATCACTTCGGCAAAGCAAGTTTGGGACCATACCATTGCAGAAAAGGCTTGAGTACTCTCATTTTCTCCTCCAAGAAGCCTTGAGTACTCTTGGTGGAGGTGGTAAGCTTCCCTCTCCTCTCCTCTATCACTTGGGCGAGTAGCATAACACTATTTTGTAGTGCTTCTTTTCTCTTTATTATACTATTTCCTTTATCTCATTTCCTTGGTTGTCTGTGGAGGTGGGAACACCAAAATGGGGGTCTGACTAAGGCAAGCCCCTCTACAACCACCCACCATTTTCCCTCTTTCTATGTGTAGGTATGTGTGTTTCTCGAAGAACCAGCTGGTGAACAAGTTCCCTAGTGAGATTCTCCTTATTCTTGTGAGTCTTGCATATTTACTTTATAATATTAGAGATTATTTGATTTATTTAGTCACATCATTCTAGCCCTTTAGTTAGTCTACTGGGTTGTTAGCTAGTTTTGTTGGTTTGAACTTGTCTTCATTAATGTCTGACCGTATGAATGATAGTGCACTTTTGAGATGCTAGCGTGCCATGTTGACATCCAAAGATCTCACTTTTGTCCTCGGACAGAGAGTTTTTTGAGGCACTGTGTTAGACCTAAAAATTGGCTTGCCTAGCCTCTTCCTATGTTTCGAGTGTGTAGAGTGACTGAGAGGCCTACGGTCCTCATTACTCTCACCTCGCATTTCCTTACATTACACTTAGCTGAGGTAAGTTAGGGAAGCCTCTCGCATCTTGGCCCTCCGTGACCTAGGGTCTTGCATGCAGTGGTCCCTGTCTCTTACATTTTTGGTGAACCCGACATGAACCATTTTGGTTCTGTTCTTGTGATCCTGAAAGCTCCTTTCCTCATTTTCTAGGAGTGTTGTAGATGTGAGTGTTGTGAGGCTATTTCCTTACAACCCATCCTGCGACCCCTAGTTGGCATAGTTGGAAGGTTCCAAAGGTATTGCATGGCGAAACCTTAATTGGGTCACCATATTATTCATTAACCTTTAGCAACTTTGTGAAAGCATTTTCTAGTGTGTGTATGGGCTTCCTTCTTGCACCAACCCATCCCCTCTATGCAACCTATTGATAGTGATACTAGTATAACTTTCTCTTCATAGGACCTGTCGATGGGCTTTAATAAGGAACCATCTCCTCTTTACATTCTTGCACGGATCAACGAAAACATCGTAGCTAGTGTTCTCATTGACCCTACATCACAAGTGAACATAATAACAAAGGAGATTATGCTAATAAACTTCTTACACAAGGATGGGTATGATGCCCCTTTGAGCACCATTCGCACTCGTGATGGGCTTTTTGTACCCCCTTTGGGTAGTATTATCTTGTAGGTCTTAGTTGGACCTAAGTCCACAAAACTCCTATTTAATATCATCCCCAGGTCTAAACTCTTTAGGGTGAAATTGGGTATCCCTTGGTTAGAGGCGATGAACATTGTACCCTTCGTTGGGCATAAATGTTTGAAATTTATCCACGGAGGCTTCATGCATGTAATCCATGACACTGGCTATAGACCACTGGTTGCACATGGTAGCTACTCCTTAGACCACTCCTGGCATGCGCCCGTTGGTCCTCTTCCACCTAGGATGGACCTTCTGCACAGAACATATTAGAACTATAAGAAAGGGCGTCTAAGGCCAAAAGTGAGATACCCTCCCTTTCCTTATGCCATTTCACATAAGGCTTGTTTAAAGGCTGATAGTGATGTTGCTAAGGCATGAAAGAAGGATGAAGAGAAGCAGTCTCACAAACCTCCTTCTTCCTTTTTTGCTGGTCAGTTTGGTGCTTCATTTTGCTCTGCTGAGGTACCATCGAGTTCTGCTCCTCGTCTACAGGAGAATCCTATGGTGCCCACTTGGAAAAAGCCTAAGCATCCTACTTTTGAGCTTCTTGTTTTTTTGATGGAACCTAGACCCGTTCAGTATAACAAAAATAAAGTTTCCTGGGGAGATTCCTCATTGGCTCAACCTTTGCGGCCTCCTACTACTCCTACTCCTAAGGTAGTGAGTGGAAAGAGGCCCATTGTTGAGGCTCTCGAGTTGACTCCTCCTCTCACTCCTCATCCTGTTCCTCCCACTCCTATGTAGGAATTTGTCCCTTCGTCAAAAATAGTCATGGTGGATGTTCCCATGGTTGAGGAGGAACCCTCTATCCCTTCCCAAATTTTGGCCTCTAACTCCAAGATTCATAGAAACTACCTTGCACATGAACGCAAGTGTCAATGAAAGGCTCTCTTGGCTTAGCAAGCTACCTCCAAAAGAAAGGAGGAAGAAATGACTGCCCCTACTTTAGAGCCTCCTATAGCATCTTCTTCCTCCCTTCATTTTTCTTCTCTCTAGTCTAGTCCTATACTACTCTCGGCTTTTGTTGTGAGTAGGAATGCACCTAACCCTAAATAGGTACAAGTTTTCATCGCTCCTTTGTTGGAGGCACCTTTTCTGATGTTTGTTTCGGATATCCAACCTTTATCGAAGCCCATGGATATGGTTAATACCTTGGTTGTATCCACTACGGTTCTCTCCTCTACTTCCTCTGCACCCTTGGCCTCATTTGTGGGCAGTTCATTTCCTCTGATGAAATAGGAAATAGAGGGCGGTCCTTCTAGCAATGAAGGATGTAAGAAAATTTCACCTCACTCGCAAGGTGGCCCTGTGTTGACTTGCTCTGTCTTAGTGACTGAACCAATCCCAACTCCCCCTGAGTTTTTCACCACTCCTGAGTCATTCGGTGATCCTAGCAGTGAACCTCAGGCATAGCCCATCCCGTCCACCAAAGCTAGACATGGTGCCCCTATGGGGTGCATGTTTAATTCCATGGATGAAGTTTCAGCCTTGTCAGCAATCTTCACTAAGTTGCTAACCTTGACTCCACAAGAGCTCGGTGGAGAGGACCTCAAGGGGCCCTCTTCCTTGGCCCTTATTATGGGAGGACCAGACGCTCCTCCTCTTAACATCCCTCCATTGCAAGCTCGTCCTCCTTCCCCTTATGAGGATTTAGATTGGGAAGTGGACGACCTCTTGGCTGATCAATGTTAGGAGGAAAACCCCTTTCTTGATCTTGTGTGTGTGTGTGCTTTTTGATGTGTTCCCCCGTGCTCCTACTATATGTGCCTGGATGACCCTTGTCACCCCTATTGGTGCTTCGATACAGGTGTGGTTTTTGTGTCGTCAACCTTCTTCTATTTGTATCATCATTCTTCCATGTTTGTGCTTGATTTTTTGATAAATTGGGGACGATGCAAAGTGTTGGGGGAATTTAGGCTTCCCTTCCTTGTTGACCCAATTTTTTTTATTTTTACTTTATTTTCCATGCATTCTTCCTGATTTGGTTGGGGATTGATGATCATTCACCTTGCATTGCGGTTACTTATTATTATGAGCTCAGATAGATCTGACCCTACTAAACCAGATCCCCCTATGCCCTTTATTTTTATTTTTCTCTTTCTTTTTCTCTTTTTCTTTATCTTTCTATATTCTTTGTTTGGGTTGTCCCTCCTATTTGTGGCAATGTTCTCTCTTTAACATTCTAATTTTTAGAAATCGCATTCGCTGCCAACGAATATTTTCTCAAAAATCTTCACAAACCTTTCTTCAAAATTGCATTCTCAACTTGGAACCATAACAGAACATGTTTTCTTCATCATGGGTTTGTAAAGAAAGGACTTGAAGACCTTCGCCGCACATGGGGGCATATTCTTCCTTTCCAATTCCTTGATGATGGATCACTCTGAGAAGAGAAGAATATATGCTTTTGAATTGTGTGTCCCTTGAGTGGACCCCTTTTTTCTTCATGGAGGGTTCCCAAGGAACCCTCCTTTGAAATTATTTTCCTCGGATGTATTCATTTACATCTAGCCTGGGGGCAGCCTGATTAGACTTGTTCCATTCCCCTTTTCACGTCTAGCTCAAGGGTAGCCCGATTAGACCTGTTTCATATCTTTGTGTCTAGGTTGGGGGTATCACAACTAGACCTTACATTTCAAACAACACTTCCCTTGAGTGGACCCCTCTCCTTTTGAAGGGTTCCTGAGGGAACCCTTTGAAATACTTCTGAATCATTAACAATCTATGTGACCACCCACCTACATGCCTATTTGGCCACTTCTCGACTTTGCAGAGTCTACTTCCTTGGGGTTTCCTTCATGCTAGAGTTTTTGAGGGTTACTCTCCTTGTAGGTCTACAGGCCTATAAGGTGCTCACTTCACAAGGATTACTTCATGTGAGAGATCTTGGGGGTTGCCTCCTTGTAGGTCTGTGGGCCTGTAAGACTCTTTTTTTTCCAGCTTCATAGTTCTGAGCAGCTATGGAGTCCTCTGCCTTTCATGCACCTTCAGGTATGCCAAACCAAGTACTACTTCCTTGATGGTTCAGGTATATGTTTCTAACCCTACACTCTTCTTGATCTACTTTACTGAGCACTCATTAGTATTTGTGCTCACTAAACTGGGGGAAAAATGTATAGGAGTGAATTTGCACCCCATGTGCAAATCCCCTTTTTTCCTTTATCTACCTTAGAAAACCAAGTTTGGAGGCTCAATTCCACCTAATCCCACTTCTTGCATCCCACTTAGCACCTGTTTTGAGTGTTGGTGGAGACATTTCTGTCGAGGATGCCCATGTGGTGCACAGATGTCTACACAGCGCACTTATGTCCCTGGAAAATTCCTGCAGCTGAACCTATAAGGGTGTTACTCTTGTCATTGGAGGTGAAGTTGTAACGCCCCCTTCAACTGACTGACCCAAATATGGCCAATTTCTTCCATTCTTTCTTCAAATTCATCCCTTCAAGATTCAATCCAACTCTTCACCACATTAAGCATCCATTCTTTCACTCTCACATTCACATTCAAGCTCTCAAGCACTCATTCTCACTCACTCCAAGCATTCAAGCATTCCATTGCAGCCAAAGCAACACTCCATTATTTTGGTAGAGCAATTTTAGGACCACACCATTGCAATAGATGCTTGAGTACTCTCATTTTCTCCCCCAAGTAGCCTTGAGTGCTCTTAGTGGAGGTGGTAAGCTTCCCTCTCATGTCCTCTATCACTTGGTTGAGTAGCATAACACTGTTTTGTAGTGCTTCTTTGCTCTTTATTCTACTATTTCCTTTATCTTGTTTCCTTAGCTGTCCGTGGAGGTGGGAACACCAAAACAGGGGTCTGATTAAGGCAGGCCCCTATACAGTCACCCAACATTTTCCCTCTTTCTGTGTGTAGGTATGTGTGTTTCTTGGAGAACCAACTAGTGAACGAGTTCCCTAGAGAGATTCTCCTTATTCTTGTCACTCTTGCATAATTACTTTATAATATTTAGAGAGTATTTGATTTGTTTAGTCACATCATTCTAGCCCTTTAGTTAGTTTGTTGGGTCATTAACTAGTTTTGTTGGTTTGACCTCATCTTCATTGTTGTCTGACCATACCGATGACAACGCGCTTTTTAGATGTCAGTGTGCCACTCTGATGTCCAAAGATTGTGCTTCTATCCTCAAAAAAAGAGTTTTATGAGGCGTAGTGTTAGACCTAAAAACTAGCTCACCTAGCCTCTTCATGTGTTTCGGGTGTGCAAAGTGACTAAGAGGCCTTATGGTGCTCATTACTCTCACCTCGCATTTCCTTACAATACACTTAGCTGAGGTAAGTTAGGGCAGCCTCTCGCATCTTGGCCCTCCATGACCTAGGGTCCTTCACGTGGTGGTCCCCCTCTCTTAAACCCACTAATGGTATATTAATAGATCCCACCTGTGGAGAGAACGTGATCACTAAGGAATTTTTAGTATTACATGAACTTTATCAAGATGGCTATGATAAACCGAAAGCATGAATCAAGATGCATAATGGTTTTTCTTACCCTATGATTGGATTGATCACGCTTCCATTACAAATAGGACGAAAAACATCAGATGTCACATTCTCCATCATCTCGCAATCAGACCAATTCTTTTTATGGCTAGGCCATCCTTGGCTTCACTCAATGAAAGTTGTCCCTTCGGTTGTTCACAAATGCTTAAAGTTTTCATTTGACAATGAAATATTTACTATCCATAATAGCGGCTTTAATCCCTTGTCTTTCAAAGGAAACTTTTCCTTAGAATCCTTTTGTCCCAATCCCATGGAACCTATAACACCATGACAAGACTTCTTTTTCATAGCTTTCAAAAATTCAAAGCAAATAAAATAGCATAATTATCTCTTTGACACATGTACCCGCCTACCTTCAACCTAAACAATAACCAAACAGCCAAGATCAACCAACACTAGAAACTTCCCCAACATCGTCCAAAAAACCCAAAGACAATGAAAGCAATTCTATTATGCCTCCTTGAATAAAGCAAGTTTACAAGGAAAAAGAGAAAGTGGATGACCAAACTTCCATGGTTCCTTTCGTTCCTCCCCTTAGGGAAGAAAAGCACCCTATGGTTGATCAACTCGCCCTTTCACAAACATAACTTGATAACAAAACAATAAGAAATAGAGGTGCTAGAGAGCGTAGGCGTAGACATCATGCCCTTGCTCACAAGTTACATGAAGAATTAAACAAAGAAAAAAAAAATCCACACTTGATAGAAGCAATGCATGATGATCCTCCACCCTAATCAAAACACAATGATCCAATACAACAATCACAACAAGAGTTACACTCTTCATTGGACATTATCATTTGTCCTCCTGAGGTGATTATTTTATATGACAATGATGAGATCGTTAAAATTGATGAAGAGGTACATAATGATATGAACATGTTGGTTTCCTCTTCCATGAGCTTAAATGAGAAATATCATATATAAAATAATGAACTTGGTACTTCTCCTAGTTTAGCACTTTCCCTTGTCCCTTTGGCTAGTTTCCTGCCCTCGGCATATAATGAATATGACTAGGAGGTGGATGACTTGCTCAATAGTTTACTCGCATTTTCCTTACTAGTCCTTAACATTTTTATTTTCTTTCTTTTTCCTTTTTGTGTTTGCATGTGTGTAATATGATCCCCCATGATGTTCCATTTGATGTTCTCTCTCTTTGTGACATTCCTTTATTTGTACCTTCATTCTTCTCTATATCTTGCATCGCTTTTTCCTTTTTATTTTGTCTTTTCTTATGTTTTCATTTTGGGGATGACACAAGGCATTGAGACATTCATGTCTCTTTCATGTTGACCAAAAATGCTTTCTTTTTCTTTTCCTTTTCTATTGTCTTTTCTTGTGTTTTCCTTTTGGGATGGCACAAGGCATTGAGACATTCATGTCTCTTTCATGTTGACCCAAAAGGATTTCTTTTCCTTCCCCTTTTCTTTTTCATTTTTCTTGTGTTCCCCTTTTGGGGATGATACAAAGCGTTGAGACACCCTATTTCTCTGGTATCAAGACATAATAACCCACCCACAATAACCCTAGACATAATAACCCTATCATAATAACCCAAGAACAAAATAACCTAGGGTCATAATAACCTAAGCCAAAATAACCCATGGTTGGAATAACCCAAGGACAAAATATCCCCGTAAGAATATAGAGAAAGGAAATAAAAATTATGAATTACATTCGGGTTATTCTATCCATGGGTTATTTTGACCACATGTTATTCTATCCATGGGTTATTATGACCCTGGGTTATTTTGTCCTTGGGTTATTGTAACTAGGTATTTTGTCTAGGATTATTTTGGCTTGGTTATTATGTCATGTAACCTATTTCTCTTCCATGTTGATCCAAAAGGTTTTTCTTTTTTTTCACTCTCTTTGTGTCACTCTTCCAATTCTATGTATATTTGGGGGATGATGATAGTTCCAAGCTTTCTAACAAACATTGCAGCAAAGAACATACTAACCCCAAATCCATAGATCCCTTATGTGTTTGGTGTTTTCATTTTTGGGGCAACCCCTTTCTTTTCTTTTTCCTTTTCTTCACATGACGCAACTTTACTTGGAAACATGACTTGGCATAGGGCTTTCCAAGTTGGATCTCATGTCTTCCTTCTTGTTTTCATTTTTCATTTCCTACTTTAAATTAATTGCTCACAGTATGGTGTTTAGTAATTCCTTTAAACTGGGGGCATACATTGGCATTATTCTTTTGCATTTTCCTCATTTTTCTTGGTTCTTAGTGTAACCTTCTTACTTCATACAATGCATTTTGTCACTTTGTGGATGACATTGGGTGTAAGGTCCTTCATGAGCATGATCTATCTTAGCATATTACATTCTTCTTAGTTGCTTGATGCGACATACTACATCCCCTAAGTTGTGAATCTTCTATTCTTTGATTGATCCTCTCTTGGAGATTTTAGACACAATTTTCCCTACGTTAAAGACCTCGCACGAACTAAGGAAGACTCCTTTGAACATCCTTTGCATGTTTCATTTTGCATTTTTTATATGGCCACCTTGCATAACACAACTTGCATGCCTGTAGTGCCATCACGTTTGTTCATGAGCTCCAAGCATACAAAGTTTTTCTTGTCTCATGAAGCTTGAAATTTTATTTTCTTTTGTAGTGCCTTATTAAAGTTATCAAGAGGTATAACTTTGGTATGTTTGAGTGGGAAGCCCATTTTGAGGCATGACTTTCCCTATTTCCACCTGTGTGTGTGTGAGTGCTTACCAGCCATGAGTGTATGTTTCTCACCTTTTAGGCCTTCTCACCTAGTGGAGAACCATTAGTTTCATTGCCTCAAAGTGAGTACGCATTTTCTAGAAAAACAACCTAGATCTGATCCACAATGGGATGGACAAATGATCGAAGCTTGATCTAATTCTCTCTTTCCTTTTCTCCCTTTCACTCTTTACATCATTTTCATGTGTGTTCCTTTGTGCTAATGTTTGGTTTTCCATGGAATCTTGATCATGGGGGCTTGATCATCCCTCTTGATTTTTTTTGTCTCATCTTTCTAGCATGGGTGCATTTGGATCCCTCTTGATGTGCATGTTTGGCTACTTTAGTGTGAGTTTGAAGTAGGTTCATCCTCTCACTAAATTGGGGGCTAAATGTAGTATAGAAAAATGTATCTTTGCACATTTTCATGCTCATTTGAGTCTTTCTTGTGGATGTTGGCTTAGTTTTTCGTTGATTTAGTGTTGCAATGTGGTCAACACATTCACATTAGGTCTTGGGACCTCTTGAATTAATAAGAATTTTATGATGCCTTGCAAAAGTGTTGTGAAGTGTTGTAACACACCTTCACACTTTTCTAGGGCCTTATTAATATATTTCACTTAAATAACCTCTTTTTATCACTTCCAATCCTTGTTTAAAAGTGTTTAAAAGTGTTGTAATATACTTCCATTCTTTTCTAGGCTTGTCATCAATAATTTGACCCTTTATGCTTTAATTGGCATCATTTTACACTTACAAGTCTTACTTAAGTGTATTTTTGAAAATAATCTTGATAAACATCATTTAATACATCTAATTTTTGACACCTACTTAAAATTCCTAAGTGGGACCCATTCGCCACTAGGGCGAATGAGTCCCCTTTGGCTCAAAAATAAAAATAAATTCAAAATTTTGGCAGGTTATTATTTTCTAAGATCTAAGGTCGGCCTATGAAATGGTATTTTTCAGGAAATATTACATATCTTTGTATAAATATAGGGTTTTTCCTCTCATTTCCCCCTCCTCAATTTTCCTAATCATTCAAGAAACTATCAATCATTCACTCAAGAATTCTAGGATGCATTTTCAAGTTTACATCCATTGGATCTTTTACTTACATGTCTTTAGATTTCTACTTCAAGGGTTTGTTGAGTTGTAGCATTGCTTTAGTACATTCATCATTCTCCTTCCATATTTTATTTCATTTTCAATGGTTTGATTACCAAACTAGGGTTTGACCAAGGCAAACCCCTATTCACTAACCTTCAACAATTTTTCACTTTGTTTGCATGTTTTTTGCAGGTCTAGTGTGTATATTTTTCAAAGAGCAAGGTTGGAAAAGTTGTCAAAAATTTGTAAAAGTCAATCAAAGTTTTCAAAGCCCTAAAAGAAGCTTGGAGAACACCTATAGGTCAAATTCTGTAGTTTTGGATCTAGAAACCTATTAGAAGAAGAAGTGTAGACTACGAGCTACAGATTCCATTTTCAAATTTCCAAAAATCCCAAAGTGGACTGATATTCCATTAGTGGCATATGAGTCCCACCGCCAGACCCAAAACAAAGATTTTGCAATTCTGAGAACCTAGTTGTCTGAAACCTATCCTGGCAGAATCTTCTTGAAACTGGACTATCGCCCAGCTTGGCGTATGAGTCCTAGTTGGCTTCAAAAATGAATTATTTAGGATTCTAGAGCTCTATTCCATCCTTTTCCAGTCTCTAGATGCACACTTTCAATTTCAGGGTTTTTTGTTGTAGTTTGTTTGCATTTCTAGGTCATTTTGCATATCATAGTGTGTTTTCAAACATCTTGCATTTTCTTAGTTTTTCATTATTAGTTAATCTCTTTTATCAATTCTTAGCATCTAGGACATTCCCTGTAGACAAATTTTAATCATCTTTGCATTGAAATCTTGAAGTCTTATTCTTGGGTGAGCCATTAATATTTTTGGTACCTCTCTCCTTTTAGGTGCAAAACCCTAGAAGTGTAAGAGCCCCCACACATTCCAAAAATCTTTGGTTCACTCTTTTATGTCATTATCTATTGACTATGGTAAAATGGATTAACCTCTCATGGTTATGTTTGGAGTATGATGCCATACTGCATGACTCATTTCATGCCTTTGTGGTTTACCGCAGATGTGTAGTGCAAGCTAATTATTATTGCCAAACCATGTTTGTCTTGGAAAATGGTTGTGGTATGGAAATTCCTAAGTGTATCATATATTTTACTCCAACATACCATTGTAAGTCATTATAATTGATTGATTATTCCTGTGGGATTGCGGTAAATAGCTTTTATACATATTAGGAATCTAAAATTATTGTGGGTAATCATAATTTCTCAAAGCTTTGAAATCATATAAGGCTTTTTCAGTATCAATCAAACCTAAAAATTCATTTACAAGGTGAGTTTGTTTGTGGACTTTGGAGCTTTTCAAGGTTAAGGTTCCACATATTATATTCATGAAGTCTATCAAGGTGGTGTAGTTATGCAAAATTTGGAGGTTCTAACAACCTTCATTCCTATCCACCATGGGAATGTTTAGGTGTTGACCTATTTTGAATTTGTATGTATAACAACTAGTTTCCGACATTGGAGAATATTTTTGAGGTTGAGGTTGATATAAATAAGTTTGGTGTTTTTGTATGTTATGGAAAGGAATGAAAAGGGGAGCAAGATAGATGTAATACAAGTGTAAGTGAAGTGTCTGATGCAAATTTGAGCAAATTAGTGCAAATTTTAGTGTTAGGGTTCCTAAAGGAAGTGAGCTAAAGGCATCTAAAATCATTCAAGCAAGGTTACAAGATTTTTGGAGCATTGTGGTGGATTTACTTGTTTCATTGAGAAGTTTTCTCTATGTAACATTCTTATTCTATCTTCTTGAACTTCTTTCTATGGAAGTGAGTCCTAGTTGTGAGCCCTTTTGGATAGTTTGTCCTATTCTGATAGTGATCCCTTGTACTAGTTTTGCAATTACTTATATTGTGAGCTAATCTTCACTATGGTTTTTCCCTCATTGAGTTTTCCACATAAATCTAGTGTTCTCTTATGTATGGTGTTGTGATTTCATTTTTTTTTATGTGCATTTCATGTTTAATCATACTAATAGAATAAGGGTTTGATAAATGCTTGTGGATTTGATTATTGTTGAGGGTTTTGAAGGTTTAATTTTCTACAACTGATTCACCCCCCTCTCACTTGTCTTGTTCATTTCAAATATTGGTATCAAAGCAAGATTCCTTAGAGAAGAGCTTAACCACTTAACGTAGATCTGAGATGGTGAACAAGATTGCTTTGGAATATCCTAGATTTTATGGGTCAAATTATGCATCTTGGAAGACAAAGATGAAAATATATCTATCTACTCAAGGATATGAGAATGAGAAGGATTATCAAACTACATATGCTCCACCTCTGAATGGTCCAAGTACAATGAGATCAATGCCAAGGCAAGATTTATTATTGTGAATAGTATTTCAAATATTGAGTTAGTAAAAGTATGAGTTTGAAGACTGCTAAAGAAGTTTGGGATAAGATAGAAATAATTTATGAAGGAGATTTGTAGGTTAAACAAGAAAAGTTACAGAACTTGAAGTCACAGTTTGAAATGATGCAAATGTCTGAAGAAGAAACAATTAAAGGCTACATACAGAGATTTGATGAGTTGGTAAGTGCTATGAGAGGCCTTGGTGCAACAGTTAAAGAATCTAAAGTAGTGAAGAAAGTTATCAGATCACTTATGGACTGCTATAGTGAAAAGGTATCTACTTTTAAGGAAATTGTTGATTTTGACAATTATTTTAGAGATCAGTTGATTGGTACTCTAATTACATTTTAAATGAGAAAACTAAAGAAAGGTACAAAATCTAAGACTACTTTCAAGGCTAGTAAATTAGAGAAGGTTAAAGGTTCATGTGAAGAAGATCTTGATGATTTGAAAGCTAACTTTATGAGGAAGATGAAAAAGGGCACTAGTAAGTACAAAGGTAAATTACCTTTCAAATGTTTTAGTTGTGGTGATATAGGTCATTACTCTTCAAGATGTCGAAAAAGAGCTCTAAACAATAGGAACAAAGAAAATAAAGGTAAAATGATTAAGAGAGCTTACTATGTGAGAGAAGATGTTGGTATTTTTGATGATGAATCTAATTATGGAGATTTTGATGATGATGATTTTTTTTTTTTTGCTATAAAAGAAGAATATAGTTCTACTAACCCTCAATGTTGTGTGAAGGAAAGTATTTTAGAGATAAAGGATAAGGTTAAAGGTACTTTGGTATCTAATTTTCATGTCAAAGAGGATAAGAATTATTCTGTTGTTGATAGTGGATTCTCTAATCATATGACTGGAGACAAATCTAAGTTAAACTTGAAAAGTATGGAGGATTAGTTAAATTTGGAGATGATTCAGGAGCTAAGATTTGTGGAATAAGTTCAATTAGTTTTGATGGAAAGCATAACACTAAATTTTTTTATTATGTTAAGGGTTTAAGGCATAACCTTTTGTGTTGGCTAAATTTGTAGCAAAGGATACAATCTTGTGTTTAAGGATGAAACATGTGATATCAAAAAAGGATCCAAAATTGTGATTGTTGTTGGTAAGAGAATAGATGGAAACAACTATCAGCTCAAGGGTGCTAATGGTCATTATTTTTTGACTCAAAATAATGATAGTTGGTTATGGCACTAGAGGATGTGTCACATGAACTTTGATAATTTGGCAATAATTAGTTTAATTCATGCAGTAAGAGATCTACCAAGAATCACAAATCCTATCAACATTGCTTGTGAAATTTGTCAATTTCAAAAACAAACAAGGAGTAGTTTCAAGGAAAAGGAACAATCTACTACTAGACTACTGGAATTAGTACATATAGATCTTTTTGGTCCTACAAGGGTGAGAAGTTTGCAAGGTGACAGGTAATTTATGCTTTTGATGCATTAGATAAATTCAAGGAACTTAAAGCTATAGTTGAGAATGGAATGGAATTAAAAATCAAAATTTTAAGGTCTAACAAGGGTGGTGAATTCACCTCCAATGATTTTAACATGTTTTTTGAAGTTCATGGAATAAAGAGGCATTTGTATGCCTCTAGAACTCCTTAGTAGACTAGAGTTGTTGAAAGGAGAAATCAAACTATTCAAAAAGTTGTAACAACTATAATGAAATAGGAAAATCTATCAAAAGTCTACTAGAGAGAAGTTATTCATACTATTGTTTACATACTCAACAAAGTTCAAGCTAAAGCTAATAGCACAAAGACTCCCTATGATTTATGGTATGGAAGGATTCCTATTGTGAAGTACTTTAGAGTGTTTGGAATCAAATGTTATATCAAAAGAGAAGAAGAAATCTTAGGAAAATTTTATACAAGATCTAATGAATGTATATTCCTTGGATATTCTACTGGAAGAAAAGCTTACAGATGTTACAATAAAAGGCTAAGAAATATAGTTGAAATCGAAAATGTTAAGGTTGATGAAAACTTGCATAATTCAATTACAATAGATGGATGTGCGTCAAATGAACCTGATTGTAGAGTAGTTGAGGAAGAAAATGTTGATGAATAAGAAGTTTAGAATGAAGAGGAAGAAGCTCTGGAGAAGACCCCTAAAACCCCTAAGTATGTGCAAAAGAAACATTCTAAAACTCAAATCATTGGAGATAAGAGGAAAAGTGTACTGAAAAGAAGCAAAGCTACTGAAGTTGAGGTGAATCTATTTCTACTTTCTAAAGTTGAACCTAAAACAATGAGTGAAGCATGTAAGGATGAACATTGGATGAAGGAAGGGGAAGAAGAACTTATGTAGATAGAAAAGAATTAAACTTGGGAATTTGTTCCTAGACCAGTAAACAAGAACATAATTGGAACTAAGTGGGTATTTAGAAACAAGCTGAATGAGAATGGAGAAGTAGTAATAAATAAGGAAAGACTTGTGCGTAAGGGTTACTCACAGGTGGAAGCATAGACTTTGAGGATATTTTTTCTCATGTGGCTAGAATGGAAGCTATCAAAATGTTTTTGGCATTAGCAGTACATAAAGACTTTAAAGTTTATTAGATGGATGTGAAGTCTTATTTTCTAAATGGTGAATTAGAAGAAGTTTACATGAAAAAACTAGAAGGATTTTAGTTGTCAAATCAACCAGATATGGTATGCAAGTTGAAGAAGGAACTATATGGATTGAAGCAAGCTCCCAGAGCTAGGTATGCAAGATTGGACAAATACTTAATACAACAAGGATTTAGTAAGGCCACCGTAGATAGTAATCTTTACTTTAAAATTGAGGAAGAAAAAATCTTGATAGTAGTAGTATATGTGAATGATATTATCTTGGGAGGAAATGTAAAAATAATTTGAGATGTCAATGTTTGGGGAGATGAATTTCTTCCTTGGGATACAAATCAATCAAATAGATAAAGGGATATTCATTTCACAGTCTAAATATGTCAAAGAGATGTTGAAGAAGTTTGGAATGGATAACTCCAAACCGGTGTGTACTCCTATGGTGATTGGTTGTAAATTGAGAAAATATGGCAATTCACCTAAGGTTGATCAGAGAAAGTATAGATACATGGTTGGTGGACTGCTATATCTAACTGTTACTAGACCAAATATCATGCATGTAGTTTTTTGTATGACTATATTTCAGGAAGGTCCTAAAGAAATACATTTTGTAGTAGTGAAGAGGATATTCAAATATTTAAAAGGCACTCCAAATTATGGCTTGTGGTATCCTAAGGATATATATTTCACATTAAGTGCTTATATAGATGTTGATTGGGCTCATTGTGTTTATGATAGGAAAAGAACAAGTGGTGGTACATTCTTTCTTGGATGTAAATTGGTGTCATGCTTAAGAAAGAAGTAGGATTCAATTTCCCTATCCACTACAGAGGATGAGTATATTGCATCAATATCATACTCTACACATGTATTATGGATGAGACAAACATTGAAGGATATCAGAGTTGTATATAATGAGCCTATTTATATCTTCTGTGATAACACAAGTGTAATTAACATTTAAAAGAATCTAGTAATGCACTCAAGAAAATAGTATATATCTATTAGGTATCACTTTTGAGAGAAAAGGTTATGGAGAATTAAGTGAAGCTTGAGTATGTTCCTATAAAGGATTAGATTGCTAATATATTTACTAAGGATCTTCCTAAGGATACTTTTGAGTATCTTCAAGAGAAGTTGGGGATTATCACCACTCCCTGTTTGAACTAGATGCATATGGATATGCAATAGTCTAATGGATTTATGGATCCATCTCTTTCATGTACTAATTTTGGTGGCTACCTCTTAGGGGGAGTAGGTAGTGTCATGTATTGTTGATTGGTTTGGTTGTACTCCTAAGGGGGAGTGTTCAGAGCAAATTTTTTGGTTTAGTTTCAAAGAGAGAGAATAATGCAAACTCTTTTTTCTTTGTCATTGATGTCAAAGGAGGAGAGAGAATCATGTGAAAAAGCTTATTTTCTTAGGGGGAGAGAGAGAATCATGTAAGGTATCAATGGAGAAAGTTGTGTATGTTGTATAATCATTATTATCAAAGGACTTGAGAATCTTGTAAGGAGGAGAGAGTTCAGGAATATTGTGTAGACTATCTAATCTGGAAAAGAAAAAAAAGGAAAGAAAGTGTGTCCAGAGTTGTTGTGTTGTGTTATCTTTGGTGTCTTTTCACATCTTGTGTTGCCATCAATGAAAAATGGGGAGATTTTTGCAAGTATGAAGTTGTTTTCATTGATGTCAACAAGAAGTATACCAACTGGTGTTGTCATTGATGTCAACTATGAGATGAAGATGTTAAGGATATTGAGAAAATTGTGAAAAAGAGGAAAATAGGTTGTGCAACTGTATTTGATACCTTAAGGTAGTGTTGTGAGTACATGGAGCTATCTTTTTGTTGTAGTTTATGTAGATGAGTTGGAATGATGAAATGGTCTGGGATGTTGTCTCTGGTACTTGGTTTCCAAGTTATTTTGGGGAAATTTGATAAATAGAATAAACTATGTTGTGTAAGTGTTCATAGTGTGCCCTGGTATTGTGCTCTGTGTTTCTTCTATGTTGATGTTATTCTTGTGCATATCTTACAAGTTATTCAAGGTTATCAGAGGTCACTATATGTAGAATTTGGTTTTGTGGATCATTGTACAATGAAAGATATTTTCACTAGTGTGTGAACTAGTTGTTTAGTGATGTTTTCTACGACCTGGTAGAAATGTATTTTCTTTGTGTTTCTCCCCTGTTTTGCTTCAGGTTGTGTGGATTTGGGAAGTTTCTTATAATGCTTTTATCTTTCTATGTTTAAGGTTTTACTTGGTTTGATACAGTACAGAGTGAGTTTCATTTATTAGTATGCAAGTAATGGTTACCATTTGTTCTAAGTTGAAGTATTTGAATGATGTGAGGTTGATGAAGTTTTTGATGAATCTCAAGTGCTCATGGACTATTCTAGATCATGTTCAATTGAATTGTTTTTTCTGAAACTTTTGGCTTTTGGATTTATTTGAGGAAGCATGTACTTAATGGTTATGGTGTTTAACATAGGTATTGGCCGACCTTGTGTTTAGCACTACATGCGAGCTTATGAAAGCATGTTGAGGTGATTTTGGATCTATTTTGGTCCTAATTAAGGATTTTTGTAGGTCACCTTCATTCCTATCCACTATAGGAATGTTTAGGTGCTGACCTATTTTGAATTTGTATGTATAATAGATGGTTACTGATAATGGATAAGATTTTTGAGGTTGAGGTCAATATTAATAAGTGCGATGTTGTTATAAGTGGTAAGGAATGAAAAGGAAAGCAATATAGATGTAATATCAATGCAAGTGAAGCGTCTGATGTGAATTTGATCAAAGTAGTGTGAATTTCAGTGTTAGAGTTCCTAAAAGTAGTGAGTTGAAGGAATCCAAAATCATTCAAGAAAGGCGATGAGATTATTTGAACTAGTTGTTTAGTGATGTTTTCTACGACCTAGTAGAAATGTATTTTCTTTGTGTTTCTCCCCTATTTTGCTTTAGGTTGTGTAGATTTGGGAAGTTTCTTAATGCTTTTATCTTTCTATATTTAAGGTTTTACTTGGTTTTCACCAGTGTGTGAACTAGTTGTTTAGTGATGTTTTCTACAACCTGGTAGAAATGTATTTTCTTTGTGTTTCTCCCCTATTTTGCTATAGGTTGTGTGGATTTGGGAAGTTTCTTATAATGCTTTTATCTTTCTATATTTAAGGTTTTACTTGGTTTGATGTAGTACAGAGTGAGTTTTATTTATTAGTATGCAAGTAATGGTTACCATTTGTTCTAAGTTGAAGTATTTGAATGATGTGAGGTTGATGAAGTTTTTGATGAATCTCAAGTGCTCATGGACTATTCTAGATCATGTTCAATTGAATTATGTTTTCTAAAACTTTTGGCTTTCGGATTTATTTGAGGAAGCGTGTACTTAATGGTTATGGTGTTTAACATAGGTATTGGTTGACGTTGTGTTTAGCACTACATAAGAGCTTATGAAAGCATGTTGAGGTGATTTTGGATCTATTTTAGTCTTAATTAAGGATTTTTGTAGGTCACCTTCATTCCTATCCACTATAGGAATGTTTAGGTGCTGACCTATTTTGAATTTGTATGTATAACAGATAATTACTGACAATGGATAAGATTTTTGAGGTTGAGGTTGATATTAATAAGTGCGGTGTTGTTATAAGTGGTAAGGAATGAAAAGGGAAGCAATATAGATGTAAGATCAATGCAAGTGAAGTGAGTGATGTGAATTTGATCAAAGTAGTGTGAATTTCAGTGTTAGAGTTCATAAAAGTAGTGAGCTAAAGGAATCCAAAATCATTCATGAAAGCGATGAGATTATTGGAGCATTATGCTGGATTTCCTTGTTGCATTGAGAAATGTTCTCTATGTAACATTATTCTTCTATCCTTTTGTACTTCTTGTGGCAATGAGACCTAGTTGTGAGCCCTTTTGGACAGTATGTCCTATTCTGGTAGTGATCCCTTGTATCAGTTTTACAATTACTTATACTATGAGCTAATCCTCATCGTGGTTTTTTCCTCATTCGTTTTTCCATGAAAATCCAGTGTCCTCTTGTGTATGGTGTTGTGATTTTTGTTTTTGTTATATGCAATCAATGTTTAATCATACTAACAGAATAATGTTTTGATGAATGTTTGTGGATCTGATTATTGTTGAGGGTTTTGAAGGTTTAATTTGCTACAACTGATTCACCCCCTCTCAATCATCTTGTTCATTTCAATAGTAAGAGGTAGTGGTTATTTTATTATTGTCATATCATAGATTATGTTCTTTTAATTTTTTTTAGGTTTAAGGTCCTCAAAATGTATTATTATTGACTTGATTATTGTCAAGTTTTTGCAACAAATTTCTTGTTGTATTATTTTCTTGTATAATTTATTTAATTGCAAGTAGTATCAAAGCATGATATTTGCACTTGAAAGGAAACAAATAATATTTTTATTAAATTTAGGAGGTCGAATTATAAAGCATGTATCTCTTTCAATTTTATTTGTTATTATTATATTTAGAAGGTTGATCAATGATATATTATATTTATAATATTCTAGATTTGAGTTATTTATTATAAAATTAGAATTTCCACCAAATTCATTCCCAAGGTTGCAAAAAATAAATTTAAAAAAATATATATAGAGGTTTGAACAAGGTGCAATATAAAAATTACACACCTTTGTAATTTCCACATTATTGCTTTGGGTGAAAGTTCAAATTTTTGTTTCACTTTTATTAATAATGACCAACACTAATCTAGAATTTCAATTTGAATCACTAGAAAGTGACATATATGTTTTAAACTTTGAAATGATGTAATAAAATGAAATGTATACTTTTTATTATATCTTATGCATATATATTTTTAGCTTAAAAGAATATATTTAAATATAAGTATTTTTTATTTGTGGTATAACTTAGTTTTCTATAAAATGTTGTAGAATAAGATTAAGTGGGACACAACCTTTTATATAGTAATTTTTTTGTTTATTTTTTATTTAACTACTCGGTGATTTCCTTGGTATCCTTTATATATTTTGGGATATGTCTCTTGTGATTCTTGTATGCTTTGATTACATTCATGTTGTGAGGAGACGGTTTCCAAACCTTCTTATTTTATTTCTTGTTTCAATGTTAGGTTTTCAGATTCATTTGGTTTTTTTATCACTTTTTGTGACTTCTATTTCTAATTTACAATCATATACACTATATTATTTCTTCATATATAAATTTAGATGTAATTTTCATAGAACTTACTCTTATTTCTCTAGTTCTAGATGCATAAAGGATAGAACCAGAAAAATGTTTTATTCCATATTTATCATTAACTACTTGTGGAGGTTAAATGACCAAAATACAAGATTTACCATTATTGGAATGATCCTAAACATCCCCAACTTTTATTTTAGTCCAAGCTAACTAGTTTTGGAAGATTAAACACACATGATGGTTTTATTTTATTCTTCCATTCTTTTTTATCAAATGTTTTTTTTTCAATATATTAAGAAAATATTATTTTTATAGTATCTAGTATATCATGGAATATTTTTTATATTTGTGTTTTATCCCCTATATGAAAAAATTATCAAGTTTCATACAAGTTTTATGTTCTACAAATTTTTTTATGATAACACCTAACTTGGATTTCAATATCTAAGTTGAACAATAATACGTCGTGTGGACATCCATGCATCATGGTCACATCATAAATAGATATTTCTAGCTTTGAATTCTAGGCTTTTTTTATAATGTCTAGTTCTACATTTTTTTCATACTCTAGAAGGTATATTCTCTATAAATTTAAATTTTAACCTAGGTCTATTCTATTTCTCTTTCACTTAGCTTAAGTAGGAAAAGAAAAAAATTATCTAGATAAGTTTTTATTTTAGATTTATATTTACAACAATAGAGTTAAAGTTTATAAAAATATAAATAAAACCAAGACATAATATTATATAGTATGTAGTGTAGAAACTATAAAAAAATTAGGAAAAAGTAACTAAATAGATGTTTTACTATTATATTTTAGTGAAATTAATGTATTCCTTTAAATTACCACTTTGTATTATGTGTTTTCATGCTCATTATTCTCATTTTCATGAGCTTCATAAACTAATCTCTTCTCTAATCATATTGTTCATAGAATTTATCAAAATTAAATATATTTTATTCTTAACCACATATTACTTCTATTTAAATTATGCTTGATTTTTTAAAAAAAATTATATAATATAAAAATTAAAGCTCTTCTTACATTATCTAGTTCTCCTACTACTAAATATCATGACACAAAGGGATACTTTATCAACAAATATAGAATAAACTAGGGTCAATCAACCTAAACCTAATAAGCATATTGTAGACTTCCAATCATATATTAACAATAATAAAAAATTATAAAATGTCATTGGCCCTATCTTAGATTATATTTTGACTTATTTCATCATCTTGAAGGCCTCAACATATTTCATGGTATATTCCTAATTTTTAAAATTAATAATTCAATGTTAATGGATATTAGTAAGAAAACCCAAGACTCTCATTCAAAAGTCACTCATAACCAATTATCCATGTGTATGCTTGCTTTAGTGTCTACATGGCTTCCAAAACAATCTAGCCACTACTTTAATATATATGAGTAATGTGGATGCTATCTCATTTTTTATTTAGATTAATCCTATGAATTTATATGGGTTTGTTCCAACATTCTATCCTTTTCTATTTAATCTTTCCATTAACATCATTGGTGCTTCACAAAAATTTCCTTGAAAATATTTATTGTTGTAGCTCCTTTTAGTTAGCATTGCACTAGTACTTCTGCTACACCTTTTCATACCACATATTTGATAATAAATAATTAATTTAAAATTGGATAACTTTTACAATTAGCTTACTTCCTTAGATTCTAACCCACAACCTCTCACCACACCCTATTACTTCCACATAAAATTATCACTTAACATAATAGCTACGCCTCTCCCCATTTGATTTGAGTTGTTGCAATTTAAAAATTCCAATGGCAAAGGAGACCCACAAAAAAATGTATCCATATTGACCATGCTATGAAGAAATTTTATTTTCCAAGATAAAACTTACAAGGAAATTTATTTCCATGACCATTAAAAGACACTATGATGGAGTAGTTATTTTTAATCTCTATTTGATTATTCTACTATTTATTTTAACCAAGTAATAAATTAATTTCTTTAGTATTTCCAAGTGAAAATTATTCCTTAAGTCACATCCACTTATTTGATGCATTTTAAAAAAGGGTGCTAATGAAAAGTTAATATATTTCATCTTTCACTACCAATCATTACTCTCATAAATTCCATGTTTATTCCTTGATTAATATGTGCAAATAGGAAACATTCATTTTTGATATAAGATAAACTATAAATTAATGAGATATACACCATTTATTCTTCTACACACTTCCTTAAATGATTATTAATAGATTGTTAGCTAGTTTGAGGCACCTTCTTCTACCATTCCAACTCCTACTTCTTTATTAGGGTCTTCTAAATAACTTTAAAAAATTATAAAATTATCAAAAATTAATTTACTTAGAAAAACACAAATATATTATCACAAACACATTTATTATGATGCAAAGGACCAACAAGTCATTTGTTGCCAAACTCTCAATAATTAAATAAAAATCAAACATAAATCTTGAACTATAGGAATTTCAAGAAAATTGGACTTCACAATTTGTATTCAAACTCTCCTACAACTTGCAATTTGTATTCTAAGTTTCTCTTTTGATTATTCATATGAGCAATGCATACTTGGATTAAATGTTAAATATTTATTATTAGTGGTAGTTGATCAAATATTGATTTATAGCTAAGAACAATTTTAAATTTAAGCCCCTTGAAAATATTACATCAACTAATTGAGTTATTTTATATGACCAAGGCTTAGCATAGAGACCTTAGGACTATGGATCTTCTTCTAAGAATATGCATCACCTTTTAGAATAGGTAGAATGCTTGGTATTTTACTAAAGTTATTGAATGTTTCAAAACAATTGTTAACAAGTTACATCATCTAATTTATGTTAGAGTGTCCAAACAACTAGCTACCTATAAAATTAAGTATGCAATCATAAACAAAAATCTTATTGTAAAATCACTTTATAAAGTCTAAACTGAGTGAAATAAAAGTCAAGTCACTTTTTTGATCCTCCAATACATAATGGAGTAGCCAAAAATATTATCCAAATTATCAAAAAATTACACTAAAATTCTAGAATATTGAGAATGAAGCCCTACATACATTAGCTTTTCATCAAACCACAGTGATTCTCTAGATCATCTAAGGATGCAAGAGAAGAGAATTCTAGTTTTATACAAAAATTCATGTAAAGTGTTTGTACCTTAAAAATATTTAAATCTAGAAGGTAATCAATCTATTGTTAGACACACACCTGACAACTAAGGGGGGGTGAATTAGTTGTACATTAAAATCATCAAACCCTCATTAATCCTTAAAAACTTATTAACTTTTAGATCCTTATTAAGCATGATCAAAAAGTAAACATATGAAACATCAACACAACACTATACACAAGAGAACACTAGATTTATATGGAAAATAATAATTAGGGAAAAACCATAGTGAGGATTAGCTCATAAATATATGAATTGCAACACCAAAAAAAGAGGCTCACTATTGGAAGGGCTTACTGTCCAAAAGAGAAGAGAGGCTCACTACCCAAAGGACTCACTATTTAGAAGAAAGAAGAATAGAAGAATATTTTTATAGATAGATTCACTATCTTAGAGGAATAAGGAAAATCCACCACAACAACTCTACACCATCTATAACCTTCAACTCGCTACCTTCAGAAACTTCAAGAACACTGAAAAATATAGACATATTCCACTCACTTCATCTGGTAACCTTGGGCATTTAAGCTCACACTCACATCACCACACCTGATCACATTCACATATTTCCACTCTTCACTACACACCACATAGCATATTCAACAATAACCTTGCTTATATATCCTCCATGACCTCAAACAATCTTGTTTAGGTTGGCCTCAATGAAATGTGTGTACCTCAAACATGCAACCACTAAATAGGTTGGCATAAAACAATTCCATAGTTGAAAGAAGTGAAGTTAGACCACACTAAGGGTTAACTAGGACCCAAATCTCCACCGACATGTAACACCACACTTCCACAATGCATGAAGCACATCCACAAGTAACACTAACAAGATAGGTTGACCAAAATTTTATTAATGCTACCAAATAATCAATTCACTCTTCACCAAGTCCTACATACCATGAAGCAACATCACATAACATCCTAGAATATTCTAGCATCATATGAATATTCTTCAACACTACCATAGTCACTTGCAACTAAAGAACACATTTACTTTGTGCAACAATACATACTACCACATAACATAACTTATGAATCCAATCTTACAGAGCAACTAAACAATAGATACTCTAGGGAAAGGTAGATACCAAAAATATTAGCACATTCCAAAATCCATAAGACATGAAAGCACAACATGGAGAAATTCAAAGCAATTTCATTTCTCCTAGACAACCTTCTATACAGGAAACACACTATCAAACACAACTTCCATAGTTGCATGATCCAAAACTTGAAACTATAGATATAGCACCTTTGAACACATTTGATCAACATGTCCAAACCACACAAGAATATATTCAACCATGAACAAATTTGGAGCACAACATTGAGCACACCTCTATCACACTGCACACTCATTTATTCAAATATTCTCAAAAGAACTTGGAAACGGATGTAAGGGCATCTACCAAACCACAAATCACTAAGGGTACTTCTGACCCAACTCAATTTGATGAAGGTGAATCTGAGTTTAAGTTAGATAAAGATGTAGATCCAAGTTGTGATTTTTTTATGGCTTTGTGAAATGAAGAATCAAGTGAAATTGTGTGGAGTTTTGATGAAAAGTTCAGTGAATCAATGATGCTTGTTTAATTTGATCTTAATGGGATACGATGGTAGAAAAGTTCAAAGGAATTTTTTTGCCAAAAGATTATGCCATTCAGATGTCAAAGAAACTTCAAGATTTAAAGCAAAAATATATGGATGTAGAGACCTACACTAATGAGTTTTACAAAGTGAGTATAAGGGTTGAACATGTGGTAGATGATGTTGAGAAAGTAGCTAAATACCTTAGTGGGTTGAGATTTAATATCCAAGATGAGATAAGTTTGCTTAATCCAAAAATGATTGAAGAATTCTATCAGATGGAAACAAGAGTAGAAGAAAAGGTTAAAAGAAGACAAGAAAAATCAACAAGAGGAAGGGGCGGAACTTCAAGAGGTAGAGGTACATTTACTTCTTCAAGACAAAGCCATGAAAGTCAAGGTGATGCACAAAAGGGACAAGAATCATTTGTAGATTACAGAGGTGGATTCAGGGGATCAAGAGGAAAATTTGGAGGTAGGAAATCTAACATGTTTATAGGAAGATGTTATAAATGCAATGAGTATGGTCACCCTGCTTGGAAATGTCCTAAGAATCTTGGTGCTTCATCAAGTAGTGGAGAAAAGAGGAATGAAAAAAGAGCTCAAATTGTACAAGAAGAAGAATGTGAAAGTTCAAGTTCAACCACTCTACATGTTGTACATGAGGTTGGAGAGAGTCTGATGGTCAAAAGAAATTTGTTTCAAGCATCCAAGGAGGAAGAGATGGCTCAAAGAAGGAAATTTTTCAAAACAACCTACAAGTGAAAAGGTAAGGTGTGTAAAATTGTGATTGATTTAGGGTCTATAGATAATATTGTTTCTTGTGAAATTGTTGACAAGTTGCATCTAGAAATGATCCCTCTTGAAAAGACATGTCATGCTTCATGGGTGAGTGATGATCAATCAATTCTTTTTAAGGACCAAGCATTAGTTGAATTTAAAATTGGTGCATATAGGGATCAAGTGCTTTGTGATATCTTACCAATGAGTTGTTGCTATTTACTCCTTGGTAGACCATGGAAATTTGACAGTCACTCTATTTATGATGGGAGGGCTAACACCTATAAGGTTTTGAAGGATGGTATCAATTTTATCCTAACCCCATTGTAGGAGGGTAGAAAAGAACAAAAAAAGGTAGCTAACATTATTACCTTTGGCAAGAAAGAGTTTAAAAGGTGTGTAGGTGATGAGAAAAGTGCATTTACAGGCACTTCAAGGATAGAGAATGAGAAAATAGGGAATATGCAAGCTACCACAATCATAGGGAATGATAAAGAGGGTGAAAAAAAGGTGAAGAGGAATGAGTTTGAGAAAGGAAAAGGTGAGAAGATAGAAGGTAAGTTGAAAAAGAAAGATGGAATAGAGGTTGGGACATTGTTTTGTCCAAAAGTTGGTGAACATGTTGCAGGGCCACCAAAAGTTGAAAGTATAGAGGTAATCAAGTCTGACAGGGTATAGATTAAAGAGAAAGGAAATCTTAGTACAAAAGTGCAAGGAAAGGTGAAGGTGGAGTGTGAATATAGAGGTAATAGAGAAGCAGATGAATATAATGTTGAAAATAGTGTGTGTGCAGGTGTGAGAGCAGGTACCAGGATATTCCAAAGCAAAGGAAGAGTCAAGAGATGTGTGACAGGGCAGTCAAAGAAAAAGAGAGCAAGGTTAAGTGATAGGCAGTCTGATTTTAGAGAATGAATTGCAAGACAGTAGAGTATACTACAGGGTAAGAGAAAGAGGGAAAGTGAATACCAAGGAGGTGTAGAACTGATGAGGGCGCAGCCCAAGACTTAGAAAATAACCCACAAACAAGAGAATAATTTTATTATTCAAAAAATGGATCTTCTTACATGCAAAGGATCTCAAATCCCCAAGCTCTACAACACATGCAAGTTACATAAAGCTATAGAATCACCCTTTCGCAATATGCGAGTTTGTCCCCAAAAAGTTACCCAAAAATTAGAAACTCGCCCATAAATAGAGATCCTCTTTAGTTTGGAGCTAAAACAACATTCAAATTTGAGTTTAGGTAGTTTGGCGCCGAAAAATTACAACTTGAAGTTCAAATTTCAAAAGAACATTTGCAATTGTATCTTCTAGAAAGTGCGCCAACTTCCCGGGGCCATAACTTTTGATCCGGGACTCTGATTTGCGAACCGTTTGAACCGTTGGAAAGGTCTTGAATTCAATAATGTGCTCAAAATATGCTACGCCTATTTCAGAAAGTTTTGGGGCTATTCCAGGAACTCTAAGTGCCTTAAATCTAACTCAAAAGATTTTCAGGTACAAATCTGGGAAACTAAAACTGCAATATCTTTCAACCCAAGAATAGAAAATAAAAACTATAAATTGGGAATTTCATTATGATGAAAAGGGTATCCAAAAATGTAAAAACATCTAAGAACCGAGAAACTTGAAATCTAACTATTTTTGGGTGATGCAAGATTGCCCTTACACCACTGGATGCTCCTGCATCAAGAACAAAGGTGGGAGCAGTTTGAAGTTAGTTTCAAAGAGACTTGGAAAGAGTTGAAAGGTGGTTGCATTGTGCAGGAGCACCACTCAAAGCTCATTTGAATTTGTTTGGGTTTGAATGGAAATAGGTTTTCTTAGGAGCTTTGGTCTTAATGTGTGGCAATAAGGTCCAATGGACCATTAGAATATATGTAGGAGGTCATTTTTTGTAAAGCAACACAATGTTGTCAATGATGCATAAAATGCAAGAATTTGTAATGGTGAGTCCTAGTTGGGATTTGGAGTTTTGAGTCTTAGATTTTGATAAATAAGGTCTTAGGAGATCAAATAATATTGTTTTGAGTCATGTTTAATGGTTTTTAGAAGGTTTGGGGTCCAAAATTTGGAAAATTCCAAAGTTGTCAAAAATTGCCAATGTTGTAATGCAAAAATACAAAATTCAGGGAACTCAACGGTCATGGGGAAATTTAAAAGTCGGTTGGTCAGTTGGAGGGAATTAGTTGGTTGAGACATGTTTAAATACATTCCCTCAAATGATGTATAAGGTTTTTGAACATTTTTGAAGGGGAATAAAAACAAAATACCCTTGTTCTTTGGAAAATTTATGTGTTTTTGTATCAAAATCTGATCTTGCAGGTGTTTATACGTGACTGTACATCAGGAACTTGTGTAGAAAAATCTGAAATTTGTTGAAGAATTTTCCTATCTTTGTTTTTCATCAATACTGGTGGTGGTTCATTGAATTTAAGTTAGTTTTCCTCCAAATTGTTGTTAACAGGCTTGTAGGGTAGAGTTTTGATTTTGAGGTCTTAAGCATGCTATAAGCCCATTCCACTACTGTGCTCACTGTATCTCTATGGAATGGGTGTAAAAATGAAGGCTCGGGGTGGTAGAATGTAGGGTAGAGTATGTATGATGAGTTTTTGGGTAGAGGTTATGACTGTCCTGAGGGTTTGTAATGTATTTGAGGAAGAAATTGAAGGTTTTGTGAGGGAGTTTGTTAAAAGGGTATGAGTGGAGGCTATGTAATGATAAATTGAGTGAAAGCAGGCATAATAAAGTGTGTTTGAGGCAATTTTAAGATTGTAAGAGGTTGGGAACCTAGAGTTTGAATAAACCCTACCCACAATAGTGCAAAAGGAGGGTTTGTTAAAGCAGCAATAGGGAGAGAGTTTGAAGCCCTAAAACCTGATGAATTTGTCTTTTTTTTGACTAGTTAAGAGGTCTAAGCAATTTTTCTAAGTTGGTGAGAAGTCTTTAGAGGACTTACTTTGTAAAACAATCCTAATTGCTCTAATAGGACAACATAGACACAGGGTTTTGGGAGAGTTGTCCAAAAGTAGTCCTAGATGAAATTGTGATATGTTAAGAGTTCCTGTAAGGGGTGTTCAAATGTGTCAAGAGATTGGTTTCAAAATGGTTCTATGTTAAGTGAAGTTGTGAAATTGAGGTCTGGAGGCCTAATTGTGAAAGGCAGAGTTGTATTGGAAAGGTGACTTGTGAGAGGTTTGAGAATCTTTTGTTGCTTGATTCTAACTTGGATTGTGTTGTTTGTGAAGGAAACCACCTATCCCTACATCAAAAACCAAGTGAACCAGCTACATCAACAACACCACAAAAACTTTCTCAATATATCTATAGCATTTGCAACACTTTCTCAATGCCACAAAAAATTCTCAACATGACCACACTAGAGGTTGACATCAAATCACAACACTAATGTCAATATAGTGCAACAATCTCCAACAATATCACTAACCATATTGGAGGTTGAAATCAATATGACATCAAACCACAACACATCCACATTATGGTTTGACATCAATGACAACACTAATGGCAACACCAACAAATCTCCAACATCTATCATAAATCCATGCCTTTGGTATCATGTTAGAATTTGCAAACAAGAAAGACCTTACAAAAAACCTAGTGCATGATCAAATATAGTAAAAATATAAGTATAGATGATCAAAATTTATAATAGTGTAATATAGCTAGTTAATCATAATATGAAACAATAAAAATAGTATAAGGAACTATCACAATAACATTCTTTTGAGTATTTAATATGAGAGAATACATGTATAGATATTTAAGAGAAGAGGTGTCAAAATGAATCAATAAGAAGTGTAACTCCAAAATTGATAAATATAAAAGATATTTTCTACAGAGGAAGATGACACCTCATCCCAAATTAATCTCTAATAATATAAGAAATATCAGCGAAGTGTATGGAAAATAAATAACACCTAAATAGGCAACAGTAATAACCTACACTATTAAATATTTTGACTCACTAAGAAAATAAAGATAATGCTCTCATTGGTTAAGAGTTTATTGATGATGCAAAATATCTACCTAATGGAGGTGGGGAAAACAAAAGAATAAGCATCGTGTCCTATTATTTCTACTATATTTATTTAGTTTTTCATCATTATGGGTATGTGTAGGATCATGATGGGCCAAAAAGTGGTGATATGATGGGTATGTGTAGGGTATGTGGCTGACGACTTTTTTTTACCCAAAATTGATGAAACGAAAAGGGTTTTTAAAGAAGATTCTTATCTTTCCACCAATATAAATTATGCTTTACTTTGAAGTTAATAAATAATTATTATTCATTTTCTATTTGAATTACGACTAAAGTCCTGATTGATAGGCTGATTGGAAAACATCTATAGCTTTCAAAACAGTATCACATTTTTTGAATCCAAAACATGCATCACATTCTATGCTTCACATACTATAGGATTAAAAGAAAAAATTGAATTTCATGAAGTTTTGACCGAGTTAAAGTGGTCAGACATACGAGTTTTTATATTTTTTTAAATTTGTAATAAAAAAACATAATTAATTAATTACTTGGAAGAAAATTACAAAAAATATGCATCACGTTAGGACATGAGTCTACTTATATCTAAAATATTATAAAAAAATATTATCATTTTATTGTGGTTAGGGTGGTCAGATGGACACCTACTTCTTATTTTTTTCCTAAAATTTAAGTACTATTGCATTAAAATTTCAAATTTTCACCAAATAGATTTGTTTTTTAAAATAAACATAGTAGTTTAGAAACTACATTCAATTTGCTACAAATTGTATTCTTACATATTTTTGAAATAACATAGATAACTTATTCAAATTTTTATGTCAAGTTGCCTAACTCTAATTTTTCTAAATTTTTTGCCACTTAATTGCCTTTTTTTCCATGATGATCCTACACATACCCTTATTCTTGGTTGTTTTTAATTACCAAACAAATGTCATAAATAGCCTATAGATTTTCCATTTCCAATGGTTAGTTATTTGGAGGGATTGTCCAACAAACAGGTGAAAGTTAAAATAACTTTCCCTCTACACTTTGGGCTCTTCAAAACCTGGGAGGTTGATCCCTGACAATATATTTTAAGATATCCTGTGCCAAATTATCCCATACATTGTAAACAACAGATATGTTCTCACTTGATTAGATTGATAAATGAATAAATTGAAAGATCTAGAAAAATCCTTTAAGATTTAAAAAATTTAAAGCAAGAGAACATGGAAATTTACATGAAACTTCTAGAAATAAACATAATTAAAATGAAAATTTGTAAATGTTCTTTAAATTGAGTGACCTTGAAGTTGTAACTTAGACACAAATTCAAGATTGGTGCCTTAACCTATGGCTTGGAGTCAGAATAGATGCAACAAAGGTTGCTTGATAATATTTTCACCCAAACATCGAAAAGATTTACATAAATTCCTTACTCTACTATACTCAACAATTCCTAGCCAATTCTACTTCAATATCTTTGCATTACCTTACACAAATCTATGTTTTCATTTAAGAATTTAACTTATTCTTTGAATAAGAGCCAAGACATGAACATACATCAATGGAAAGACAAAGATGATGAGATGAAAAATATTTGATTACTTTCATTCATAACTTGTATAAAACGTGTATCAGGTGACAATTAGCTAAAGAATTATACCATTGTATTTTATTAAATGTTGGTACAATCAAACAAAACCCGCAAATTGCAAAAAAAAGCGCAATAACCTAAAACAATGACTTAAGCTCAATTCTTTGTGTTCTGCATTACAAAATTCTTCTATAGATTTGTGCAAATGGCCTTGAATTCCCTTTTATAAGACAAGGAATCAACAAGCTTCGAGCCAATTACACATGTCAAATTTTCATTTGACATTCTATTACATTTCAAAACACAAGCACAACTTCTCGTGGATAGAATGTTCCTAGGACAAATATAGTTACCTTTTACATGTTATAATCTTTGTCCTTTCCAAAAGTGCTTGATGTCAATGGTTGTGGTCTTTCTCACTTCATTCTTTATTCCTTCTTGATAAAGGCCCAAGAAAGTGACTTGGAAAATGAAGACTAAACACCTATGTACAAAGGACAAAAACTCCCTTTTGTTGAGTGTACCTAAAGGACAAAAATGAACTCCACATCATCTAAAAACATTATAGTTCAGGAAGTTGATTATATCTTTTATCCCATGCTTCATAATCTTCTTCTAATGGCCATTTAAATGCCATAAATTCATCCAATTTGGTTTTGTATGTGCCATATCTTTTAACCACTTGGTTTGTTTCCTTATCAAATTCTTCTAAAAATCTGCATGTCTATCATAACTTTTCCATACTACTCTTCACCAAATCAATATCAATTGAACTTCCTTCATAAATAAGAAGAGATTGAGTTACAACAACACTTTCCATTTGGGATCGCCACTACTCATATAATTTAACTCCTCCATTACTGTCTAAAATGTCAAGCAAAAGGCCTAGATCACTTTCATTAGACTCTTGGAGCAATTCCTTTATTATTTTCTCCATGGGGTCCACCATTCCTTGACAATTAGTTATGCATTTCACCATTTTATATTTTGGGGAGATCTTCTCCAACTTATTTGGATCATGAGTTGATCCCTTTATCATACCAACTAGAATGCTAAGCCTTGACACTCATAATAGCATCAGTGGGACTACCTTTGTTCTATCCTTCTCAAACATATCAATAGTTGTCATCATCAAGAAGTAGTTGTTGTGTACACTATTGACTCTCTTCATATCTTTTCCCATAAAATGCTCTAAAAAATTAGTCATTACAGGCACATTTTTTCCATGCTTATCCACAACATAGATATCCAATATCTCTTCATATTCCTTTGGTTGCTTGATCAAATCCTTCCTACTAACTCTTCACCACAACCTCCCCCACCTCAATCTATGGAAATGGTTGTTTATGAGGACATGCCATTTGCACCAAGAATTGATTATATGCAATACTGTGTTGACATCAATGGTGACCATTTGATGCAACCTTCAACCTTCAACACTGGCATGTTGATTAGGTGCTATTGTCCTTTGCTCAAGAGCTACACCTTCTATGACTAAGATGTCCTAATTATGCTCTTCCAATTTTTGAAACAGTTTGTTTGAAAGTCATACCTAATATTTTGTTCTTTGCAATTTCTTTATTCAGCCTTCTAGTTCGATTAAGCTAAGTTTGAGGTAGTTTAAGGTAGTCCATCCCCTGTGATTCTCTTGGAAAGAAAGAGACACATGAGCAGCGGATCCTGCTTCTCTAAATTTTTGTGAACCCGACGTGAACCATGTCAAATCTTTTTCTACAATGTTTTAATGTTTATGATAACCCTTTCTCTAAGGAGGATTTCAGTATGTTGGATGATTCTCAAGATGATTTCTTAGAAGCATCTTCCTCTATCTATAGATCTTCTGAACAAACTTCCTCTTCACAAACATCTACTTCCTCTTTGCCAACTGAGAAGTGGCTGAACATTGTTGTAGTCTTCATGACTTCCCCAAGGCCTAAGAGACCCATTGCTTTCTTGACTCTAGCTATCCCTTCTCCTAAGAAGATTCATTCTATCTACGGAGTGTCGTATTATAATGACTTGATATATTTGTACACAAGGTTTGTATGAGCTATAGACTCTACTTCTTATAATGTCATCGGGCACACATACAACACTAGAAGGAATTAGCAAAAACTTGAATAAAAAACCTTTTGTTCCTACACCTCAACCTACTCAATTTCCTACTTCTTTACCACCTTCTCAACCAAGTCTTCCTTTCACTTCTAAAACCATGACTAAAAAACCTGGAGACTATGACCTTATCAAGCAAATTCATATCAATCCAGCTAAGATCTCACTTTGGGATTCACTTCAAACCACTTTGATTTACCAAGGTATGCTTCAAGAATCCTTGCAAAAGATCCTCATGCTTGCCTCTGCTAGTCTGGTGGATATCAATATGTTGATGGCTCATATTCATGTGGATTTTTTGAATATTATGTTCTATCCACAAGAACTCCTATCCCTGGATGTGCAGAAGCAAGTGAACCCTCTAATGATTATAGTTAGCATTAACACAATTGGCATTAGACATAACCTCATTGACACTGATTTGGATCTCAATGGTTATGGTATAGATTTACTACCTAAGATTAATATTGATTCTTCTTCTTTAGATACTTCTTCCTTATACATTCATTGATTTGATAATGTTGGTTGACAAGGCCTAGGCATGATAATCTTGCCTTTGTGGCTAGGACCCATTACATTATCCACTATGGTGTATGTGATTATTTGTCCCTTACCTTATAACCTTCTTCTAGGAAGACCTCAGATTCATGCTATGGGAGCTGTCACTTCTACCCTACATCGTTCTTTAAAGTTTGTAGCTAATAATCAAGTGGTTATGATTAAGGTTGACTCCAAAGTTTTCCACCTTTGTGATTTTGCGGTTGTTGGTTGAGCCTCAATTGTTTCCATTCTCAAGAATTGTATTATATCACTCTCCTTGGATGTGTCAACATGCTCTTCAATGGTGTCATTCATAGAGATCATCCCCAAAATGAGTGTCCCCAAAGAGGAACAACCTAAAGTGGAAAGTACTATGTCTTCCATGTCTACTTCTTCTTCTAAATCAAATGTGTATCTTGGTGATGATTGAGGATCCTTGGAATTATTTGAATTCTTCATTAGAGAATACAAAGTGAATCCCATCCACCTCGATCTTCCAATAACTTCAAACACCTCCACTAAGAAATTTGATCAACCTCCTACTGAGAAGGAAAGTTGTGATCCTATCTAGGAACCCAATTGTTCCCCTAATGAGGAGGATAATCAAAGTTATGTTAAAGAGGTTAATATTTGTAGTCCCAATGAGAAGGATGGTTGTGGTCTCATAGACATGTTTGAAACTCATTAGTGCAATTAGATTCTGAAATCCTTCCTACCTCATTACTAGCCTTAAACTTATGTCTAACTCATGCTCATATTCATACATGTCTCCCAGGAGACAAAGAATAGTTAGTGCTAAAGAATGTTCTACTAATATACTCAACTTCGATACACAATACTCTACAAAGTCTTAAAATTTTATTTTCAATATTTCTACTCACAATTTTTTCCTAGGATTTTGGAACCCAAGAATCTTCCTTGTCTATATGCTTCATTCAATGATCTTTCTTGTTTATTGCTTTCTCTTTTTTGGATACTGCACTCAATCAAGGAAAATAACAATCTTAGACTCTAATCTCCAAGGTGAAATACCCAAGCACAAAAAAGGTATGATCAGACATTTTGATGATGTCAACCAATTTTTAATAATAAATTTAAAGGCTCAATTTTCAGATCTCCAAATAAATATTATGTTTTTATCTATAAAATTGTTATTTAAGCTTTTGGATGAATAGATTTATGAAGCAAGAATTAAGTATCTATTATTTTGGTTTGGTTGCTTCAATTTTATTTTAGGTTTTTTAGAGGTTTATGTTTAGTTCTTTTTCTGGTGCTCTATTTTGGGTTTCTATTTTTAACCTCTAAGCTAAGAGTTCAATAAATCATGTAGAAGGATTTCTTGGTGTTTTTTCATCACTGTAACATGCTTTCCCATGTTTCAATTCAATATATGACATTTAGAAGATGCCCAAGTCGCATGCAGGAAAAGTTTTAGGAGGAGCTTTATATTTCTCAAGATGCGTAAGATGTTTTAGGATGTATCTAGGGTAGATGATTGGAACTCATGTGGACAAGTTGAATTTTTTTTTTTGATATTCTTTCTTTTGGATGCAAGCCTCATTATGATATGCATTTTTAAAATGAGATCCACAAGGAGAAGTTATTTGTTAAAAGGGTTTCAATGGAAGTTAGTTGATCTTATCCATTAAGTCATAAAATTTTCTCTTGACATTCACCCTCCTGTACCAATGAAATTTGGATAATGGTTTAGGTGTAGAAGCATAATGACAAGTCTACTAGAAATAAGGTGGTGGGTAAGATTCAATTTTCTCTAAAACAATTTAACTTCAAGCCAACTTAGCTGGTTGGTTCTTACATTATTATTAGGTGGTCTACTCTATCTATCCCATCCATACCCCTACTAATGAAAGTTACTAATTTAATGCTTTTATGAATTTTTGTGATCTCTTTTGTTTTGTTCTATATTGTTTATGCATTTATAATATATCTTTATTGACCTTTTTAGAAAGATTGATCCCTTTCAAAAATCGTCACTCCTAACTAAATAAAAAAGCATTTACACAACAAAACAAAAATAAAACTATCTTATAATATAACCTTCTCTATCACCAATGAAACCTAGAAATCTTTTACACCTCACTGAAACACAACCATTGTAAAACCTTTTCTTTCTCTTTGTCACTGTGACCCCAACGACGATGGATCGTTATGTTTACCATATCCTTATAAACAACATTTCTGCAACATCCAAGAGGACACCAAACTAAAAAATCCTCATCAAAGAATAAGTTTGATAAATTCATAAATACTTTGAAAGACCTAAGCTACAAGGTAGAGAGAAATGAAAAGGGTTTATCTCATTCATGAAAAAATTACCATAACTAAAACTATATATATTGATTTAGTCCATCCTTCTCACTAACTACACGCTTTTTATTTTAAATCAATCATAAATTAATTCTTCTACCACCTGACTTCGTACCTCCAATTAAAAAATACCATCCATACATTTCAAAATAATAATAATAATTATAATAATGACACATCCATTTAATCTCTAATTATTATTAATTAATTAATGTGATTCTGAACATCCGTTATAAGTGCATAGTATATAACAATTTTCAGCCAGAGCTTTTCACGTGTAATGCGCCTACAGATTGGAGGTTACCTTTTCATATTCGCCAAGTCTTTTTCGTAGACTTTTTTGGGCTGCGTACTGAAAAGGCCCCACTTAGATTTTGACTTATTAACCATTCTCGATTCTACGACTTTCCAAACTTTCGCCCCTGCGTTAAGTATGTTAAGTACGTATAATTGAAGTAGTGGGAGTAATTATTATGTTATTTTCCACCAAGATGGCCAATCATTCTCACGTGACCTTCTCATCTTCGCGAGCCACGCCATGGGAAAATATGTAAACTTTCATCCGGCTAACAAGGGAAACCTCTCTTGTCTCATTTCCCACCTTTTCCCACCTCTATCTATCTCACCTCTATATCTCCCCCTATCTCTCTCACCCCTCTCTCCCTAAGTTTTAGGTTTCTCACCTATATATATATATATATATATATATCCCTCTAGTTATTTCCCTCCCTCTCCACCTCTCTCCCTCCCTCCTTACCCATCTTTCCCTATTTGTGAACTTCTCTCTCATTTTCTTCTCTCTCCCTCACCTCTCTACCTCTCCCCTCTGTAGGTCTCTTAGTCACTCTTTGTCTACCTCTCCATCCCTCAACCATCTCTTTCTCTTCATTATTCTCTTTCTCCTCTTCTCTCTCCCTCCCCTCTCTAGGTCATCACCTCTCTATCTCCTCCTTCCCTAGGTCTCTCACTCCCTCCATGTCTACCTCTCCCCCATCCCTTGTTACTCATCTCTCTCTTTGTTCTTTTTCCTCTCCTCTTCCCCTCCCTCTCTAGGATGTCCCCTCCCTTTCCCTCCCCTCTCTCTATCTCCCCCTCCTTCCTTAAACCCCCATCTCTCTCTCCCCCTCCCTCCTTAAACCCCTTATCTCACCTCTCTCTCCCCCTATAGGTCTCTCACCTCTCTTCCCCTTTATCTCCTCTTTCCCTAGGTCTCTCACTCCCTCCATGTCTAACTCTCCCTCCATCTCTTCTTACTCCTCTCCCTCTCTGATGATGCATTCACATTGCAACTATGTGGATCGCAACATTTGCACTCTAAAGAATGTGAGGAATGTTCATAGTGATTTGTGATGTTATCAGATAATGTTCTATGGTGATCACATGAGGCCAAACTTGTATGTTTAGTGTACAAAATAATTAGCCTTGAGTGAATCTTAAATAAACTTGGACTTAACTTTTTAGATTCTTTGGAAGGTAAATAAGATTCACATATTCAAAGATCTTGCTCACTATTAAAAGTGGGCATAATAGTAGCATCTAAATTTTCAAAGGAAAAGTAATTGCTCTTTTCAAAAGCACAATGGTTGTTGATATCTTGAATGGGAGGTAGATTCTTTTGACCTTCAGACTTTATCTATATGAATGTATTCAAACTTTACTCTATCTATAGGATTTTTCTATATCTTCCTTAAATGTATGAATTTTCTCACTCAATTTGAATTGGAGAATATTGGATTTCAATTATAAATCTAATATTAGGTTTGAAGAATGCAAGATGATTTTGGACTAGGTATATGTTGTAGAGATTGGTCTAGGAATTGGTGGAAATTTATTGTTTATTTTTAAAGATTTTGCATGTTTAATATTCCTAAAGAACATAGCCTTGATACATATTATATTGTAATATAATTACTATGAATACAAGTTAAAAAGTTCTAGTTTTTCCAAAAAGATTTCCTAATATAAATAATGTGTTGTTTTTATTTCTTTATTGAATGGATTAGGTATTGTAAATTTTGTATATTTTTTATTAAGATTAAGTGGGAATGTGTTCATCACTACCTTTACTCAAATTCCTCATTGGTTGCAACACTATCAACCAAGTATAAGGAAATTATTCATTCACCATTTATCTCAATTATTGTTTTGTCACCATTTCTCCCTCTAGGGAAATACCTTGGATATATAATCCTCCAATGTCTCTTATTCTTCAAATATTTCTAAAAATTATTTCACTCCTCCATCCATACCTATGAGGATAATTTCATATTCCTATAGCCTTGCATGATGTCTGTCACCCTATCTCTTCCTTAGAATAACCACTCATTTTTTCTATAGGAACTCATCATAACTTCTTTATTTTGGTTGTCTTACCATTTATTTTCTTGAATAGTCTAGCAATCCATTATGTTGCAATTCATGCATTTTCCTTTAGGAAGTCTTCTTTGTTGGAGCTCACTTTATCTTGGAACAATTCAAAATCCTCATCATTTATCCTTGCAACCATCCTTTCTCATTGGTATCTACTCTAGGATATATTATAAAAAATCTTTCACTCCTTCATCCCCACCTATGAGGATAATATCATATTTCTCTAGCTTTGCATGAACTCTCTAACCCTCTTTGTTCCTTAGAATAACCACTCATTTTCCATATAAAAACTCTTCATCACCTCTTGATGTTGGTTTTCTTACCTTATATCTACTAGAATAGTCTAGCAATCCATTATGTTGCAATTCGTACCTTTCCCTTCATGATGCCTTCTTTCTTGGAACTCACTTTATCTTGGAATAATTCAAAATCATCATCACTTCTCATTGCAATCCTCATTTCTATCTTATATAACTTGGTTCCTTAGTTTATTATTGGTCTCTACTCTAGGATATATAATTTGGAAACCAATGAAGTTTACATATTTTATGTACCTCTTCCATTTACATCTCTAGTATTATCTTTGTAACAACAATTCTATCTCTACCTTTACTAACCACTCTTCTAATTGACATTTTGATAACAAGCCACACCAATATATACAAGTATAAATTCACATTAAATTCCATGGGTTGATCACATGAAGTTTCCATTGGGTATAAATTACCTTGTCTTAGTGTTCCTCTTCCATACTACTTGCAAATTGTCTCACAATCAATACTTGTATCTACATTATCCACACTCTCTTGAAAGAAGTATGTTTTCTCTAATACAAATCAATGTAGTCGAGAATGGTGAAGGGGTTCCCAAACACACGAATCTTGTTAAGAAATCATGTCTTAAACATACCGGCATGTTAAGATATCCAAGCTTTAGGCTTGTCAATTACCAAATGCATGGTAAAATCCTTAGAAGTTTTGTAGGTAATCAGACACCAGCCTTCATGCTTATCACTTACCGAATGTAGTTGCAAAGTAGAAGAGTGTCAGCAATTGAACTTCAGAGTTTCGTTGTATGCTTTACTAGTGGAGTCTGCGGTATTGGGTATTGAGAAACCCCAAGGCCCGACCTGCGAAAGGACTTCGTTCTTTGGTCTTGCATTGGTGGTAAGGAGAAGTATCATCGACGAGACATGTATATGTCAAAGGGAGCCCCTAAGCAGTCCCATCGATACTTCGATGAGACTGCATTGAGGTGAATTGTTGTTATCGTTGAGACCTTGAATACTATCCCCTCAACATCCCAATGGTAGGCTAGGCACTCTTGTTGGTAGGAGTGGAGAACATCATCGGGACATAGAATGTAGTCCCCTTGATGTGTCGATAGAGTGGAACTATAGTGCACTATTAAGGTAGGACTAATTAGTGTGGAAGGTAATGTTAGATATACGACGATGGTGACATGGATGTTACGTTGGCGGTGGGGACCACAGTTAATGCTATAAGCTTCATCGGTGGGAATTCTATGTATTGATGGGAGGTGCTAATTTATCCTCTCAATAATCCGATGGGAGGTGGTAACAACAGTAAGCATCAGGCATATTGGGGTGATGATAAGAGTTTAGAGGACATGGTTTTATGTCTCCTCAATATTTTGATATGACCTTATTGGAGGCTAAAGGTAATGATCGACGAATTAGATGGTGATACATGGCATGGAGCTATTAGTTGGTTGCACATCGTTGTTGTGAATCAACGTGTTCATTGGCTCAATGATTTCAACCTGAAGGCGATAATTGAATTCTCTAATAACCATGTAATTGCTTGTGAAATCTTGATGCTCAGTTGGTTAATGAGGCAGTACTACGACAATGTAGGATAAGTCAACTTGAATGAGGAAAAAGATAAATAGAGAAGTATGTAATTTGTAATGTGGAATGGGATTGAACACAATAGTATAGTGTATTACATTGTAATAGATGAAGAGGGTGGTTGGTTGAAGATCAGAGTGAATGTAATGTTGCTAAATTGATTTTGTGAATCAACACTTGAAAGAGCATAGCTCCGCAACTTGTATGTAATTGATATTTTACTATAATACAAGCGATCTCTACTTTGGTGTGTGGGTTTTTTCCCAAAAGGTTTTTCCCACGTAAATCTACTGTTCATTTTGTGTTGATGTTTTATCTATTTTGTTATTCATGTGCACTTAAATGAACTGTAACTGCAAAGTTTTAAGTGGTTTTTTGTATCTCTCTCTTGAAGATTAGCATTAGGAAGGTGTATTCCACACTCTACCTTTCTTTTAAATATAACATATAAATCTATTTGGATGGTAAAAAATCCAAAGGAAGAACATTAATCAATACAAAATAATAGCACTAAAATGAAAAAAAATATTTTTTTATTGATCAATACTAATACATCATCTCACTCAACAATACAATGAAATGTTGAGGTTCAATACATATTCAAGCCTTAAATCCATATGTATCAATACTTAATGATGCCATGAATCCTTATGACAAGATCACTAATTTTATAGACCAAGTATAGACTCCACATACGTCTTTCTTAATTCACTCAATTTCTTGGAGTAAATAGTTACAATGAGAAAAGCCTCTTTTAATTTCCAATTTACTAGTATTTATATATGTCCTTTAGTAACCCTGCTTAAAATGACACCATATCATGTGTAGTTTTTAATTTTAACTATGATTTATTAATTTTAAGTTTGATTAAACCTTAAAAAATTAACTGTCATAATATAAATTCTTATAATTATTAATGATGGCTCCTAAAGGAATCAATCTTATAAATCAACGCTTTTTTATGACATTTTCTAATTGGGCATTTATTTAAAAAAAAAAGATCTAAAGCAAATGATTCAAACCTTTTGAAATATCATATCATTCTAAAATATAAAGTTTGAACTAGAGAATTCTAGAATGTAGAGTATGAATATAAGAAGTCACTATAATGAATCATAATCTTTAGCTAATAATTTTAATTTCAAAATATAAAGTATGATTAAAGAATTCTAGAATGTAGAGTACGAACTTAAGAAGTCACTATAATGAATCATAATCTTTGGCTAGTAATTTTAATTTCAAAATATAAAGTATGAATTAAAGAATTTTAGAATGTAGAGTACAAACTTAAGAAGTCATTAAAATGAATGTAATAAATCATAATCTTTAGCTAATAATTTTAATTTCAAAATATAAAGTATGGATTGGAGAATTCTACAATGTAGAGTACGAACTTAAGAAATCATTATAATGAATGTAATGAATCATAATCTTTAGCTAATAATTTTAATTTCAAAATATAAAGTATGGATTGGAGAATTTTAGAATGTAGATTACGAACTTAAGAAGTCACTATAATGAATGTAATGAATCATACTCTTTAGCTAATAATTTTAATTTCAAAATATAAAGTATGAATTGGAGAATTCTAGAATGTAGAGTACGAACTTAAGAAGTCACTATAATGAATGTAATGAATCATAAGTTCTAGCTAATAATTTTAATTTTAAAATATAAAGTATGAATTGGAGAATTCTAGAATGCAGAGTACGAACTTAAGAAGTCACTATAATGAATGTAATGGATCATAATCTTTAGCTAATAATTTTAGTTTCAAAATATAAAATATAAACTAGAGAATTCTAAAAGGTAGAGTACGACCTTAAGAACCCATTATAATGAATGTAATGGATCATAATCTTTAACTAATAATTTTAATCTTGGATAATACCACATAATTCTAGACCATACTTTATGGTTAGTACTTTGTATGGCAAGAGACTAGTCCAAAAATCTTTGTTACTATAAGAACTTAACCGAGATTGATGTAATACAATGCCAATCCAAAAGTACATGAGATTTGAGAGCACAATGTTCGTTATTATTAGTGAAGATTGAGGTGTTAATGATTGTACTAGCTGTGGGCATGATTGAGTTAAACGTCCAACTCCAAGGAAATTGTCAACAAAGACATCATACAATATTGAATTTGTGATGAATAGGAGATATATATATGGGAAATGGGAGGTGCATTTTTTATATCTATGTGACATTTGTGCCCAATCACACCATCTTTATCACCACAACTCCATTAACTACTAACGACAAAAACAACTAACTTAATCATGGAATGCTAAGAACCAACTATAGAAAATATAAAAGAAAAAAATATATATTCTTTATAGGTTTGATTTTATATGTTCTATGAATTGGATGTGTTAAAAAGTCTTTTATGAAATACATTTATAGATAACTTTTAAAAGAAAATGGATATAGCTTATTTTTCAAAAGGTACACATCAAATGGAATCATGTTTTATAGTTATGTATATAGGAAATAAAGTAATCATTGGTTTTAAAGGAAACTAAACTTTTTATTGATTTAGAAAAATATTTTATAAGATTATATATTTTCAAAGTTATAGTGATGGAAAATTAGGTAAGTAAAATAATTTGTATTAGAAGGAAGTTCTTGATTGTCTAGTTTGTCTCATCTTTCATTTCGTAGGTCTTTATCATCGTCAATAGACTTCCAATCAATGAAAATATTGTCTTAATTTTCTTAAGATATTAGGTCTAGAATTTTGTTAATATAGATTTTTTTCATATATTTCGGTGTTATTTCATTTTACTACACTTTATTAAGCTTTCTTAGATTATTAGAGCAACTAATGTGAAATGAGGTATCATCTTTTATTTGAAGCTACTCTCACTATATTTATCTATTTTAGAGTTACACTTCTTATTGGCCTATTTTGCTACCACTTTTCTCTCATATATCTATATATGTATCCTCTCACCTTGCATATTCACAAAATGTTATCATAATATTTTCTCTTGCTAGTTTTCTTGTCTCTCATATTACTAGGAACTCTCTATTAAACCATTTTAATTTTTGAACATCTTTATTTAGAATTTTATTGTATCTAATCCTTACACTTGGTTTTAGGTAGCTTCTTATACATTTACAAAGTTTAGTTAGTATTAAATCCATGGTGTCAAGATAGGTAAATCAACTTCCAACTCGAGAGATTCATTAGGGTTAATCAATGCGCATGCATTGTTTCTTAAAATCCAACATTCTCTTCTCTTATCATTGAATGATTTAGAGAATCAAAACTATTTGATGGAAAAAATATTATATTTAGGATTTTGTTATCTATATTTTATATTTTTGTGTGTGAAAATCTTGATAATTGTGGTTGTATTTTTTGCTATTCCATTGCATCGAGGAGGATTAAAAATGTCAGTTTTGAATTTTATTTTTCTCAAATCAAACTTGCAGAAGCCAACTTAATAACTAGGGTTTTGTCTATACTTACATGCTTGATTTTAGAAGAAGCTAGTTTATTAGGACACTCTATCACAAAATAGATACTACTATTAGATTTGGAAAATGCCAAAACTTATGTATCCATATTAAGATTGTAAAAATTAGAGAAAAATGCATCTAAGAAGGGTAAAAGTACAAATATTTGTCACACTTTTATAAAGGCAATGGCCAACACAAATACAAATTTTTAACTTCCTTAATGTAAAAGTGGCCTTTATGTTTTGAATTTTAGAATGACATAAACTGATGAAAGGTAGAACTCTTGATGAAGTTTATGCTTGTATTTAAAAAAGCTAAAATTAAAATAGGTTGATATATTTTTTGTATAAATATAAGAGTAGAATTTGAATTGTTGAAAATTTCAAAAAAATTGAGGTCGATGGGATGTCATATAAAAAGAGAAAATATTTCTTTTCGGGTATGTGTAGGATCATCATGGAAAACATAGGCCCTTAAGTGGCAAAAAAATCAAAAAAATCAGAGTTAGGCAACTTGACGTAAAAATTTGAATAAGTTATCTATATTATTTCAAAAATATGTAAGAATAGAATCTGTAGAAAATTGAATCTAGTTTCTAAACTACTAGGTTTATTTTAAAAAAAAATCTATTTGGTGAAAATTTGAAATTTCAATGTAGTAGTACTTAAATTTCAGGAAAAAATAAAGAAGTAGGTGTCTATCTGACCACCCTAACCACAATAAAATGATAATATTTTTTATAAGATTTTAGATATAAGTAGAGGACTCATGTCCCATTGTGATGCATATTTTTTTGTAATTTTTTTCCAAGTAATTAATTATGATTTTTTTATTACAACTTTTAAAAAATATAAAAACTTGTATGTCTGACCACCTTAACTTGGTCAAAACTTCATGAAATTCAATTTTTATTTTTTAAATCCTATAATATCGAATCATAGAATGTGGCATGTTTTGGATTCAAAAATGTGACACTATTTGAAAGCTATGATGTTTTTCAATCACCTATCAATCAAGACTTTAGTCATAATTTGAATAGAAATGAATAATAATTATTTATTAAATTCAAAGAAAAGCATAATTTATATTGGTGGAAAGCCGAGAAGTCTCCTTTAAAACCTTTTTTCATTTCATTAATTTTGGGTTAAAAAGGCGTCACCACATACCCATCATATTGCCACTTTTTGGCGCATCATGATCCTGCACATACCCTTTCCCTAATTTTTTCCTCAAATAGCTAACTTCAATATATAATGCATAGAAATAAATTTTAAAAATGGTGAATATTATTTGTAATGATTGTTTGAAGTCAAACATTAGTAGAACACCATAGTTTTCATGGGATGTAAAGTTTTTCGTTTTTTTAATCATATATAAAAAATAATACCCTTTTAGAGAGGATTTTGTCCTCTAATGCACCATATACTTTTCAAAATATTTAAATATTTTTAATATTTAAAAAATTATAATCAATCTCATTTTTTATAATAAAAACCTACTTACAATAAATTAAAAATACTAATAAAACTAATAAAGATATTAAATTTTTTTTTCGATTCTAGAGTTCAAGCTCTACAAAAAGGTGTGTTTAGATTTTCATGAAAGTAATGCCTAGATGGAGAAAGTTATAAAAAAAAATTCAGTAAAAGGAAAAAAGCCTATATATTTATATTTATAATAAAATAAATTTGTATATAAGATTACATGATTTATATCATATGAAAATGGATTTGCAAAAATCCAAAAATTTCCCTAAACTGTCCTTCAGAACAACATTACAGTGCACGAGAAACACAAAATTCATAAGATTTTCTTGATACTATTTGCATATCTTCAAAAAAAATCTTGACTATTCTGTATATCCACCTTCCATCGAACCAACAGAGCCAGGTATAAAGAAAATTTCCAAAAAAATTTCTTGCTAACACTTTGGCTATTCTTCCATTTGAACAACTTAGATTGAATTTTCGTCTTGAACCTTTGCATTCTCTAGAGCTTGGATATCATAGGTAGTAGGACCATCTTCTATAACTGGAACAAAGTGAGCATGCATCCCACACACACAGGAGCCATAGCCTACAACTAGATCATTTTCTATTTGATTCCCCCAAGCCAAGCGTAGGAAAGCTATCAACCCCTTTCCTCTCGTGTTCACATTTTCTACATTACCATGAGCAACTTCCGCTTCTACGCGACTTGCATTTGAGCTAGAGGAATTCCCTCGACCCTTCATCCTAGAAAAATTTATGGGAGAATGAGGAGAGTGAGAATTGAGGAAACATATATAGCATAATATTTTTCCTTTATGGCCATATCCATGTTCACATAAACCCTTTGATAGTTCTTCCTTAATGCATTCAATAAGCTACTATCACTTTTATATTGTAGGGCCAATATGATAGATTCATAAATTTCTTTGAACCCATGGAAGTGTGTGATAAAATCTCTTGGAAACAAACCTTCTATGTCCCCATCCCCAACAAAGACATTATAACTTTGAATTGCAATTAACAAAGAATTATTTTGAAGAAATTGGGGTTTGACAAATTGTTCTGTAATTAGCACTAGCTCCTAGTAAGACTGTAGTAAATCCATGATATTTGAAAGGAAAACAGAGAGCACATGAGATGGAAAGATAATTCTTCTTGCATGTGGGATTTTAACCTCCATTCCAAGCACTGTGTGAACAACTTCCTCAACCCTAGGGAAATTCAAATTGAATACCACCTTCAAACAATCATGGGATAGGTACTATTCAAAAGGAAGCTCCCATGGTTGCACTGCCATATTCACTCTGCAATTCTAGGGTTTCAAAGCCATCTTGCCACCT
>VDFB02193867.1:601563430-601657009 GCA_007258455.2 Sequoia sempervirens | reverse complement strand
TTTTATTAGGATCTCAATGTTGAGGGCCCTAGGATAAGCTCTCTGCCATAAGAAGTGACACATTGCATCTTTTAACTAAAAAGGATAACCATATTGACATTAGCAATGATGATTCCGACTTGTTGTTCTTAGGAATGTCACTTTGTCACAGCTTGCTACTCCATCATTGTAGGAAGTTTGTGATCAAGTTCAATATTCTGATTTTTAGGAGTCTTAATGGTTGGAAATCCCGAAATTTAATAAGTTTTCAAATTAGTATTTTAAGTTTTAGGGTCATTAACTTCAGAGTATCTTCTCTTTTGTAGAGGTGGTTGCATGCTAAATTTTTTTGGTGCAAAATATCAGAATTATTAGACTTTGTCACCTGTCTATGAATAAAAATTATTGGAGTGTGAGTTTTGATATTTTTTGAAGATCTAAGTATTCAAGCTTGAGTAAAAAGAAAAAATCGTAATGGAGATAATATTAGTCGAACAAATGAAGAGACACTTGATAGATTGTGGGCTAGATTGAAAAGAAAGGGTGATGGGAAATGTTATTGTCCTTGCAATAATTGCAAGGGCTTAAAGACAAGACAAATTTTAATCACAACAGCTGAGAAACATTGTAGGCAGCATGGTCACGTTGAAAGGGGGCATGATTATCATCCATTGGTAAGTTGTTTATTATATGTCTTTATATTGATTGAATTTGTAAATGTTTATATCATTTTAAAATTATATATATATATATAATCACTTGATCTTGATCATGATCATGGTTTATTTTTGTCTATCATTATTATAAAGGTGGGGCACCCTAGGGAAGATGATATGGATTATCGCGGCCTGAAGAATGTGGTTTTTCAAGTAGATAAACATGGAGCTGTGAATATCGAAGATGAAGTTAATGATCCTATGGAAGAAGATGATCATGCGCTAGAAAACACAGTTGAAGATGATGGTATGAATATATTAATCCATGACACATTTAGTGGTAGAGCTGATCATGATAATCAAGATGACTTTGATGATGTTCATGATTTACCTGCACTTGAGAAGGCATACAAGCCCTTTTATGAAGGCTCCCAAATAACTCATCTCTTTGTTGTATTGTTGTTGTTAAACTTGAAGGTTATGAATGGTTTATCAAACATAGCAATCTCACGGATGCTAAGGTATGTCATATATGTCATATTTTTTTATCTATTTTAATTGTTGTTAGTTTATCACTAGTAAATAAAAGGATGAAATATGTACCATTAATATTCTTTATATGAACAAATTATGTTTTGTTGTAGATTGATTGGTGAATTTTTGTTACCACCATCAAATATTTTACCTCGCTCATACCAAGATTTATGTGCCATTATGAAAGATATCGAGAATTCCTGTAGATGGTTTTGCATTTAGGGACATGGAGAAAAAATGGCCACACTTTAAAGAAGAACCTCGTAATCTCAGGCTTTCATTGGGAGTGGACGGTGTCAATCCATTTGGAGAACCAAGATCTATTTACTCAGTGTGGCCTGTTTTTGTTATCAACAATAACATTCCTCCATGGATGTCAATAAAGAGGGAGCACATAATGTTGTCAATGATTATTCCAGGTATTTTTTTACATCAATTTTCTTTAACGTAGTAGCATCTCATTTGTCCGATTTGTTGCATAATAACTTATATTTTTCATTCAATAGTCATATATATTAATTTATATATATTGTAGTAAAATGGTTATAATAATTATGTAATGTTTATGTTCATTCAACTAGGTAAGTACCAAGTTAAAGATATGAATGTATATATCTGCCTCTTATCAACGAGTTACTAAAGTTATGGAATGGCGTCACTATGTATGATGTCTCTAGACCAATAGGACAAAGAAAATTTCAATTCCATGTAATGCTTGTATGGACAATTCATGATGCCCTAGGGCTAACACATTTTTGTGGTATGTTATAACGTTCGATTGCACTTTAACAATATTTAGTTTGATGAAGTAGATATCATGCATGTTTTTAAAATAATCTATTCATTATATATAATTAAAAAAATTAACATATTTAATCCAATTATATATATGATCTTGTAGGTCTTCAAACAAAGGGAAAATTTGCATGTCCAATTTGTGGTCCAAAGATGAAATCTCGTCATTCAAAAAGTTTAGGAAAGTAGGTGTTTGATGAGTATAGGAACTTCCTCCATACAAATCATAATTATCAAACTACTAAAAAACATCTTTTGAATGGAAAATAGGAGACTACATCAAAACCACGAAGAATGACACCTCACCTATGGAAGTTGGAATATAATAGAATTAATCGTTAAGGTTATACATCGAATCAAATTGTTTATCTATCATATATGATATATTTTGAATTTATATTTTTAATTATATTGTGTTGTGCTTACTCATGTTGTAATTGACAATGATTGTCGTTAATTTGTTTAACTTATATGCTTCGTGAAGGTCGTCAAGGCATTAATGGCCGACTTCCACAGAGACTGAAAAGTTATCCCAGACAATTTAGTAGGTTGCCCTACTATGAGAAGCTACAAATTGTTCATTTGTTTTATACAATGCATATCGGAAAGAATATAACAAAAATGTTATGGAAAATATTGGTTGGAAGGCATGACAAAGAAAAAATTGTCAAAATTCGCAGTGACATTCAGGAAGCCAATCATACAATGAAAAATGTCATTCAATTAAATAGCGATGGAGACCAAATTAATATAAGTTCCCTTCCTTGGTTATTAACAGAGCAACAAAGAAATGCTATAAAAGAAGTCATACGAAAAATTTGATTTCCCACAGGATTTGTTGCGAACATAAACAATATAATAACAAAGAAAGGTGAATTTGGGTCAAGGATGAAAATGCATCATTAGCATACCTTCATTAAGGTAATTATTCTGGTATATTATATACACTTATATAATGCATGTACTTTTCAGTGTATTGTGTTTACTACTTTCGAAAAAATAATGAAAAGATCATTTTATAATTGTTGTAGTACGTTCTACCTCTATCTCTCCCAGAAAACTTTGAAAACAATGTCAAGCAAGTTATATATGATCTTGTTAAATACATGAGGTAAGTAGTTAGATTTGTTCAATTCATTGTATACATCTTATAATTTTTATTTGTTTTACTTGTTATGTAATATACTGTATATTTTTGTTAAATCTCGTTAATATATTTGCGCCTTGAATCACTTGTAGATGGATGTCATCTAAAAACATCCATAAACAAGATATAAATTATTGGAAGAGAAATTCCTTGTCTAATGTGTGAAATGAAAAAATTTCTACCTTCAACAACTTTGAATACACAAGAACACTACCTCATACACCAAGTTGAGGAGATTGAATTGTGTGGACCTGTACACACAAGGTCAATGTGGATGGTTGAGAGGCACTTGAAATTTTTGAAAGCTTTGGTTAAACAAAGAGCACATCCTAAGGGTTCTATGGTGGAGGGATATATGGTATATCAGACCATGGTGTACATTAGTGAATATCTTCCTAAGTTTGCAGCAAAGAACCATGCAGATCGCATTTGGGATCCCAACTCCATTAACAAATTTGAATGGGAGTACCTGATGGGGAAAGGTAGATTGAGGAAAGTGAGAGGTAATTATAAGATGTTCATGGAGATTAATTAGAATAAATTTTACATATGGTTTTTATATATATTGTACTTATTTAATTTTTAATCTTCACTATACATCATTTATAAATTAAGGTTGTATACTGTTGTATTTAACTAATTATATGTCGTTTGTGAATTTCAATTTTTTTTTATACAGTTAGTCGAGAGTGGGATGCACTACATTTATACGTCACCAACAATCTTGATTGGATGACGGTATGGATTGAACGATGTCAACAATCTAGTCACACATTAACATAGGAAGGTGTGGCTTTGTTGGTTAAAGAAGCTCATCGTAAAGGAGATTCCAATGTTACACAAAGGGAAATTGATTTAGCATATGGTTTAAGAGATAAACAGGTACATATAAATATATTAATCACCCATATTATTTAATTATTTTCAAGTATATTGATGTATATATATATATATATGTTGAGATTGTTTTCTTTGCATACATTTGGCCAAGAATAAATATGTTTATCAACTGATGATATTACAATAATTTTTACATGTTTGACATATTGTAGGTGAAACACCACAAGGTATATGGTGTAATGGTCATAATTTTTGAATCAAAATATTGGATGACATGAAGAGAACTTGTGATTCTGGTATAATTGCAGTCTTTCAGGTGACTAATGTTTCATCTAGAAGCGACATACATCCAGAAGTCTCAGAAAATTGATACTATGAGATTTTGGATAATATATTTGAGTGTGACTTTAAGTCCTTCATATTAATTTTGTTCGTCATCCTATCGTACAGGCTATGATTGAATGAAAATGATCCTAAGAGAATTGTTATTGAACATGATAATGGATTTACCATGGTTAATACAAGGTTGATCGAGCGAGCTGGAAATGAGCCCTATGTTCTTCCAAGCCAATGTGAGTAGGTATTTTACTTAGAGGTTCCAAGTAAACTGGGTTGGTCATTTGTTGTTAGACATGATCCAAGAGGAAGGCTAGTAAAGTATAATGTGGTGGAAGAAGAAGATACCAAAGAACTAGAAGATGATGTAGATGATGATCATGATCAATAGTTAGTTGATGATGTCCTTGACGAAGATGTCAAAGAGGAGGAACAAGATCATGATAATGTAGGAATTAATTTTTATGAAGATGATATCCGTGTGGATGATGACATTATCAAAACTGATATCAATGACGATGATGATGATATGACCAATCCTTACAATGTCAAATCTATATCAGATGATACAGACCAAGAGTTGGATGAAGAAGAAGATCAATGACATTGAAATGTATAAGTTATGGGATTATATTATCTATTTGATATTAATTTCTTGATAGAATTATATTTGACTTATGTGGCTACATAATTAATTCATGATGTTTTTAATTTTTATGCCATTACATAATTAATTTAATGATGTACTTTTTAATGTTTAAAAGGTCAAAAAATTAAAACATTTCAATAGTGATGTTAACAACCTTGAAATTATTTTGTTTTATTTTCATGTGATCATAAAAGATTAAAAAGTCAGTTGTAGAGGTGGTTGTTCAGTGGTTGTTCAGTGGTTGATGTGTATGTTGGTTCTTTTTACAATGTAACCATGTTTGTCTTCTAATCTACCTATGGAATTTCCAATTCCAATCGAAGGAAGCTCGAAGGACCTAGACCAACTGGCGAGGACTTTAAAAGCCTCTTACACTTTGAGATCTGCAAGACCTGGGATGGTGATCCCTTAATGTGTTTACAACCTTTGTAACATTATTATAAACAACATTAACATTAGCAGATGATCTCACTTAATAGCTCAACATGATAAGATAATATCAACTAGAATTGGTTGTTCATAGAAAATATCAACTATCTGGAGTGTGATATAACTAAACACAATCCATTGTATAAGATAGTCAATGATTTGCAATTTGTACCAAGTTGTAGGCAAAGACAAACAAATATTGAATACTACACTAATAATTACAACTTAGATCAGTGACATATATCTATTGCAGGAGTCAAATTCATAAGCATCTAGAGGTTTATAACTGGTTTAATACATCACATATAAGATCCTTGACAATATTGCATTAAAATTTCATCAGTATGCATTCTAACCCAGGACTACTTATCAAATCCTTATACATCACATATCCGCCTATAATCCTATTCAAGCATTTTGATTAATTCCTTGAATTAAAGCTAAAATAGAATCATACACACCACCACAGTGAGATGGATAAAACAACCCTTAGTTATTTCATTCAAAGTTTAGATATGCATGTACAATGGAGAGACATGAGCTCAAATTTTTAGTTCACTCAAATGCTAGTACCGTTATACAACATTAAATCTCTATGAACTCAAAACCTATTACAGAATGACTCAAAACCTAAATTGCATTTCTCTAAAACCATCAGACTTTACAATTCGCTTTACAACTTCACCTAGACTCAACAAAAATCTAACTTGCTAACCCGTACTTCTAGCCTTGAAATCCTTCTTATAAAAAATGAAAGAGCAAACAAGCACCAGGCTAGAAAGTACACCTGTCACCAGTCAATTGGAGCATCTGGTGATATTCCAAAATTTGTTACAATAGCCACTACCTTGAAAAATATTCTTGTTCATCATATTATTTGAGGAATGTTGATGCAAAAAACCACAAGAAAACCACACCGAGAAAGCTGTCAACACAAAACTGGAACCATTGCAACCACAACATCTGATCTACCACCTGTTAGTAGTTCACTCCTTTTACTCCTCATTCAAATATTTAGTTACCCAATTCTGGTACTTATCATCAGTTGGCCAGTCAAAATTAATTACCTCATCCACCTTGGTATTATAAGGTGTGTATTTTACTGCTACATAATTCACATCCCTTTCAAAAGATTCCAAAAATGACCTGATACTAATGATTTTTTCCATACAGCTCACCAACAAATCATCGTTTGAGTGATCACAAATTGAATTGATTTGATCATTGATGGTCTCACTTGCTTGAGCCTTCCATTGTTGAAATGACTTGATTTTCCCCTACTCATCAATTATATCAGGTAACAATGTGTTACCCCAATCATTGAAATTATTCACCAGCTCCCTAATCTTCCTATTCAAGTCATCTGGTAAGGTCTGAAAAACTTGCAATTATTTTATTAACACATGAGTAGGCTTTAATGATTGGGGCCTATTATTTATATCAAACCTTGAGGCATTATACATGATATCCAGATCACTGGCCCTAGGAATCCAATTTTCAATTATTGGTATCGCTACTTCCTGATCCCTATCAATACTTTTTATTGCTGCTAACAGCAAAGAATATAAAGAATGTATAGATAGCAATTTTCTATCAACCTTTCCATTTAAATGCCTCAAAATAGTAGTAAGAATTTCCTTTTGCTTTAAGAGAGATCCCTCGTCACTTTTCTTTAATGATGCTTGTAATTCATCATTTTTTTGCAAGAGTTACTTCTTTGTAGGATTGATAGAGCACTCTATTTCTTCTTCAACTTCATCTAAAGAAAGGGTGAGGATAGGATTCTAGCTGGGAGATCCTGGTGTGGAAATAATTGGAGAAGCAGGAGGCATTGACCCTGCTATGGAAGGTAATGTACTGGTTCCTAAAGCACTTGATGTCTCCCCAATTTGCTTATACCTAAACCTCTCCACTTCAATTTGCAACTCAATATTTTTCTACTGCATCTTGCTATACTCCTCAATCAAAAATTTATATTTTTCCATTAAGCTCTTCCTTTTAGCTTCCTCCCTTTCAGCAGTCTTTTGGGCCAATTTGGCCACATTCACAGTCAAATTAGTGGCCTTAGTGGTTGAGGTCTCTGAAGCTCTCTTTATTATCAATCCTCCCTTGAAATTTGGATTATTATTAGAAACATCTGGTTTTCTCCCTTGTGGGGCCAATGTGTAACACCCCATCATGCGAACCCCAAAGGACAACAACACAATAATTACTGTACAGCTTTTTTTTAAAGTTAACATAGCATACATGTAAAACACATTAAGTCAAAAGTCATAGAAATCAATTAAAAAAATTCACTTACACTTACATCTCTTGGGGTACACGAGGAGACATTACGAACTTAAATCCATACAACAACAATAAAGAATAAAATCCAAAGATATAATCCATAACAAAGTAAACATTAACAAATGTAACACATACATGAAAATTCATTGATAAGAAACCATCTGTGTACATAAATACAACATATGCATGATTAACTTAATGCATTGAATAATAACTGCCATGGCCAATGTACACACCGAGTTTAACATTACATTACAGTACAATGTTCTAGAGGTACAATGATACAAAAGTGTTTCCAAACATAAATGGAAACCATACACAAGATAGCATGATACAACTAAATAGATGAATACAAAGTATCATAACTAGTTCCAAGACAAATACAACAGGAGTCACTGCAACAATTAATCTAGACCTCTCGATCCTGATTTGGGACCCAATGGTGCTTGGCATGTTCCACTGACTATGTGGTCCCAAGACCCACCCCTATGTTAAGGAGTTTACAAGAAGATTCCCAACCAAAACATCCAAACAGGGAACCACAAGACTCAACATCATACAAAAGTATCATAAAACTCAAGGATTACAATGACATTATCAACAACACCTAAGAGTCAACATAATAACTTAAAGTCATAAATCTCATCACATTAAACAAAGCAATGATCAGTAAGCAAGTAACCAAAGGATGATCATGTGATACTTCCAAATCAAACTGAATTAATAAACATGATACAATTCCAAATTGTAATTAAACAATACAATAACATCATATCACATTCATAAGAGTATAAGGTCATAAGTCAATATCAATAGATCATGTTGGACCACAAAGTACACCAAAGATGTATCAAGGTAATCTGCAAATCAATATAAGTCCATTCAACCACTATCTAACCAACTCCTATACATATCAGAGGAACACAATGAAGTAAAACACCAGGCACTAGGGTGGAGTGTCATCATGTCCTATGGGCTATCCTGCTCTTCTCCTAACTGAGGTACTGGTCCCATCTATGGTTCTTGCCTTCCTCCTAACTGAGGCCACCAGGGTGACCATGGAGTCGTAACCTCGAAGATGAGGTCATGACCTTGCTGGTCAGCCTTCTGCCTTCCATTGAAGCACTAATGAAGATGAGGCATCCATTTTAAATCTTATAATGATATTACTACCCAACCCTCCTAAGTTAATTATTAGGTTTTCACTTGATTACTAACTCACTGTGGTTACTGTGCCCTTCTCTTTAACGGGGTGCTGGCCCCATGAGGAGCCACTCTTCCTAGAGACCCAACCAAACCAAAAGTACGGTTGTGTACCATTCAATCATGAACATCAAAATGTAACAATAAAAATAATACGTGAGGCATTACCCATCTCGCAAATAAATACCATAACAAAATCCCACAACTTAGTACACCCCATTTGTAAAACATAACATAATAGAAACTCATGATGAAAAGATATAAATTCAGTAAAAATCACAATCCTCTGGAAGACAACAGTTTTTAACACAATTGGGGGTTCCCACATCAATAAACTGACATCAATACTGTAAGGCCACAAGAACTATTTTCAATTCAAATATGTTGAGTGAATAGATCAAATAAGATCAACAACTCCATCCAGACTACATAATCAACTTCAATACAAAATAAATCAGAAATTCAAGAAGATCAATTATCCACAACTCATAAAAAAAACATGAGCTCCCAATTACATTGCAACACAAATTAAATGTCAAAGGATTCCTTGAATCAAAATTAATCTCCAAAGGCATTCACACCAACATGGAACCATCCAAAACAAACCTTCAACAATAGAGGTAAAAGCATGCAACCAAGCATCCAAGCGAGACCTCAATTTCCTCCTCACAAGATACCCGTACAGTTGGTAAACAAATGACCTTTGACAAAATCAACAAACATGACAACAATATAATTTAATGTTCACCAAAATAATACAAGTGGGAAGATTGCATTCAATAAGAAGCATAAACTTATCACAACCAAGCATTGCATTAGTATCCAAAATACTCCACCACAAATTCAATTAATAAGAGCCCCATACCAAATCTTGTAAGTAAAAAAAACCATATTCCCTCAAACCTCTCATGACACCCAATCACAATATATTTGACAAACTTACAATGTGTCAACAACTTAATACAAAATAGAACCCAAGTATTAAATTTTCATCTATAGTATAACATTACAATGATCTTATCGAAAATGCTCAATTCACATAATGAATTCAAGGACATAGACATAAGTATAAAAGAATCCTACATCTATCTACTAAGAATTTTTTTTTAAGAGAAATCCATTAAATAAACAAGAGCATAAACAACTCACATAAGGGTATTATATTTTCTTTACTTAGTAAAGCCTTCCATTTTAACAATAAGACAATATACCTTATCTCTGCTTCAAGCAACTTGATTCTTCTAATAACTTAATATTTCTAATTTCATTATTTTCCATAATCATCTAATTTAACATCCCATAACTTGTTAGCAACAATTACCTATTCAACAAATAAATTAACCAATATCTTATTACTAGTATTATCATTTCTTACTAAACTTAAGACACTAAAAAGGAACTCGGTCAACAATTCTATTCTATCAATTGCAACTTACATTTTCCAAATATTCAACCACAAAATACATTGTTTCCGCATTCCCTTTACTAATCTAAATCAATGACACTACTCATTTTTTTAATTTATTATTTTCAAATTCGCTAACTATATTTTCTAATAAATACAAGACAAAAGTCTTCTTTCTTGAAATCATAATATTTATATACAAAATTACATATATACATATAGCACACATAAATATACATCTTTATTTATTTATCTATTCACATATTTCCTTATTATCAATATAAGATTTGTTTTCTAAATGCAAAATACAGATTTAAACCATATAAAAGTCCACACACAAATAGATAGATAGATAGAAAAATATATATATATATTGTTATAGATGGGTTAATAACCGAATGTCAACAAGCAATTGAATGATTTAAAGTATTCGAGTTACATCATTCTATTACTAATGGTCCCCAAGATGCTAACACAGTCATCGAATGACAAAGATACTCCCCTAAAAGGGAAAGGAAGGCCATAAATGATAAATCTATCAAAATGGCATCATACCTACAATGTGAAATAAGGACGGTATGCTCTTTGAATCGATGCTAGGGAGAGTATAAGTGTAAGCCAAACATGCAATGAATAGTATGCTATTTCAAAATGAATGACGGTATACACACACATGCAACAATAACTAAGTAATGAGAGACACGGAGTCCAAAAGTGAATGAAACAGGGTATTTCCAAATTCAAGATTTAGTTTTAGCCTAAAAGAATTTCCAAGTATATATCTATATTTAGATAAAAACGGATCGGCTTCAAGCGAAACACAAGTAAAAGCTTATGTCAGACGTGCATTCGCCAAGTTAGCATGTAGATTAACAAGTCTATCAACCCATGAGATACAGAGAATAAATGAGTGAAACTTCATTACAAAGCTTACAGGGAGTTAAATACGATAAGGAATGTAAACCACAGAGAGGCCATGGCTATCGATCCAAAATATTAAGTGCTACAGCTGAGACTAGATGGAAATAGAATCAAAGATTTTATTTAAATCTATACACCCTACCATGCTCAAGTGCGTCGCTGTGACAGGTTGATGATGAAATCAAAGAGACTATTTAAACCTTTAAAACTTTCCTATTATTTTCATGTGCTACAGCTATGACAGATTTCCAACGGATCAGAGAGCTTAATTAAATGTCGCACCCTCTTATGTTCAAGTGTTGCAGCTATAACAGGTTACTAATGGAATGAAGAAGGTAGCTTAAACTGTGACTATATTTTAGTTTCAAGAGCTGCAACTGCGATAGATTAACAGGAGAATCAAGCAGGTTATTTAAACCTTTAAACTTCCTGTTAAGTTAAGGTGTCATGGCTGAGATAGGTTGACAATGAAATTAGAGAGATTATTTAATTTACTACACCTTTACAAGACTAGAAGTTGCGGCTGTGACAGGTTGCCAATGGTTTCAAGGAGACTATTTAATTCTATACAATGCCTCAACTCCAAATGTTGTAACTAAGGCAGGTTGCCAAGCATATTAGAAAGTGAATATTGGAATTTGGAAATATCGCCATCTACTTGCATTATTATCAAATCTCACATGTTATCCATAAAATGGAAGAGAAGGAGAAAGGTGAGGTGCAAATACATGACTTAAGAGTAGGATAAATTATGTACCACTTTTCTTTCTTTTTTTTAACTAAACGCATCTCAGTTTGGTGGCGAGTTTCTAGAGACGTGCTCAAATTCGAAGTTTGGAAGTTAAGCTTCACCACGATCAAAGGTAAGCTCTCGTACATCAACAATATTTATTTTCAAGTGCAGCAACTGGCAATTCATTCCATGGGCTTCACAGGCTGAGTTGGGGAAATAACCAAGAAAACCCAAAAAATTTGATCTTGAAACCCTGTAGCCTCCCCAAGATGTCTCTTCAATTCTAATTTATGAGTTTCAATAATTGAAATCTCTACCTGGGAGGTGGTGAGATAGAGGAAGATAAAACATATACCATCTTTTCCAACTTTTCATTTACTCTTCCCCAAAATCTTAACACGATGCTTTATTATTATTTATTTATTTAGCAATAAAAGATTCTTTTCCTATTTTTCAACTAATTTCCTTGCTTTAATCCTTATTCAAACTTGAGTTCAAATTTTTATCTACATTAATATTTTCTCAATTTTAAATTTCTTAATTAAATTCACTCATTAGACAATAATTATTTTTATTAAATTCATTTACTTACAATTTCTCTCATCTTAAAATAAGAAATTTTCAATGATAATACAATTAACATTTATTATTAAATCTAGCTCTTTATTTGATCCCAAACCAAATCAAGTGACCTTAAAAATTAGATTAATTTGATAAATTACATCTAGCCATAATATTAGTGCTATTGTCTAACATAAAAAATCAAATTAAATAATGCAATCCCAAAATCCTCATGCCTAGAAAATCACCAACCATACGTAACAAGCAAAAATGACATGGCCACCAAACAACCAACTTCCTAAATTTCAAGAATGACCAAAACGGAGGGGCATTACACAATGCCCAAATTGCTAGAGTTTCATATTCCTCACTGAAAGTAGAGTTTTGCAATGCTACCTTGACCTCTTCTTCAGAGTCTTGAAAGGGATTCTTAGACTTCATAATAGTATTAAAGGCTACTGCATCTATAATGTCCCATTCATGCATAATTAATACACTAGCCCGACTCACCAGCTTTCTTTCTTCTTCAGGAGTGATGTTCTTGAATTCTTCCATTAATTCAGCTTTTACCTCCTCATCATTCTCCTAGTTTGACCTGCCAAGCCTTAGTTCTCTTCTCTTCCTACATTTATCTTGATACTCTTCAAACTTCATCCTCCATACCAATTGCAAGAATATAGGATTTTTTACAAATGTATTGTCATCTAGAAACTCCTTGCATGCCTCCATTCTTGCATCTTATACACTTTTACCTTTCATATGTAAATCAGATAAAACTAATTCAGTTGGCCTAGGAGGGGAAGGCATACCAACTTCCATGTCTTGATCAGTAACAATAATCTCATCCATTAGATCCTCCTGTGGTTGATCAATTTTTTGCCTCTTAGGGCTTGTTTTGGATGGTGGTGATGAGGGATTGTCTTCTGATGATGATTCTAAATCAATAATTTTGATTTCCCCAGGCACTTTGAATTTTGGACTTGGTTGTGGAGGCACTTTCATAATCTTTTTTTCTTTTCTATCCACTTCTTCTTCATCACTTCTACTATCCTTTTTCCTCCTATAAATGGGCCACCTTTCCATAGGCTAGTATGCTGACCTTGTTTCAATTGGTCTGGCACCTTGCTCTTGTACACCCAGACTCAATTTTAAATTTACTTTTTTTGTCCTCAATGTTCCCATAATTTCTTTGAAGTTTCCCATCAGAAAATCAATTTTTTTATGGTGGGGACTTAACTCCAACAGTGGATCATATTTCAGATCCATTTTGTACACAACATCTACTAGCTTACCATAAGCTATCCATTTCTCCTTGTTCAACTCCTGTCTATTCAAATCAAATTCATTTCTAATCAATTCTTCAGGGAAATTGAACTCATGCACAAATTTTCTAGCTTTTATTCTTTGTCTAAAAAGAGCAAAGAAACCCTCAGGATCATACTACCGCTTTGGTCCACACCTCAAATGGTAATCATTAAAGAAATTATCAAAATGCGTCCAGCCTCCCTTTGAAAATACAAAATTAGACACAACTATATAATCTAGGAAAAATGTTCCCTTACCCCTTCCAGTGAGGTTGTCCTCATGAATACAACCTATCTGCCACATAACTTCTACAAATCCCACTCTTGGTGGCACATTGTATGGCAGTATATGAGGGGCTCCCTAAAAACCATATACTCTCAAGACAGTGTTGACTAGGTATAGGATAATGTCACCCCAGTTATGGTAAACCTTCAATTTTGGCTTCCTCTCCTTTGGCCTGAGGAAATCATGTAATTCCTTGGGGATCCTAGGTATATTCACCATTAATCTAGCCCTTAATCTGGAAGAAAAACAATTATCAAATTGTACATAACTAGTGCTTTCCTTATTACAAAATAAATCTGTAGCCCATATCTATATTGGCAATCTTTCTCCATCAACTGATTTCCTTAATTTCATCCTCTCAGAGAAAAAGTCAGCATTCTTAAACAAAAACATATGCATTATCATAGAATACCAAAAGAATTGAGTGTCGGTATCATTGTTTTGCAGCTTTGACAACCCTTCATGCATCCTCTCAGCCAAGAAAGAAGTGAAGTCATAGGTCACAGAGAAGTTAGGGTGTTGTATTTGCATCCCCATGAACATATAAGCAATGCGAATTACCGTACCAAGACTGAAACCAAAAATATGACATAAAGAATAGAATGTGGCCAAGAAATGGTTTGCAAAACAATTTAATTTGAAAGGTTCCTGGTCATTGGGGCTGATATGAAATTTTGAACCTCCTGCCCTAGCTAGATGAGGTGGAAGCAACCTTGCTCTAAAAAGAGATTTCAGCTTTGCATACTCATGCTTCATTTCCTCAAATTTGATAGGAACCAAGTCTTCACTTGGTTCACTCAAGTCAAAAATATGTTCAACCTCTTCTCTATTAATGCTCAATAGAACATTTCCATCATTGTCCCTGATTATCCATGTAACAGGGTCATATCTTGCAACCACTGTCCTAAGCAGGTCTACATCAAGGAATACATTTGGTACCACCAGCTTCCTCATATCATGCATCCATCCATTTGAAAAAGGATGAGGAAAATTCCTTTGTCCATACCACAATTTGAACAATTCCAAGCTAGTGAGGGGAACCCTAGCATCGACAATGTTGGAGCAATTATACACTAACCCTTCCCCAAGGATTTTCCCTCGCATTAGGACCAATCCCTTCCTCCTATCATTTGTTTACAGGTGCAATTGATCCAGGAAATCATCATATAGGTTTCGTTTCAAATATTCAGTCTGGCCAGAATGTTGCTTGGGTGGTGCCATCTCAGAAAAACTAGGGCTTCTTTTCAACGTTATAATTCAGATAGCTAGGACTAACCAAAGATAGAAATTACAGGACAAAACACTGCAATTTCTCACAACTATAATTAAACTATAGCCCTAACACATTCATCAACAAGCTCACAGCACATCCAGCTAATCCTTTCCCAAATTCAAATGCAAAATGATTGGGAGGCACAAAAAATAAACTCACGGCTTTGTTCACAGAACTCCCAAATTCTAGCTGCAGAAACTTGCAATTCTACCTTTGGCTCTGAAACTGCTCCGCAAAATAGTTGAATGCTTTGTGATACAGACCAAGTAGGAAAATTGATTTTATTGTCGATCAAATTATGCCAGCAAGTGTCTCATCTACCATTAAAGCTCAATTTCATGCTGCACAAACGACTCCAACCATATTTGATGCAGATTTAAATTTGAGTCGTCGATTCTTCAGCTTGATCAAATCATCGATGATCACCTTCAAAACAAGCTGACACAATTTCCAACATGATGATAAGGGGCCCACCTTACCATACACTATGAAGTAAGTCCACATGGTGGTTGCCCACGATATCACAATCTTGAAACTTCTAATCGCGCGATGGCGGGCAACCGTTGATCCTGAGCATCAATGATCTTGTTCCTTTAACATAGTCGCCAACCATGTCGTTAACCTTTGAGAAGCTTTTCCAGCGAGATTATAACATATCCGTCGATTTAGAACATGTACGTCTCGAGAACACTTTAGTAATCCGCCCCTTAATACATTTAAAGCTGGCTAGTGTTTCCTTTACTCTTTAGGCTTCATCGGATGAGACACGTGGCACCTGCCCATGATTTCGCAATCAACCCAAGCATCATCACGGGATGGTGGGGAATGGCTTAGATCAAATGGCAGTTGGTTAGCGATAGCGTAAATTTGATCCCCTAGATAGAACATGTGGCGCCCGCCCATGATTTCATGATCCTTCAATTCCTGATCACGGGATGGTGGGCACCATTGATATCTATAGAAAATAGATCAATGGCAACACTAAATCAACCCTTGCAAAATAAAACATTCATTAAAAGGAGAAGTGGGCATTACTAGGCGGATGACAAACAACAACATAAGTTGTTTTTTAAAAGATGAAACACGGGGCCAACTGAGACTTAGGAAATAAAACCCTGCAAAGGAAATAAAGTATTAAAATCAAAGTTGGGTTTTAATTTTGATCCTATGATGTAAGCCTAAGCCATTAATCCCAGTGGTCATGTTGCCAATGGCTTAGCCAAATCCTTTCATTAAATACTAACCATGCAATGTGTAGGTTTTTCAGATTCAAAGATATGGGAGAAGATCTCGATTATACCCCGCCAACTCGCAGACCTAAGGTGTCGCCCTGTTATTTGGCGCGAGGTCAACAAAAGGAAGATGTGTGTCCTGTATGGAATGTGGGGCCCAATCTCCACTATTGAGCTCATAACCCATGATTTTAGATTGAAAACCAAGATAAAAAGCTAATGTAAATCTTTGTTGTTCCCTGCTAGCTCGCAGGAGGAAGATGAAGGTTGGTTAAAAGCCACGAGGTCAACGAGATTGCGATGCATAGCTTCAGCCGTTCAGTTTGCAAAGTGAATAGGACCTGTCGACATGGATTAATGTTATTGTTCATGAGGAAGGTGAACGATGCTTCATTGGATTTCAAACCAAGTTAGCCCAAGATAAACCGTTTGATCTACCAACTCTTTAGGAGATCAATGGGCAATATTCAAAGTTGGAAAATGACACATGGTGGTCATTTTATCATACAACTGGTGAAGCATTAATGAATTATTCCTTGCTTGTGTAGTCACATCGATATCAATTTGTGTGAAGATGTTGTTGGAAATCATGAAGGGTGATCTGTGGATTCTCATGCAACTCTAGTTAAATGGTGACAGTACATATGCCACCAAATTGCCATGTTTGCACATGCATTTTTTCTAAGCATTGATGAAGGTTTCTATTACCTCACACAATAAATACAAGAGGAATTAACTGCTAATAGTGTCATTCTTGTAGCAGTTAGAGCACTTTATGGGTTGAGTCTAATCAAGTTTGAGTGCTTGTCTGATAAGATAAAATGAGTAATTCAGTAAGGAGGTTTGTTCATTTGAGCTCACAAAAGCTCAGTCTTGCTATTCAGGAAGGTGCTTTGGTTGAAAAGCCTAGGCTTGTGCCCACTAGATACAGTACAAGGTTATAATTCCAGGATGTTGCTGCTCAACTAGTAGATGACAAAGGCAAGCAGTCGGTGTGCTCTATTACTAGTGTCAGTAGGAAAATAATGTATGGGCATGGCTCCTCTAGATGCCAACACTCACCCATTGACCTTACAAGCAATAATTCTGATGATGTAACCGAGACCGACTTTGACTACTGTCGGTATTTAGCTCACTTCAATCACGATCTTCCCTCTAATGAGGAAGTGATATTTGTGGTGCCATTGGTTGTTAAACCCCAAGTGGACAGACTAGAACCGTATTGGGCAAGGACAAGAAAGAAGAGGAGGCTAAGGGTCTACCGTATTGGGCAACAACTAGAAGCGGGGATGTATACTAGGGTCTGAGTGTTGGTAAGGGCAGGGTGGTGGGTAAATAAGAAGTTGTTGTGGTGCCTTCGTGGCAATTTGGTTGCCTAGATTTTTGCATGGATAGCAACAAAGGGGATTTTGATGACAATTTGTGTTCCCTTTTCTTTTAGCTTTCCCCAGTTCATACACTATGTTTTACGCATAGATTCAATGTGTGGGAAGTTTTGAAATGATAGTCAAATGCAATGGAGATTTTGTTCAAATGAAAATTTGTGGTGAAATTACATTTGAGCTCGAAGCTTGTTGCTCCCTTGTCATATAAAAGGGAATTCAAGGCTCATTTGTAAGGAGAGAATTGATGAAAGCTCTAGCTAGGTTTTGACTTGAATATATGGGTAGAAAGATATCTGTCCTCTGATGAGGAAGTGATATCTATGGTGTCATTGGTTGTTAAAACCCCAAGCAGACGAAATAGAATAGATAGCCTGTTTTGAGTTTTGGATGAATATATGAAAATTATCTTAAATTGTATGCAAATATGACTTATAAGCATGAATAAAAGTATAATTCTAATATATTTTCTCTCTTTATGTGGATTTGAGTGAATTTTGAATGAAATGTTAATTATGTTGTCATTCTTCTTTTGAGAATTTGTTCAATTGTGTGTCTATGTTTTGCTTTGATTCAAGAAAATCAATTAAATGCTTAAATGGAGTCATAAGTTTACAATTATTTACAAAGGATTTGATAAGTAGTAATATATCAGAGAATTAAGCTCCATAATGCAAGGTATTATATGATAGTCCATTCTATTAAATTCTTGGGTCATTTCTGCTAATGGTAAATGGGTAACTAAATATTTAACTAATGGAGAATAAAAGAATAATATGTAAATGGGTCACTCACTCCTCCCTCTATCTCTCCCCTTAACCTAAACCCATAATATTAGGTGTGTATTAAAACATTATAAAAGTATAAATTTTTGGGTTCTATTAGGAATTGAATGATAAATGATGATGAATGGAAAATCTAAGGCACTTTAATATTTTCAACTAAAAGTTGAGTTCAATTAGGATTAGTGTTCATTTAGGGTTAGGTTTGGGGTTCAATAATTTCAATTTGGGTTAGGATTGAGGATGAGGTTTGGGTTTAATTAAGGTTATGAATTCAATAAGAGTTCAAATAGGGTCAAGGATATGGTTAGGGTTGGGGTTAGGTTCCATTGGGATAGAATTAGTGTTAGGGTTGGGATTAGAGTTCCATGGTTCAAAGTTAGGGTTATGGTACAATTAGGACTATTGTTCAATAAATGTTCAATTAGGGTTTTGGTTAGGTTATTTTGAATCAAGTAGGTTTGGGTTGGGGTTTGATTAGAGTTAGGGTTAGGGTTTAGTTAGGTTAGGGTTGGGGTTAGGGCTAGAATTCAATTATGTAGTGTCAATTACAATTAGATTTAGTGTTCAATTAGGGTAGGGTTAGAGTCCAAATAGGGTTAGGGTTTAACTAGGGTTAGGATTAGAATAGAATAAATTTTTGTGTTTAATGATATCTAGAATTTAGATTTTTGAGAGATTTGGACACAAAGAGAAAAAATAGAAAAGTTGATTTTATAGATCTTTTTGTTATTAAAATTCCTAATTAATATTGTGATTAATAAGTAATTAATTTATTTTAATTTTATTTGTAATGTCAAATATTAAAATTTTAGATTGAAATACTTAATCAATTTTAAAATATTTATAATTAATGTTCAATTTATAAACTAATATTAATACATTAATAAATGTAACCCATGGCATAATGTTCACTTAGGGTTTCTTTCTTGGGAGAAGTTTATTGAATGGTAAGTATATTTTATAAAATTAATATGTCAAGAATTAATTTTAGATAATACTACATGTGATTTTTCATATGGTATTAAATTGTAGATTAAAATTGATAATAGATTTACTTCCTTCTTTTGCATTGCAAGCTACCATAATATATGGCCTTAAAATCCTATTCATATTTTGAGCTTTTCTAAACTATACAACATGACATCCAACAAAAAAATTTGTTATGCATTTTTTCCAGCACAAATCCTTAGAATTCTTAATGTGTTACCTAGGTCAATTCTTTATTGCGATAAATAAATACACACTAATATATATATTATGGATTTGAGGGAAAATATTAAAATATTTATATATATAGAAAAATTTAAATGCAAGGGATTCAAGTACATACCTTTTCTTTTGTTAATGTTGATGAAGATACAAATCTTGATGAAGTGCCAAATTTGATGACATGATATAAAAAACTAGAATATATTTGCTCTATGTGGCACTTGAAATTTTGTACAAAACTATAACTAACTCTATGTCAAATTTGTGACTTTGGACCTATTTTGCATCAATAAATATGAGCTTTGACACATGCCTCCTAATCTAGCATACAATATGTACTTAAATGCTCAAAATAGTTGGGAGTAGTGTTGAGATTGGTGGATCTTTGGGAAGGTCCAATGCTTCACCTTGTATCTCTCCCTATAGATAGAGGTAGAGATGAATATAGAATGAGAGAGGGAAAGGGATAAAAATAGATTAGATGAGATCAGGGGATCAGGATTAAAGGGAGATCGAGATCGAGATGAATAAAATCGCTGAAGATGAGATCGAGAAAAAAGCGATCGGGCGAGGACAAGATTAGGGGAAAAAGAGATTAGGGAGAGATGGGGAGAGATAGAGAGAGGGAGGGAGAAAGGGAGAGAGATATGTAGAGGAGGGAGAGATAGAAGATGGGGAAGAGGGAGATATATGTAGAGAGGGGGAGAGAGGGAGAGCAAGAGGGGAGGCTAATTTTTTAGTTTAAATTCTATAAAATATTCAATAAATAATAATATACATATTATAAGAATTATATAATTTGTATTTTAAATTACACACTATATTTATTTTTTTGAAATATGTAATTTTTTAACCATTTTCCTATATATTAGTATTAATATTTTTACATCTTTTAACAATTCAATATATAATACAAATAAAATATAGTTAATAATTTAATTAACTAGCATACCTATATTAATTAATAATATATGTAAAACACGCGAGAGTTATCTTTATCAAGATGCCTATTGACTTGAAAAAATGCTTACATTTTCATGAATATGAATTTGGAAAGCAATCAATTTGATTTCATTATTGTTTGTGTCATTGTTTATCTCAATTTCCATATATAAGGGTACACATTCAAATTTGAAATCATACCAACTTGTCTATAACAACAATCAACCAAGAACAATAAATTTAAAAGAAAAAATGTCCATCAATCATTAGATTTAGTATTGATAGCATCAAAGAAGTATATCATGACAAAATGGCATTAACTAACTTAGATATATCCACTATTTTTTTTTTCAAATGTTTGAATAAATTGTTAACATTATATACATTCAAGCATTTGAATGTTATGAAACCTATAACTTTGCAATTGAGTCTAATAAAGCTTTTCTCTCAGATGAATAATCAAACTTTGTTGTTTTTATTACTGTGCATTTAATCATTTGTTCATCATTATAATTCTCTTTTTTCAATTGAAGTTTAAATATGTATCTGTTGAAAAGGACCTTTTGTATAATGTGTGAAAACTTAACATCATCTTGTTTTTCATGCTTCAAAATGTTCAATTCTTTTGTTGTAACACCCATAATTTCTTCCGCCACTTCTTCAAAAGTTGTAATCCAAGTGAACGAAGTATGGTCTTGCACTTTGCATTGAAGTATATATTTATAATCACATTCAGGGAAAGTTTTATCACATCTTCCACAATACCACTGACCATTTTCATTAGTGTTTAAATTCTTTTTGCACTGCCTGTCTCCAATTTTCAAGGGGCATGTTGTATAACAAAAAATTTCTACCTTAATGAAAGATAAGGTAGCTTTCATCACTATCCAATAAGGTTTACCAGAGTTGGCAAGGTCTCGATCCTGTATTTGTGAGATACTAGGGTTAGGAACAAATAGGGTTTAGGTTAGGGTTGGGGTTCAATTAGGGCTAGAGTTTAATTAGAGTTAGATTTCAATCAGGGCTAGATTTTAATTAAGGTTAGATTTCAATCAGGGCTAGAGTTTAATTAGGGTTAGGGTGCAATTAGGGTTAGGGTTAAGGTTAGGGTTTGGGATAAATCAGGGTTAAGGTTCAATTAGGATAAGTGTTCACTTAGGGTTATTGTTAGACTTAAGATTGGGGTTAATAGTAGGGTTGGGATTTAGATGTGGTTAATTAAATTATATTAGTTTATGTTTTTATTAAAGATCAATTATAGATGTAATTTTGAAAATTATATATCTATACCTTTTGATTTATGTTTTAGATCTAAGATGATCACATTATTGTTTATGCATTACCTAAAATAAAAACCTTATTTATAATCATAAAATAAAAACCAATTATATCATAATTTAAACAATAAGAAACAATACAACTAATTAATTGAATATTTTATAGAATTTAAACAAAAAAATTGATTTATTTTTTTTGATTCGCAAGATTGATTTATATATTAGATTAAAAATGGTACAACCGTCTACAAATGTAGGAAAGCTTCTACCATTGATTACCAGCAAACCCATCCCAACCACCACTACAAAAAACCACCCCGAAGATGGTCAAAATGAGACCCAACTAGCGAAAGACAGGGAGACCACTCCATCCAAAAACCACCACCCCACCATCCAAGCCAACTACCAACCCAAAATGCCATAAGGGTTCAGCCCCGACCCTAAACATACAAATCCCTAGTTACCCAAAACTCCCAAACTAGCCATTAGAGATCAAATTTATAAACTCCAGGACTGAAAGATGCCATTGGACCATAGAGATAAACTCTAAAAATTATCAGAACCAACAAATATACAAGGCATTCACAGGAAATTATTTAAAACAAAAAAATCTTCAAAGACTTTTACCCACTCGACATCACCCACAACCATCAAGCTAAAGAATTTCTTCAAGAATTCAATGGCCACCACCACCACCATTTTGTGTTTGCTCAACGCCAGACCACTCAAGTGAAGAAGGAACAGGAAAATATTTACGACCTCATCCGAACCTCGAATAGCTGCAAAGTCACTCAGTCTTGCGATGCCTCTACCCTCCACCACAAAACTCAACACTTCATTTACCCCTCCCACCAGATCCTTGTGAAACATCTTAATGAACAGGAGTTTAGCCATAGCCTTGGTCTCACCATTGTCCAGAAGAGATGCCAAAAACCAGGAGGAGATGTGTAGATTGTCCCTATTGAACTCCTTGTTAGCCAAATGACCATCTCCTAGGATCATTTTGGTCACCACCAGAACTAATGGGTCCTTGTTTAAGAGAATCTGCTTCAGTCGTTGGTCTTTAACTTCTCTGAAGGAGGCTTGTCTAGCCAAAGATTTTAGAGAGATTGGCGTGTCTGCACCAAACTTCACCAGACCATCCATAGAGACTTCAATGACAAAGAGAGATTGCTTCTCCATGAATGCCACCGCCAGAATAAATAAATTTTGCTGCAAATGTCCGCCACTAAAGTCGCCACCAACCGATATGAAATGGAATGAAATGAAAAATTTTAATAACATCCACGAGGCCAAAGAATCCTATGGGACCCAAATGACTTCCCTCCACACGTGCCACATTTAATCTACATGAAACTACCTTCAGGGAAGGATGCCTATAGCATCCTCGAGCTCTATGAAGAAAATTTTCGCTTCCATCACATGACCATCCTCCTAGTCACACCCACCTACGTCCCCCATAACCCCTTCCTTTTCACCACCTCAACTCCTAGTTGGCTCTCCTAGCACATTAGTGCAGGGATGAGAAAAGAAAGGAGGTAGGGGGAGCCCACCCAGGTGATGGCTATAATATATGTACTTTTCAGTGTATTGTATTAACATACCTAGATATATTCACCAAAATCTATTATCTATTATTGATTATGTAATTTTTTATGTATAAAATATTAAAAATAAATAAAAATATATTTTTGAAAAAAATATATATTTAAAATTAAACAATATATTTTTAAATTAGAAATATATTAGAAATATTTTGAATGTATTCAACTATCAAAATATGATTTTTTTTTTAATATACCATTAAAATCACTAATAAAAAATATTAAAGAGTTTATATATATTTGTTTAATATATTAAAAAAATATTTTATATTATAAATATTTTATAAATAATTTATAAAATATTTTTTAAATATATTAAACAAAACATATATAAAAGTTTAACCGTTGTATGTGGGCTCAAAAATAAAAAAATGTGAGAGTTACGAATTAGGTTATTTTCTGCACGGAAGGCAGGCTACTAGTGATGGCATGAGATGGGTCCTATCATTCTAACAGCTGACAAACCGTTAGAGGTAGGCAGGCCATGGATGGGTATACCATTTTGTATACTATGTAGCCTACTCCTGACTTGACTAGTTGCCCTAATTTCTCTGCTTTTGCTCATTTTTAATGAATTTCCCCCTAAACTTGTGAAATATTTAATTTTAAATGTTTTTCTTTGGAAACAATGAAACATTTAAAATATATCACACAAAAATTTCCTCAGGCCCCACCTTGTATAGTCCACGTGGCACCCGCCCATGATTTCATAATCAACCAAAGCACCATCATGGGATGGTGGGGAATAGCTCAGATCAAAGGACAGTTGATGAACAATCACACAAATTTGATCCCCCAGATGGGACACGTGTCGCCCGCTTGCGATATCACCATCCTACAATTCCCGATCACAAGATGGCAGGCAACCATTGATCTTGAATGCATTTTCATCGACAACACAAATTTCATCCTTCTGAAAAATAAAACATTCATTAAAGGGAAAGGGGACATTACTAGGCGGATGGAGAACAATGACATATTTTTTTTTTAAACCGTTCAACATAGGGCCAACCAAGACTTAGGAAAATAAAACCAGCGGAGGAAATAAAATATTAAGACCAAAGGGACCAAGCCTAGATGGAATGATGGGGCATAAGATGTTTTTAAAACCCTTCAAAAAAGGTAACAACGAAATAGATCCCGACCAAGGAATTAGGTAAACACAAGGGTTTAAGATGAAGACAAAGCTAAAACCCCAGCCCTAAGAAATTTTCCAACACCATGAAAGACCAATGACATAAGGCAGGGCCTGAGTGAAACATTAGGAACAAAATTTGAAGTTCCATTAGTACAAGCATTGGATAATTTTATATTAATAGTTTGTCCTATCACAAATATAAAAGGTGAGCACAATAAATAACATGTATTTTCCCATTAAATGTGAAGGATTTTCAAAAAGTTTTAGTGTTCAACTATTGGTCCATTTTGTTCAATATAAGTTGTATTTTAAATCATTATGTGTTGTTTTTATAACAACAAATAGATTTTTGTGTTCAACTATTAGTCCATATGTGTTGAATATAAAGGTAGAGATATCAAAGATTTATGGTTATCAAAAGTATTTGGTCTACTTAGGTTGTATATTAATTTTAATTTAAATAAAAATATCATATTCTACAAGCAACAAATGATATTTTTTGTTCAACTATTGGGGTTCCATGATTAAGTTTTGGTGAACCTTTAAAAATTCAAATTTTAGACACTTCTCAAAGATCTACCAATGTGGCGAGTTGTATGATGATTCGTGCCTCCAAACCTTAGTTATAGATATATAAGAGACCAATCTACATTTCAAAAAAAAAAATGAAGGTTCTATGATATTCCAGTCAATTGCTACATGCTGAGAAAGTTCCTCTCCCCTAAAGGAATAAGAGGACATCACTAGGTCGATGATAAACAATGACATAATTTGTTTTAACGAGGGAACACGAGACCAACAAAAGACTTAGGAAAAATAAAGTTAGGCGAAGGAAATAAAACAATAAAACAAAAGGGGGACCAGCCTAGATGTACGAAGGGATGGGGCTTAATTCATTTTAAATCCTTCCCAAAATAACGTTAAATGGGTCATCTAAGGTGTAAGATGAACATAGGGTTTTACATGAAGGCAGTAAAACCCCATCCTTAGCTTTCCCAAACAGCATAGATGACCCGAGACACAAGGCAAGATAAATAGAACAGAGAACAAAACTTTGAAGTTGTCACTACCATAACACAAACCCTAAGCCATTAATCCTTAACCCTTAAACCCCAAACCCTTGGCCTTCTACCCTCTCCAAGTCTCTCTCCCTCCCCCTCTCCTCTCTCTCTCTCTCTCTCTCTCTCTCCCCTAAACCCTAAACCCCTAAACCCCTTAACCCATCGCTCTAAACCCTTAAACCCTCCCTTATCTCACTCCCTCCTCTCCTCTCTCCCTCAAGTCTCCCACCCTCCTACCCCTCTCTCTCCCTCTTAGGTCTCTCTCTATCTCTCTCCCCTCTACCCTTATTCCCTAAACCCTAAACCTTAACCCTTAACCCCTAAACCCTTAAACCCTCACCTCTACCCTTAACCACTGTCTCCCTCTCTGCCTGTCTCCCTCTCTTGGGTCTCTCTCCTCCACTCACCCTCTCTCTTCCTCCACCCACTAAACCTAAACCCTTAAACCCTCTACCCTCTGCCTTACCCTCCCTTCCTTTATCTCTCTCTCTCTCTCTCTCAAGTCTCTCCCTCATAGCACCACTCCCTCTCTGAGGTCTCTCTCTCACTCACGAGCTCACTCAATCTCAAGTATCTCCCTCCTACCCCTTCTCCCTCTCTTAGTTATTTCTCTCACTCACTCACTCCCTCTCTCTCTCTCTTTCCCACCCTCCACCTCCTAATTACTGTTGGGTATATGTGTGCAAAAATTGGATATCTGATTTAGATCGGATATCCAATTTATAGTACCAAAATATTACATTTTAAAATGTTTTTCAAATTAGATATTAGACACGAATTGGATATCCAAATCAAATCAGATATCCGATTTGTAGTACTTTGGCTTGGGCATTTCTATGGAGCAATGTACTTCTCGGGAAGCCAACCAAAAGTCAAGCTTCTCAAGATTTTTTCTTTCTTTTGGCAAGTTCAAATGCTACTTTTTTCTCATGCTTCCAATTTTTGGCCCATCATTATCCCACACATTACCCAGGTCTAAATCAGTAGTTGTTATTGCTACAAGGTGAATCACCTTTCTCTTTGAAGGCCATACACCTATGATCGGGTCAAGTGTTCTTGTTTAGAAAATTCCTATTTCCTTTGATAGTTTTAATTATGATTTGATTAGATGGCTATGAAGCACTTATTTCCAAACAAATATCTTTATGAAGAAGTATTGGCATAAATTAAATATGATTTGTATTCCAATGTAAAACTACAAAGAATGGAAACAATTCTTTCAACACATAAACTATTATGTAGTAGTCAATTAAAATGAAAAAGCTTACTCTATATTAGTTAGGATACACAACTAAGAAAATGATCTAAAGTTACTTATTTATCTTAGAGGAACTAAGTATATAGTATACAAAGAAAACCAACAAACCCACAACTACCCCTATTTTGAAGGAGTTTAGTTTTCTCCCCTTCCTGATCTCGCTAATATTGTCTAATTATTTTAAAGAGATGAAGGGTCATAACACAACTTTATTCAACCCAATAAATAGCTTGGTTAATGAAACTTGAAAAAAGCAACAAAACAATTGCTACATTTGGCATTTCATGTTGAATGAAGAGTGGTGACAATAATCTACTTATAGTTTAATAAAACACTATTTTTATAAGAACGCTTGACATTAGAAAGATAAGTGTTACTTATAGTTTAATAAAACACTATTATATTTTTACTAACATATACTATTGTATGCTTGTATGGCTTCTTAGTTAATATATGGGGAGAGAAAGAGAGAGAGATAGAGATATATGGGAAGAGAAAGAGAGATGGAGATATATGGGAAGAGAAAGGAAGAGAGGTGGAGATAGAGAGTCGATGGATAGGGGATAGGGAGGGAGAGATGGTGAGAGATAGAGAGGGGAGACAGAGAGGAGGAGAGAAAGGGATATAGATAGAAAGAGATAGAGAGAGGAGTGAGAGGGAGATAAAAAGAGAAATAGAGATAGAGATATAGATTAGGACAGAGATGGAGTGAATGAGAGAGAAAGGGGGGAGAGGGAGAGATAGCTCAATAGATAGAGGGGGGAAGAGGCAGAGTGACATAGATAGTGGGAGATATATAGATATAGAGAGCGAAGGGAGAGATATATCAATCACCCTCCCTATATCTCTATCTATTCATCCATCTCTTTATCTCTCTACCCCTCTCTATCTCTTTGTCTCCCTTTCTATTTGTATGCTTGTCATTATCTCCCTCTCTCTCTATATTTTCTTCTATATTTATCTGTCTCCTAAGTGTGGAATGGGTACATTGAAGAGGTCTTAAAGGAGAATTATTGATGAGGGCACAACCCGAGACACGAAAATAATCCACAAACAAGAGAATAATTTTACTATTCAGAAAATGGAGCTTCTTACATGCAGAGGATCTCAAATCCCCAAGTTCTACAACACATGCAAGTTACAGAAAGCTACAGAATAACCCTTTCGTAATATGTGAGCTTGTCCCCAAAAAGTTACCCAAAAATTAGAAACCCGCCCATAAATAGAACTCCTCCTTAGTTTGGAGCCAAAACAACATTCAAATTTAAGTTTAGGCGGTTTGGCGCCGAAAAATTACAAATTGAAGTTCAAATTTCAAAAGAACATTTGCAATTGTATCTTCTACAAAGTGCGCCAACTTTCTGGTCATAACTTTTGATCTGGGACTCCAATTCACGAACCGTTTGAACCGTTGGAAAGGTCTCGAAGTCAACAACGCTTGAAATCTTCTACGCTAATTTCAGCAAGTTTCGCCGATCCGGGAACTCTAAGTGCCTCAAATCTCACTGGAAGATTTTCGTGCAAATATGGGAAACTAAACTGCAATATCTTTCAACCCGGAATAGAAAATAAAACCATAAATTGGGAATTTCATTATGCCAAAAAGGGTATCCAAAAATGTAAAACATCTAAAAATTGAGAAACTTGAAATTTAACTATTTTTGGATGATGCAAGATTGCCCTTACACCACTTTGGATGCCCTGCATCAATTATCATATCTTTAATCAAATGGCATGCTACCTTGAGCATAACTAACTCCCTAAGGACACATGCCATCCTTGGATTGTTGACATGAAACAACCAATCAAAATTTAGTTTATCTCTCTCATATTAATATATATTACTATTATATTAAATATATATTATATTAATTATATTTTGTATTATATAAAAATATACTTATTATTAATTATTAATTATAATAATTTTATATGTATTTAATAATTTTGTTAAAGAATATCATATATAATTATAATAAGTTGAATAATTATATAATTTATTATGTAAAATATAGGTAATATATACTTAACTATATTGTACAATATTAAAACCTAGCTAAATGGAGCCAAAATTTTGAACTTAATTAACATACTGTAAAAACTAACAAAACCAAGTTGTAGCTCATCAAATTGGAGAAGTGAATGGTCAATACCAGTGCCAAGGAAGAGTTTGGAATAGTGAAAACAAGGTCAATGCCAACACCGAGGAAGAGTTTGGAGTTAAAACAAGGTCAATTCCAGAGAGTTTGGAGGAGTGAAAACAAGGTCAATATCAGCACCGAGGATGAGTTTGGAGGAGTGAAAATAAGGTCAATACTAGCGCCGATGAATATTTTGGAGTTAAAACAAGGTCAATACCAACGCCGACAAAGAGTTTGGAGGAGTGAAAACAAGGTCAATATCAGTGCCGAGGAAGAGTTTGGAGGAGTGAAAACAAGGTCAATACCAGCATCGAGGATGAGGTTGAGGGAACTCAGGGAAAATCAACGACCAAGGGTCAATGAGTGCTGTAAGTTTGGCACCCCCATTCTCTTTAACCTTTAATTTTCATGCCTAGTTTCCAAAGATCTTCTCATACATTGGCACCCTTATTCTCATAAAATGGTATAAGATAAGACCAAAAAAATAAAATAGCTTATACAAAACACATCCACCTACAATCCCATTCAAGCATTTTAATTAATTCCTTGAATTAAACCTAAAACAAGAATCATACACACCACAACAGTGAGATGAACGAAACAACCCTTGATCATTTTATTCAAAATTCAGATATGCTTGTACAATGGAGAGACATGAGTTTGAATTAATCATATCAATTCAAATGCCAGTATTGTCATAAAAAATAAAATCTCCATGAATTCAAAACCTACTACAGAATGACTCAAAACCTAAATTGCATTTACCCTAAAACCATCAGACTTTACAATTTTCTCTACAACTTCATTTAGACTCGACCAAAAATATCTAACTTGCTAACCCATACTTCTGGCCTTGAAATCCTTCTAATAGAAAAAGGAGGAGAAAACAAGCATCAGGCCAGAAAGCACACGTGTCACCAGCCAATTGGACCGCCTTGTGATATTCCAAAAATTTGTTACAACAACAATCTCCCTAGAGAATCTTCTTGTTCATCGTGCCCACTGAGAATGCTTGATGCAGCAACAAAAAACTTCAAGAATTCTACAGCTAGACTTTCACCAAAAAACAAAAATGGAATATGTTGTAACTACAATAGCTGATTTGTCAACCGTTAGCAGCCTACTCCTTTTCACTCTTCCTCAGTTAAATATACATTTCCCCATTTCTGGTACTCTTCATCAGTTGGCTAATCAAAATTGATTACCTCATTCACCTTAACACTATAAGGTTTGTACTTAACTGACACCTAATTTGGTTCTCTTTCAAAAGACTCCAAGAATGAGCTAGTGCTAATGATTTTGTCCATATAGCTCACCAACAAATCATAATCTGAGTTACCCTATTTTTCAGGGTTTTGTAGTCCAAACATGATATAAAGGGGCTCTTAGACTTTTTGTGATTACTGTAGCTTGTGTAAGAGGCCCCATGGATACTGTTGTAATTGTAGGATGCATGAATAGGGCGTAGGATGAGAAATAAAGAAGGTATAGCTTCTGTCCTCAATAGTTTTGTCAAGAAAAGCATGTGAAATGAGAGGTTCAAGCCTAGGTTTCAACAAAACATGTATGGGAGATCTGATTTTATGAATTTTTATCCATGTGCAGACCTAATGGGTTGTTTCTGAACACTGAATATAAATGATACACACACACACACATATGTATGTATGTATATGTATATTTAAATGTAAATGTAAATAATTACTGGATGCTCTCCTAGAACAATAAATGCAACATATCATTAAAGAAATCTATATCTATGTATATAAATGTGCATTTCTAAATGCAAGTGTAAATGCAAAGAGCATATGGTTTTTAGTGTTATAGATACAACATATCCATAAATTAATGTAATTGAAATTCTAAAGTCTTCAACACATATAATATGAAATTGATCAAACTATTAAACTACATGAGAAATAAATGAAAAAAGCAAATGAATATGTATGTGTATTTGTAAATGTAGGTGTAAAATAAATAAGAATAATGAAAATTATAAAAGAATACAAGGAAAGGTCTCCTCCCTTCTTGGTAGTGATAACCTCCTCCACACACAACCCTTAAAAATTATGAATAGAGGAATATAATCTTTGAAGAACTCAAAGTTGATTCTCTCCTACCTGATGCAATTAGACATTTTATCCTTACAAACATTTATAGTGATTACTAGAGGCACATAGACCAATTCTTCGTAATAGAAGAATTTGATCATACTTTCCCAATGATGGCATTATGAGAAAACCTTAGGTTAAATGAATAATTCCTAGCTAAGTTCTTTAAATCATATCCAACCATATAAGAGAAGACCGCTGCTATTTGTACCTAGATACCATGGAGAAAGGCTAGTCTTTGGGCTCTTTCATCAATCATCCTACCTTAAAACATACCAAAAATCTCCTAGAAATTAGACATAGGAAAATTTAATATGACTTAAAAAAATTTATTGCCAAAGCGTAAACTTATGATGACTTAACCAGGCCTAGTACACACTCCCTCCCCATTAACCACTTAGACATATGGAAATTAAATGTAAATTTGCTGCTATTTTTAGTCATGTAGGTGTCCAATAAACCACTTGGTGGTGTTTCCCTTCAAGTTTATTTACTTGAATGAAGAGAAAAAGTCCTTTGATTACAATTAGAGAATACATTTGAGGCATTGGTTGTGTAACTGGTGGACCATAGTCACATTTAACACTTGTTACAAAGTTTGGGAGTTAAAATGTTAAGTATCTTTGATTTGTGATGGACACATTTGGATGGTAGTAACAATAGCTTGCAATCTATCAAGACTTGATTACCTTATAACTTGTGAAGTTCTAGCGATGAAATGATAGATTAATCATAATGTCACCTTGGGATCACATCACCATGAAAGAAATTCATCCAACATCCTTATGAGTGCAGGTACCACCAAATAGGTATTTGTTAGATCTTTCTTCCTCGAGTGAGGGAAATTCATGAAGACAAGAGGAAAGCGAGACATGTAGTATGTCTAAAAGAGAGAGATCAACTAGAGGTCAAAAGATTAGAAGAAAATTCCATAAACGCATGGAAGTTTTTCTTGCTGAAGGGGGGTCATGTTCTTATGATGATGAGAGCATAGGTGACATCAAGGTTCCCTTGAGGTACAAACATCTACAAAAAAAAATGGGTACCCAAGGAACTTCCTCCAATAAACACTGATTTTTGTGTCAACAAGAGGATATATCGCATAACACCATCGTCATTACATGGTTTGGGCCTATTTTGCATGGATGGCATAAAGGTTTGTTATGAAAAAGTTACTAAATTGATGGAGTATGTCGGACCCTATTACAGTTGCAAAGATTGGATGCAACTGGATTGATATACACGAAGTATGCGTAGGTATGCACTGTCAACAAGTTATATACAACTAAAAGATAAGGATCAAAATAAAGGAGTGGCTATGTACATTGACGGAAGGCCAAAAGCATCAGGGAATATTATAGGGTTTATAAACAATACATGACCTGGACCAACAAATAAGCAACCCAATTGCATATTTGAGGCACGCGAAGGAAACCATGTATTCATATGAGTGATAAAATCAATAACTATAGGGGAAGAGTTGCTAATCGATTACAATTTGAATCACTTAGTTACAAACACAATTACTATGGGGGTGGTACGTACTATGTGTTGGAGTTAAAATGACACTAAGAAGGGGAGGTGAATGAATGTCTTAACAGATTTGACCAATTTTCTCTAAATTCAAAAACATAGCTCAGATTTGATCTCAATATACTCTGATTAAAACATTCATGAGTTTAATGTAATCATTCAAGAATAGAATTGAGAAAAGTAAAAAAAAAATAATGAATTGAAATAACAACAACACAGTAAAGCAGTGAGAACTCAAAGGAACAAAGAGACACAAGAATTTGCTGAGTGGAAAACCCTCCTGAGGTATAAAAACCACTCCCGAAATGCCTTCTAGGCTTAATATTTTGAACAACTATTCACAATGCATTATAGGATGATTTTTGAGCACCCACTCAAGGAGCACCAACCCCTCATTTAGAGATATCTATCTCAAGGAGCACCAATCCCTCAAATTATATTTCTGAACAATAAAAAATATCTCAGAGGATCTCTCTATTTTCAGTTAAGCACATATTTCTCTGTTTTCTCATCTACAGAATACCTTAAAGATTCAATAATTGAATCCCTAAAATACTATATATAGAAGAAATTTACAATATCTCTGCATCTTGTTATTCAGATTTTATTGCAGAGTTTATCCATACATTTTCATATAGCCAAGGAATGATAATCTCAAAATTACAACTAAATAGAAAACATAGTTTTTTGCTTCTATTTATACATCTTTTTGATTTAAATGCTAGAAAAGTAACTGTGTTTGGAAGTAACAGCTAAACAACCAGCCTGAGAATATTTAGACTGAAGTTAACAGAGCTATTTATAAAAGAAAACTTCATCTTGTACCTAGCAAGATTATTAGTCGAGGTGAAATTGATTTCCCAATAAAAGAGTCGTTTCACCTAGCTAAGAGCCAACCTCAACAAATCCGAAACGTATGTGATCATTTCACTGCTTAAAAAAGCACAACGGCCCACCATAGAAAAATTTGTAACTCCCATGGCTCCATCAACCACTGTCGAGCTTCCAGCTAGAAACATACCAAATAAAACTTCCATTTACCACTGATAAAACCGTTACAGCCAACAACAACAGAAACTAAAATTCTCATGATGGCAGCTAGGCTAGGGTTCCATACCCATCCAAAAAGAATAATCACAAAATTTTTCCCCAAACTCTCATTTCCGTCGATGTAACGTTATGCCGAAGGAAATTAAATCGTTAGTTGTTCCCCCGTGTTTGACTTTATGTTATTCATAGTGAAACAGTCATTGAGACATCCACCAGTTATGCCGAAGGCAATTCAATCATTAATCATACTTTGGTTCCTTTTGTTTCGCTATGACCCTTCATTATCAGGCAGACCCTATAGAGAATTCACTTTGTTTTGCCGAAAGCCCCGAGCTCACAATAGATCACCAAGAAATTAATGTTCTCACACTGATAGAAACCTTTTGTCTTATGTGCTTCGCTATAACATTATGATATCGGGGAGATCTCCTGTAGAGCACACCATGTCTTTCCTAAAGTCTACATGATACACATTGGTCATCGTGACACATGGTTTTTCTTGCTGATGATCCTTCTATCTTATGAGTGTCGCTATAGCATACCGTCATCGGGGAGACCTCTTGGAGAGCACACTATGTCATACCAAAAAAAATTACCCACTCTGAGTCACTGAGACATTACAAACTCGCTATGATATTTCATCGAAGCCACAACCTTTGCCGATAGGACCTTTCAGTGCACGGTTGGTGAGACAACATGTCTTCGGTGAGACCACATACCGAATACAACACTCCTACCGATAAGTTCATCCTCGGTCGCCAAAACCACGTGAATGTCTCGCTGATAGAGGTTCACATGCATATGGTTAGTGAGACATAACAATTTCGTTGTGACCCTTCACTGAAGCCTGAAACTCATGTCGATATATAATTTTTCAACGGCAGTCGGTGTGACATACCAATTTCACTGTGACCACATACCGACGGTGTAACACTTGCCAAAATTTTCTTTCTTATGTCGATCACCAAGACACAAAGCACTCGATGAAACAAAATGCCGATAGGGATTTCTTACGCCGATGAACCTCCTCATGTATTAGTCAGTGAGATCCGACTCATTTGGTAAGACCTCTCAGTGGTGAGAAATACTTATGCCGATAGACGTTTCCTCTGTCACCGAAACAAAAGAGAATATCACGCCAAACGCTGCCAAAATGAAAAAAAATCCAATCGACATGACATCAGAAATGTCTTGCCGATAGGCAACACAGACATTTCAAAATGGATCGGGGAGACCCTACCATTCTCACACTGATATGTGTAAGCCCAAATGAGAAACAACCAAAACCATTAGATAAAAGAGATGTCAGAACCAGGGTAACTGTAATGCCTTCAAAAATGTGAGTTTACATTATGGCTTGTAACATGTGAAATACACCTGTGGTATGCAAAGAGAACAATCCTGAGACTGATCATCAAAGAGAACTAACTGAAAGAGATTTTGTCATCAAGGACAAACCATAAACTCAACTGAGATCCAACAAACTCCCCCTTTGTCCTTGATGGAAAAACACAAATGACTCTCCCCCTTTTTTCCTCAATGACAAAGAATAGAAGAGAAGAATGTGCAATTCCATAAAACACAACTGAGAAGCCAACCAAAATATCATGAGAAATAGCTGCAAAAAAGAGTAACAGTGCAGCAACCAAGATTGTAGGAGAGTTGTAAGTGAATTAAAACATATAACATGCCCCCCCTAAGCCAATGCTTGTAAAATCAGAGAAGTAAAGATTGAGAGATAACTCCCAATCAAAGTCTCAACCTTTCAAATAACTCTTTAGCTAAGGGCTTAGTAAAAATATCAGTCACCTGATCTTGTGAGCCAACAAACTGTAAGCAGACTTCATTAGCCAAAACTTTTTCTCGAAGAAAGTGAAACTTGATAGCAATATGTTTAGTGTGAGAGTGCATAACAAGCTTTTTTGAAATATTTATCCCACTAGTGTTATCATAGAGAATAGAAACAGGTTTAGGAACTTTAATACCCATATCTGAGAGAGTTTGACTCATCCAAAGAACTTGAGTACAACATGAATTGGGAGCAATGTATTTTGCTTCAGCAGTAGAAAGGGAAACAGATACTTGTTTCTTGTTGTGCCATGCCACTAAACGATCACCAAGAAAGAATGCAGCACCACTGGTGCTTTTCCTATCATCCAAACAACTAGCCCAGTAAGCATTAGTATAAGAAACCAAAGAGAAATCATTGCTTCTAGGATACCAAAGACCATAATCAAGAGTGGCCTAAATATATTTAAAAATCCTTTTAACAGTAGTGACATGGGATTCTTTAGGTGATGCATGAAACTATGCAACAATGCAAACTGCATGCATGATGTCAAGTCTAGAAGTAGTTAAATATAATAGACTGCCAATCATTGATCTATATTTAGTTTGATTTGTATCAGGAGAATCATCAACCTTAGTAAGTTTTCTTCCAATAACCATTAGAGTGCTAACTGGATGGCATTCATTCATCTAAAATTTCTTAAGCATCTCTCTAGCATACTTGGTTTGAGAAAGAAATATTCCATTTTCATGTTGAGAGATTTGAAGACCCAAGAAGAAATTTAATTCTCCTAATAATGACATTTCAAATTCAGATTCCATTAGTTGAGAGAATTTTTTACTCAATGTAACATTGTTGCAGCCAAAGATAGTGTCATCAATGTAAATTTCAACAACTAGAATATCAGAACCTTTAGTTTTAACATAAAGATTGCTATCTACACCTCTAACAAAACCATTTGAAAGAAAATGACTGTTCAGCCTAGAGTACCAAGCTCTAGGTGCTTGTTTTAAGCCATAGAGGGCCTTTTTCAATCTGTAAACATGATTAGGCTTATCTTTGCACATAAATCCTTCAAGCTATTCAACATAGACCTCTTCATCTAAATAGCCATTTAAAAAAGCAGTTTTGACATCCATTTGATTAACAGTAAAGTCTTTATAAATAGAATAAGCCAAAAATATTTTGATAGATTCTAATCTAGCAAAGGGTGCAAAGGTTTCACCAAAATCAATACCTTCTTGTTGAGCATAGCCTTTGCAGACAAATCTTGCTTTGTTGCGAATAACATTACCATTTTCATCAACCTTGTTTCTGTATATCCATTTGCCTCCAATGAAATTCTTATCATTTGGTCTTGGGACTAACTCCCAAGTCTGATTTTGATCAATTTCTTCCTACATATAATTAATCCAACATGAATCTGTGAGAGCTTCATTAAAAATTTTAGGCTCAAACTGAGTAACTAAATAAAAAGCAATTTGTGCCTTTTCATCAGATTCTGCAACCTTCTAGTTTGAACTCCTGCATTTTTATCCCCAATAATCTGATCTTTGGGGTGATATTTAGCTAGTGCTTTTGATGCAACCTTTTTAGGACTTGCTATTTCATTTTTAGGGCTTGTTGGATAAGTATTAGGCTTTTCTGTTTCAGCTTCTTTTGAAATTATTTCTAGTTCAAGTTCTTCTTCCTCATTATCCTGCAAAGATTCAACATACAAATGTGCTCTTTCATCAAATTTTACATTAACCACTTCAACAATCTTATTAAGCCTTTTGTTAAGGAATTTATAAGCTTTTTTGTGAGTTGAGTATCCCAAAAAGATACCCTCATCACTCTTTGATTGAAAGCTCCCAAGGTTATCATCATCTTTCTTGATAAAACACTTACTTCCAAAAATTTTAAAGTGTTTGACAGAAGCAGTTTTTCCATACCAAAGTTCACAAAGAGTGTGTTTAGATTTCACCCTAAGCTATAATCTATTCAAAAAGTATACAGCTGTATGAACAGCGTCTTTCCAATACATATCAGACAACTTAGCTTCATCTAGCATGGTTCTAGCCATTTCTTTTACAGTTCTATTTTTACATTCAACTACCCCATTTTTTTGAGGTGTTTTTGTTGCAACATATTGTCTTTTAATGCCGTGTTGTTCATAGTAATCAATAAACTCTTGAGAAGTGAACTCACCTCCTTTGTTTGATCAAAGACATTTAAGTTTTAAATCAAATTCCTTCTCAACCAATTTATGAAAGATTTTAAACCTTTCAAATGCTTCTGATTTGTGCTTAAGAAATGTGACCCAAACCATTCTAGTATAATCATCCACAAACAGTATAAAGTACTTTTCACCATTAATAGACCTTGTTCTGGTTGGTCCATATAAATTAGTATGCACAAGCTGTAAAGGTTTTGAAGAAGAATGTTCTTTTGTTTTGAAGCTGATTTTAGTCTATTTACCACTTAAACATTCTTTGCACACAGATTTTTTTGGTTTGCTAAGAACTGGTAGACCTCTAACATTCTAATTTTTACTAATTCTAACCATATTTTTAAAGTTTATGTTTCCTAATCTTTTATGCCATAACCAATTCTCTTCAATTTGGCCCATTAGACACATACCTTGATTATTGTCATTGCTTGATGTGTCGAGAAGATTGTACACATTTCCTTTTGTCCTTCCAGCTGCAATAGCCTTTCCTAGCTTGTTCTTAATATCACATCCCTGCGAAGTGAAAAGAACATGATAACCACTATCACATATTTGACTAACACTTAGAAGATTGTGCTTGAGACCTTCCACATAGTACACATTATAGATAGGAATTTCTTCATTCAGAAGGAGTGAACCTCTACCTTTAATTTGAATACCAGAGTTATCACCAAACTTAACATATCCACCTACATAATCTTCAAGATTTATAAACTTATCCTTGTTGCCAGTCACATGGTTAGAACATCCACTGTCCAGGACCCATAAGTCCTTTTTCTTAGAATGAAAAGCAGTTTGAACCAACATAGTTTGCTCAATGTTGTTAACAATCTTAGGTTTCCAAACCTTTTTAATTTTCTGTTGTTTCGATTATAGATTAGTTCTGCACTATTTGACAGAATTTCCCAAAGCATTGCATTTAAAACATCTTATCTATTTAACAAAACCATAGTGTTTCCTAAGGCAAAGCCTGGGCATTCTAGGATTCATAAGCCTACAAGTGCTCACCTTATGGCCAAATTTGTTGCAAAAAAAACAATAACCATAGAAGAAAGGATTGACATTGTATGAAGATCTATTACCTCTTAAATACGGAACATGTTCCTTACCAAAATCTGAGTGATTTGAACCTGAACCTTTGACTTCAGAAGAGGGGTTTTGTTTTGCACGGTCAATTGAGCATTCACCCTTTTCAAAACCAACACCAGTTTTATCTTTGTACATCTTCTACTTGCTGAGCATCTCATTCAGTTTTAGAGTGCTTTCATATTTTTCAATTTCCTTCCTAAGACATACTACTTCTTGTTCCAGTTTTTGAATTTCTTGATCTTTGTAGCTTACAGTCTCTCGAAGATAGTCTTCAACTCTTTTAGCTTCTTCAAGTTGAGTTTTCAGAGAGACCATTTCTTGATCTGGTTTATGTTCTTGAGCAAGAACTTGTTTTTTGAGTTTTCTAATCTCTTGTAAGGCACATTTTAGCTCACTTTCAAGATCTACTTCACCTTCTTCAATTTCAATGGTGTTTGTATGTTCTTGCTGAGTAATCTCAGTCATGAACAAGGTTTCATCTTCTTCTACTGATGAATCTTCAGACTCAAAATTAGTTCCATCTTTGCTAAACAAACTCTTCTTATTTATGAAGTTGAAATTACATTTAGGTTTAAAGGCCTTCTTCTTAGGTTGTTTTTCAGTTGTCTTGTTGTCATAGATTTGATCATCATAGGGACACTTTGCAGCAAAGTGACCTATTTCGCCACAGTTAAAACATTTAAAGGGAAGTTTTCCCTTATATTTTCCTGGTCCCTTTTTAAATCTTCTAACAAAATGGGATTCTTTAGAAGCAGATAACTCTGATTCACAGACTTCGACTTTTTCTTTCTTTTCAATGTTAAAGACAGTTTCTTTTCTTGTTGAATTGTTTTTGCTAGTTCTCATTTCATAGGCAGTAAGTATTCCTCGTAGGTTGTCTAAAGTAAGTTGATCAAAGTGTTTCTTTTCTTCTAGGGCTGAAACCTTAGATTCAAATTTGGATGGTAAGGTTATAACAACCTTTGTGACCACATCAAATTCATTAACCTCTTGACCTAGACCTTTCATTGCATTGACAACTTCATCAACTCTTAAGAAATATTCAACCACTTTTTCATCATCCTTCATTTTCAACTCCTCAAACTGATGTTTGAGTATAATGATTTTTGACAGTTTGACTTTCTCATTCCCTTGATATATAGTTTCAAGTTTTTCACAGATTTCATGAGCAGATTTGCAATGCATGACTTTAATGAACACATATTTAGCTAACCCACACAAGATGGAATGCTTAGCTCTGGAATTTATTTCATACCTCTTTTTTTTAAGAAGGACCAGTGGGAATAGAGGCCGGTACATTGTAAGCATTTATAACAATGCTCCAAACATCAACATCAAAATAAAGAAGAAAAGCTTCCATTCTGATTCTCTAGAACACATAATATGTTCCATCAAATAATGGAGCTTTGGTTATAGAGGCACCATCTTGAGAATGTGCCAATAAACAAACTCCAAGACCAAGATCAATCCAAGGTGATTAAAACCTATTAGAGGACCCTACGCTCTGATACCAATTGTTGGAGTTAAAATGACACTGAGAGGGGGGGGTGAATCAGTGTCTTAACAGATTTGACCCATTTTCTCTAAATTCAAAAACATAGCTCAGATTTGATCTCAGTATACTCTGATTAAAACATTCATGAGTTGAATGTAATCATTTATAAACAGAATTGAGAAAAGTAATAACCAAATAGTGAACTGAAATAACAACATAGTAAAGCAGTGAGAACTCAGAGGAAAAAAGAGACACAAGAATTTGGTGAGTGGAAAACCCTCCTGGGGTATAAAAACCACTCCCGAAATGCCTTCCAGGCTTAATCTTTTGAACAACTATTCACAATGCCTTATAGGCTAAATTTTGAGCACCCACTCAAGGAGCACCAACCCCTCATTTAGAAATATCTATCTCAAGGAGCACCAATCCCTCAAATTATATTTCTAAACAATAAAAAATATCTCAGAGGATCTCTCTATTTTCAGTTAAGCACATATTTCTTTGTTTTCTCGTCTACAAAATACCTTAAAGATTCAATAATTGAATCCCTAAAATACTATATAGAGAAGAAATTTACAACATCTCCACATCTTGTTATTCATATTTTATTACAGAGTTTATCCATACATTTTCATATAGCCAAGGAATGATAATCTCAGAATTACAACAACCAAACAAAAAACATAGTTTTCTGCTTCTATTTATACATCTTTTTGATTTAAATGCCAGAAAAGTAATTGTCTTCAGAAGTAATGGCTGAACAACGAACCTGAGAATATCTGGACTGAAGTTAATAGAGTTGTTTATAAAAGAAAAATTCATCTTGTACCTAGCAATATTATTAGTCGAGGTGAAATTGATTTCCCAATACAAGAGTCGTTTCACCCAGCTAAGAGCCGACCTCAATAAATCTGAAACGTATGTGATCATTTCACTGCTTAAAAAAGCACAACTGCCCACCACAAACAAATTTGCAACTCCCATAGGTCCATCAACCACTGTCGAGCTTCCAGCAAGAAATGTACCAAATAAAACTTCCATATACCACTAATAAAGCCGTTACAGCCAGCAACAACAGAAACTAAAATTCTCATGATGGCAGCCAGGCTAGGGTTCCATACCCAACCAAAAAGAATAATCATGAAATTTTTCCATAAACTCTCATTTCTGTCGATGTAACATTATTTCGAAGGCAATTAAATTGTTAGTCGTTCCCCTATTTTTGAATTTCTGTTATTCATAGTGAAATAGTCGCTGAGACATCCACCAGTTATGCTGAAGGCAATTCAATTGTTAATCATACTTTGCTTCCTTCTATTTTGTTGTGACCCTTCATTATCAGGCAGACCCTATAGAGAATTCACTTTGTTTTGCCGAAAGACCTGAGCTCACAATAGATCGCCAAGACACTAATGTTCTCACACTGACAAAAACCTTTTGTCTTATGTGCTTCACTATAACATTATGATATCGGGGAGACCTCCTGTAGTGCACACCATGTCTTTCTGAAAGTCTACATGATACACATTGGTTGCCGTGACACATGGTTTTTCTTCCCGACGAGCCTTCTATCTTATGAGTGTTGCTATAGCATACCATCATTAGGGAGACCTCTTAGAGAGCACACTATGTCATACCGAGAAACTTTATATACTCTGAGTCACTGAGACATTACAAACTAACTATGACATTTCATTGAAGCCACAACCTTTGCCGATAAGACTTTTCAGTGCACGGTCGGTGAGACAACATGTCTTCGATGAGACCACATACCAAATACAACACTCCTGCCGATAAGTTCATCCTCAGTAGCTGAAACCACGTGAATGTCTCACCGATATATGTTCACATGCATATGGTTGGTGAGACAACAATTTCACTGTGACCCTTCACAAAGCCTTAAACTCATGCCGATATACAATTTTTCAACAGCGGTCAGTGTGACATACCAATTTTGTTGTGACCACATACTGACGGTTTAACACTTGCCGAAATGTTCTTTCTTGTGCCGATCGCCAAGACACAAAGCGATTGATGAAACAACATGCCGATAGGGATTTCTTACGCCGATGAACCTCCTCATGTATTAGTCGGTGAGACCCGACTCATTCAGTAAGACCTCTCAGCGGTGAGAAATACTTATGCTAATAGACCTTTCCTCTTTCATCAAAACAAAAGAGAATGTCACGCCAAAAGCTACCAGAATGAAAAAAAATCCAATCGACATGACATCAGAAATGTCTTGCCAATAGGCAACACAGACATTTCAAAATGGATTGGGGAGACCCTACCATTCTCACACTGATATGTGTAAGCCCGAATGAGAAACAACCAAAACTATTAGATAAAAGAGATGTCAGAACCAAGGTAATTGTAATGCCTTCAAAAATGTGAGTTCAAAGAATGTAAACAAATGGCTTGTAACATGTGAAATACACCTGTGGTATGCAAAGAGAACCATCCTGAGACGGATCATCAAAGAGAACTAACTAAAAGAGATTTTGTCATCAAGGACAAACCATAAACTCAATTGAGATCCAACACTATGTACCATTTGACCCAACCTCCAATTAATGACTCCAATATACCATTTTATTCTTATGTTTTTTTCGTAAGTCTATTGGTTTCATTTTGGTAATTTTTTTTATATTTAATTTTTGTCACAGTGGGGCATTGATCGTACGGAGAAGGCTCTAGCCCAAAGCATAGATTGCGATGTATCTTCAGGCGCTTCTAACCGATTGTACAAATTAGATATGAGCAAAATGTTTTATTATTATGTTTTTTTCATAAGTTTTTTGGGTTAATTTTGATAATTTTTTAATATTCTTGTTGCAGTCGACTGATCAAGGAAAGGCACCAGCAGTAGAGGAGAGCATCCATAGTGAGGTGCAGTCAATATTTTGTGATGATAACATCATTATTCAACAAACCCTCTTGATACGATAAAGAAGGTCCAAAAAAAATGCAATGAAGAAATGGTTAAGTTGATGTTCATAGTGCCTCAAACAGATGAGATAAAAGAGAGGGTTAAAATATTGACTAAGAGATTACAAAACTTGCAAGTAAGTTGTCATGAGGTCTTTAATTATAACATAAGTTCATTCATGGTTTAATATTTTGTACTCTTTTATGTCATGAACTAAAATATGTGTTGTTTTTACAAGGTTATTTTCCTCCTCATGATGCTTCTAGCCATGATTAGGGTACTGCAAGTGCTGCCCGAGGAGTAGGGGTTGGTACAACTATCCATCCTGATCTTCCTACGCATACATCACATCATCTAACCCCATCATCCATGCCTATATTGTCGTCTGAAATGTTGGCAACACATACCATGCGGACATCCGTTAATGCACCCTCTGGCAGTGAACACATTCCACAACATGTGTCAGGACATGTACCTGGGGATGTATAGGCCACTAGTATTGGTGATGCTTTAGCAGCATTTCCTAGATCTTCTTGTATTACTAGTATGGGAACATTTCCGGTCACACTTGTGGTGACCGAGGATTTCGTTTCCATAAAGATAGAGAGGGTCCCAAGTACTTTAAAAAAAATTAATTATTATTATATATAATCCAATTGAAATTTACTTATTGATCGCTCTTTTTAGACTATTGATCTGATGATCATTTTGTAGGAAATGATGTTTTAATAAACATCTAAGTGATATTACATTGGAGCTCTTTGGGCCCACCATACGTACACGGTGGAACGCCCAAAATCAAGATTTAAAAGATAAGCTCATTAACGGTTTAGTTGTGTTATTCGGTGATAAAACATTCAACCGAACCAAGGTCCTTCAGAAAGTTGGTACCTATCTAAAGTATGTGAACAACCAATCTAGGTCACATTTAGAGAAGAAAAAAAGTATGAGTGTCCCCCCATGATTTCGAAGAGGGAGTGGAAGGACCTGGTGTCAGATGGAAAGGAGAAGGCTGAAAAGAAAAAAGGAAAGACACCACCGAGCCAAGGAAGGTATGTGATACTATCAACAATGTAATTATATACTGATTACTCTTTATTTTTACATAATCTAACATATTTCAAACTTTTCATAGGCTACCTGACACATCGAAGGCAACAAAGGCAAGACTAGAAAAACACGGGTAGCACAAACTTGGCTCTAGTGGTTATATGAAATTAGCCGCATGAATTGTAAGTATCAATAAATGAAATATAGTATCCAAATAATAAATTGAAAACAATTTTGGTTTTATCACACCATAGAATCAAAATTCATGATCTTATGCAAAAATGTAGGGCTCTAAATTCAATAGAGTTCCCACAGAAGATGACCTAAAGATTTCCTTCCAGCAAGGCTATGGAGTCGTGGCTGAATGTCTAAGAGTCTTGACTAGGAAAACACAACCTTCCACTACATCTGACACGCAGGAAAATAAACTCAATAAATTTTATTTAAAATTGAATACTTGTGCAATCTATTCAATATTAATTTCCACCATAAAGTAATTACATGCCTATTTTTTTAAACATTCAAGCAATGATAATACTGCACATGACATTGGAATGCAACCTAGTGAGGGTGGAGCACAACCTACAGATGAAGGTGATGGTGTGCATCCCAGTACTTTAGAGCATGTAGAGCATGATCAACATGTTGAGCATGATCAAGCTAGAGAAGATCAGGAACATGATGTGGCCCCATCAGGTAAAGAGGACCGCTCTAAAGTTCTTTTAAACATATTTAATTGCAATTGGTGTATTAATTAATGTAACCTTTTGTGTTTCAACTTTAGGGCATGTCGAGCGTCATCAATGTGTTCAGCATGATCAGGCTAGAGAAGATTAGGGGCATGATGTGGCCCCATCAGGTAAAGAGGACCACTCTCATGTTCTCTTAAACATATTTAATTTCAATTGGTGTATTAATTAATGTAACCTTTTGTGTTTCAACTACAGATTAGGATTTAGAGGGTGTTCAGCATGTTGAGCATGAGTCTATAACAAAAGTTTAGGAACATGATGTTGACCCATCAGGTAAAGAGAACCACTCTAATGTTCTTTTAATTAATGAAATATTTGTAACAATAATAATAAAACATATCAGTTTAACATTTCTTTCTTATTGCAGTAGACCCCCCCTTGAGGCAGCATCCACATCATGAGCAGATGACTAGGCATACATTAAGATCATGAGCAGAGGGTAGAATAACTAAAGGGGGGATAGATATTGATTTAGAAAATGATACTTCACTTCAACTTTATGTAGCTTTTAAAAAAGAAACCAAAAAAAAGTGATTGTAATCATATCATGACAACCATATTTTTGATAATATGTAAAAACTGAAAGAATGAATATTATATGTTAATGAATGAATGTGAATATGTTAATTAATGAATGTTATATATTAATGAATGAATGTTATATGCTATTAATGGATGAATGAATTTATATGTTATTAATGGATGAATGGATGAATGTTATATGTTATTAATGGATGAATGAATGAATGTTATATGTTATTAATGGATGAATGAATGATTAATGTTATATGATTGGGTATGGGGAATTGAGAGTGATGTGAGGGGGGGGAAGGGCCAAATGAGCTTCCACTGTCATGTGGTTGGCCCTATTAAGTAGAAAATATTAAACTATTCTCGAAACAAATAGAAGCTCAATAAGGTAATGCACTTTTCAATATAAGAAATGCATCGTTTGAAGCATCAAACCAATATGCAAAGATGAAAGAAAGTGCTAACTTTTCACTATAGTGGCAGAAAAATGATTCTTTATACCCTGAATCCATGCTCTGCATCATAATTTTAAGTCCTTTCCATTCCAATGTTTTGAGTTTAGTTTGTTTGTATGGATTTGTATGAATACCACATTATGTTGTGTGTGGATTTGGTTTCAAAGCTCTGTTTCTTTTATTTTTAGTGGTGACATAACTCTAAAATTTGACTTTTGTGCATAACAGGTTAGTGGAAAAATTGATAGCTCTAAAGGGTTTAGAGGCTCGATTGAGATAGATACATAGATATTTGGATCTTGTTGTTGATGGGAGGCTTCAACTTAACCATGAAATTTTGTACCATCTGCAGGTATGCAAAAGTTTCTCTACTTACATTCATTCTTGATCATAAATGTTGTCAATGATATTAATGCTTCAAACTTAAGATTCGTTTCATTGTTATAATGATCAAAATGTTATACTTTGCTATACATTCAAGCATTCTCTTGCCCCCTACCCTTTGCTCTCTCCCCCCTCCTATTAAGAATTTTCTTTGTCATAAAAGATTCACATTTCTGTCTCATTTACACAAATTTATCTGAAGCACTAGGAGTGAATAAAGATATGTAAAAGATGATGGATTGAAAAGTGTCTTTTAGGCCTCCTTGTAGCTTTAGAAAACATGCCATTTGTTTCATTTTGTGTTGGAGTCAAAACTTGTGGTTTTGAGGGTTTGTGGAGGATAGCATCAAGTGTCGAAAACCAGTGAGTTTGGTCTTGTTTTAGTCATTAGAAGGATTTTATGTTGACTGTCCCATTAGACAGGGCTACAAGGGCTACAAGGCATAATATGGCAGTGATAGATGAAAGAGTGTTCCCAAGTGAGAAGTCTTTTTTTCTGGCTTAGTTTATCCATGTTAAGATATTCTGAGTCATTTCCAAGCCTCCTGATTGCATTTGGGTGTATGGAGTTAAAATAGTGCTTAAGTTTCTCATTAGTTGTATGGTGTATTAAGGAGTCTATCTAAGAGTATTTGAGAGAAGCTCTTAAGAGATTGTCTTCCCCTGCCACTTTGCATCAATAATAAAATAAACATGGAAAATGACCAAATAAAATAATTGCCCGAGATTTGAATACGAAGGGATGCGACTTGCTTGATCTCTCACCGATGGTACATTTCAACGAATGTATTTTTTTTAAATTACATTGTTTTGTCGAATTTTTGATGAACGCAACAGACGAATCACTGAAAACATCTGACAAAGTTGCTATAGCTACGACGAGGACTTCATTGTAAATCCTTGTCAATTTCATTTTCATTGCGACGAAGTATACTGATGAATCATAGAAAAGGTTTGACGAAGTTGCTTAGCTGTGACGAAGACTTCCTTGTAACTCCTTGCCCTTTTCATCACAATTTCGACGAACATCACTGATGAACCACATAAAAGGTCCAACGAAGTTGCTTAGCTATGAAAAATACTTTGTCATAACTCCTTTCCCTTTTTATCACAATGTCGACGAATGTCACTGACGAACCACATAAAAGGTCCGATGAAGTTGCTTAGCTGCGACGAAGGCTTCGTCGTAAATACTTGCCCATTTTGTCGAATTGGCGATGAACTTCTGGTGTTCTTTTGACACCCATTTCATCGATATTCCGATGAACATCCGAGCCATTTTATGATGCCGATGACTGACAAAATTGTGTCATTATTTCAACGTTTAATTCGTCATCGGACGTGCGATGAAAAAACATCGACAAAAATGTTTTAATCATTTTGTTAGTACACTAACAAAGATTTGTCGAACCACCAACGAACGTCCATTGGAAAATGGTGTCAAATTCAGTAGTGCATGGTCCAATGGTAGCGTGAGATGTGTCAAGCCCTCAAAAAATCAACAACTATCACATGGTAGGTCCTCGACATGAAGATTCAATGGTTTTGTTTTTTTATTTGCCAAAATATTTTGGGAGATTCGAGCCCCCAACCTCCCATTTGCTAGTTGTAAGCTCTACCAATCAAGCCTGTGTGATCCTCAACAATCTATACATTGCCTTATCTATTTAGAGAAGGTAAAAGCAAATTTGGAGGGGGGGCAATTTGAACCGCTGACCCATCTCCAAACATTCACTCTCTCCCATTGTTGTTCTATGTGCGCAATTAGCTACAATGTTGGGGCCGGTTTTATTTTCCCATGATTTTGAGGACAAATAATTCTAAATCTTTAAAATTGACTCTTTGAAAATAAAACAACACAAAAAAATCTGAGGGGAGCTCGAGGAAAATAGATAAGCCCAATTTTTAAAATATTTTCATTTGTTTTAAAACATATAAGGGCTTAATTTTGGTGATATTGGGGATTTACTTGTTAAGTGCTTTTGGGCATGTAAAATTGTATTTAAAGGGGGGAATTTTTGAAGGGAGGAGGAATTAGAATGCTCTTAAGAGGAAATTAGGGAATTGGAGAATTCTTTTGAGAGGAGTTTTTTTTGTAAGCATAGAGACTTGTATTTGTATTCTTTAAGTGTAATTGGGTTATGAGGCGATTGAAGCCTAACTCAAGAAGGAGAGTACACAAGTATCTTTAGGTGCAAGAGGAGACTATGAGTGATCTTGTAATGTAGGACAAGAGCTTGGATGATGTAAAATAAAGCAAGTTAAAGCTTGGAATCAATAATAAAGTGGTCCAACATTGAGAAGCAAACCCGGCGACATAGCTCATGTTGAGCGAACTCCATTATCAAGCTCATGATCTCTCTCCATCCCTTCTTTCTTATAATTCTCTTTCATTCCTTTTAGTATTTGATGCATTTTGAGTTCTAATTATGACATTTAAGTAATTAGTTAGAGTCATTAAATTGTGAACATTAAAGAATTATGTAAACTTAACTTTGTAATTTCAATGGTGAATGAACATAACCACACAATTCTATTTGTGATTAGGGATAAAATATGTAATTAAGAGTAAAGTGAAAATTATTTGTAACCCTTTAATTACAAATCAAAGATAGAAAAAAACCCACTTTCAATTATTTTCCGAAAAGGAAATTATAGATTTAGAAATTATAGGGCTACAGCCTCATGGGCTTGATTCATTACAACAAAATCAACTCTAAAAGAAAATATATTATTTAGAGCCACAATCTGCACTAATGGAGCCACCTTCTACAACCTCCACTTAACCCTTTTATTTTACCTAATAACCACCCTCAATTTTTTTAGAAAGTGTAACTTTCCCTTCTTTTTTTGGCACCAAAAGTCTTGTCATTTGATTTCTTTCCTAGGAAGATATTTTAATGAAATTCTCTTTTTAGTGGGGCAACTTCTTGGGGCCATAACTTTTGACTTGGGTGTCTAATTTTCTATTATAATATATAGTTGGAAAGCTCTTGAAGAGATATACAATGCCAAAATTATCAAATATCATTTTTTCCACTTTTCAAGCTTTTTTGAGCCTTCTAAGGTTTTCAAATTTGAATTTGAAGATACGTTGGAGAAATTTCTCGAGATAGAAACTTTAATATCTCCCAAACTGTACAGGGTATTGAGACGATTCTTCTGCTGCTGAAAATATTTTTTAGTTTTGCTCCTTAGGGTAATTGTTTTAGGTCCATACAAGCCTATTTAGGCTAACTTACTAAAAATAGTGAGTCACTATTTTTCACCTTTTCTAACTTCTAACTATCTTACACCCCTTAAGTGCCATCATGAGACTCAAAAAAGCTAAAGAAAGAAAAACATTTTTTTGGGTGATGCAATATTGCCCTACACCATTGGATTCTACTACATTAGGTAATTTCAATGATAAATGGATGAATGATAGGAAGGAACGATGAAATCACAAAGTGTTCCAACTCACCACCCTTCAATGCCTTTCTTGAAGGATTGAAGTCATCTGTATCACCTCAAGGTCTTGGATCTTGCTTGCTTGATTTCTTGAATTACATTGGAGACCTACAACAAGGTTAACCTTCACAAAACAATGATAACATGAAAATGAACTCAAATACACTTTGACATGATTCTAGATCATGAATTTCTGCAATAAATCCTTTAATAGATGCTCTTGACTTGCTCTTGAATGCTCTTGAAAGATCTTGACAATAACTTTTTCTCATGAATTCTCGTTAGTGCTAGATAGATTTGAAATGATGTAATAACTAGGTAGTTATATGCTATTATTCTAATTTCCCAAAAATTGAATCTTGACAATTGACTTTAAATATTTGAATTTCAAATAATAAAATTCCGACACTGACATATTTGAATTTGGAACCAAAATAGTTGGACATAGGCACCCTAGGCTACAATGTCCCAACCCTATTTTTTGGGGTTTAAACTATTGGAGACAAAGTATTAAATGGGAGAACAAATGTTTTATGCTTGTAAATTTTTAGAAAATATTTAAAATAAGCTATGTAATGCATAATTTTGGAAATTAGGAGCTTAATTAGGTCCAACAATTTAAAGGGTGGAAAAACATAGTGTGAAATTTTCAAGGGTGACAATTTATGATGCTGTAGGGTTAAAATTCTTTCAATTTGATCACTTTTTGTATCTAATCATCTTGTTTTGTACCTTGATGTCATTTTCCAAAGACAAATATCATAAACTACTAATGTATCTTTTGCAACTTTGCAATTAAATACTTTTTATCACTAATCTAAGCACACTTCAATTTCTAAAGGGTCAATAAATTGTATACTTTGATTGGAATCATTTGTTGATGTATGCTCTCCCCTTGCACCATTTGGTGAGCTTGGGGATAAAAAATCACAAATCAATCCAAGTCTTATTGTGTTATCAGAGGAGTATCAAAAATCACAAATCAATCCAAGACTTTCTGTGTTATCAGAGGGGATCATTTGTTGCATGTATGCTCTCCTTGCACTTCATGTAAGCCTAAAGATCAAAACTGCCTAGCACATCCTTCCCTTTAGGAGGCCTTATTGAAGATTTCGTCACCCCAAGGAATGAATTCAATGATGTGAATTGATGGGGTATATAAAGGTGGGAGAATGAAAGTCGTACCCCAATATAGTTGCATTATGTTTAGCAAATATTTGATACTCAAGTGATACTGAGCTAAGAGTGTAAGGTTGGTCTAAATGACTTAGTTGATATTCCCATCTAATGCTTGTGATGAACTAGTGTTCATGGATGTGCCTCATGTACCCTCCTAGTATTTATGGGACACACTAGATCACCTTGTATAAGCCTAGCTTAAGACCTTTTGGTTGTTTCTTAGTGTGGTGTAGGGTACAATATTATGCTCTAAGCTACTAATCATTTATCTCATTGAGTAGATATAAGATCTCTTTGGGAAAGGTCTTAGGACCTCTAAAGAAAGGGAAAATGTGAGTCCTTGTTCCATTGGATGAATCCTATCTATTGACTCTTGAAAGAGAAGTTCCTTTTAGTAATCTTGAGATATTATCCTTTGGTTGGTGGGCCTACACTAAGTTAACACACCTACTTGATTAATATAGGATTTGTACTTTCCAGTGTGTCTTCTTGTGCTTACCATTGCATATATTTAATCGGTCCCATCATCATCCATCTTGTGTCTTTGTGATTGCAATCTTTGGTACTTTTTCCATTTTTATCTAGAGTCATCCTTGGGTGACTCTACTCTACACTTGGGTAGATCCACTCTCTGTTGGGTGAATTTTCTCTGTTCTAAGGTAGGTCCACTTTGGTAGTCATCCCTAGTTTATTCATAGTCATCGTTGGGTGAATTCACTCATCCTTGTGTGAATTTTCTCCTTCTTGGGTGAATCTTCCCTAGCATTATTGTCACACCCATCATTCCTTGTTTGCAGTTATTCCTCTTTGATGCAGAGCTGGGGTTCCAAACACACACAACTCATAGGTTTTTGAAACACAAAACAAAAACTTGCTTATCCATCCTTCTTTGATTCAACTTTCCCTTCAATGATAACATGGCTACAAAGACTCACACATGCTCAAGAGTGTCTCCAAGCCTTACACCACACAAAATAGACCTTTAATAAAATTAAAATGATCAACCTAACATAATTTGAGTGTCCAAAGACTCAAGGATAAACAACAAATAGTAGTTCCCTCAAGGCTACTCCAATTCGTGTAGACATTCCTCTTAGGATGGGTTACTACCATTTCCAAACTAAGTCTCCAATCAATACTATAAAAAAAAAATTGAACACCATTTTGGGAATTCTAAAACATATCTCAAATTTACTATTAGTTACTTTAGACCAAACCACCCAAAACTTGATTGTTCTACTGCTCACAAGGGTTAATTAGGCTAGGTAGCAAGATGGTTTATTGGTTCTTGTGGTTCCAGGGCCTAAAATATTTAATCAAATCTTCAAACATATCATATTTTACCTGCTCATTCTTTCTAAACCATCTCCCATTCATTTCCAAGGTTATTTCTTGAAACCCTAACCTCTAAGCACCACTTCTTGTGCAAGAACACACTGTTTCAGCCTAGGGCATCATGGTACTTACCCAAAATATCATCTCAAGGTCCTAAAACTTACATAGAATCAAATATTATGTCAAAACAGACCTACAAGCCATTTTTTATGAGTTTTCACTAGATATATTTCAAGTTACACAATTTTCTTGCTCATTGTTTACCCTAGTTTCTGAACTGGGTAGCTGGAAAGATTCGACCATTAGACCACTTAAATGACAATTTCAAAATTTCTGGTAAGAACAAAAAAGTTCTAAAATTAGACTCTCTTTCCATCCATGTAATTCTCAAGGCCATACTCAACTGTACAAGGTCATACAACTCTTTGGAACAGTAGAAGATGTGTTAAAATGCAAAAATTCAATGTTTATTTATTGCTTGAATGTACAAAACTTCTTCAAGCACCTTGTCTCGACTCTTTCAAGCTTATTTAAGAATATACAATGCCAAACCAACAAATTCAACCAAAATTTGGATTCACAACCGTTCAACTTCCTTGACTTTGCTTTTTATGCACTTTTGTAACTTTCAACTTGACAACTTTTCTACAAAATTTGCAATATAAATCCTATGGACTGTAAATGACTCAAATTACATCAAAATGGTCTATTAGACCTTATTACAATGTAGAAACATCAAAATTAAATAAAAAATCAAGAGTTTCCTCATGGAGACATGAAATCCATAAGGTGCTCCTGCACCAAACTCTCAGCCAAAAGAAAATCCAAGCCCTCTTGGATTGAGGGTAGTAATAGGTCTTCATCCTTTGAATTCTCCTCCTTGATGTCCTCTATGCTCTACCTCTTGTCCTCTTTGAAACAGCTCTAGTTGGTCTTCATTTTAACTTTTGGTTTCAACTTGTCAAAGAAAACTAGCCTTCTAACCGTCTTTTCACCTGGAATATGATATTTCTTGCTTTAGTGAATCCCAATCTCTACCTCAACACCTTGTCCTTCTTTCATTTTGAACTTGGGTTTTCTCCTCCTCAAAATTTCTATCACAACAAGGAAGTGATAGTTATTTTCCTTAGCCTTTTTCCTTTGCAATGTAGCAATGATTTCTTCATCTTTGGTCTTCATGTCTTTTCTCAAGTTCTTTGCTCCAATTACCGCTGTCTGATAAGGTCTACAAACCTCTAAAATGGAAAAGTATAACTTCCCTCTATCCTCTCTTAAAACCAATGGACAAAGCATTGTCCCAACCACAATACAAAGCATCTTCAACACATCTTGAGTCTTCATAAGGGATTCATCCTTCCACTCTGCTGTCATAGCATCCTCTTGTTTAGGAATGGTTGTAATGTCCATATCTTCTTCATCTTCCTTTGCTTGTTCATTACCTTTTTCCATCAAAGGTTCTTTTGTCTTCACATCTGGTTCTAATGCTTTCATTTATCTTCTCTTTTGCATCAACCTTTGAATAGGCCATACAACCTTCTTCTTCATTGTCAAGTTCCAACTGAGTTCTCTTTTGAGAAACTGCTCCATCTCATCTTCATGCCTTCTTCTCATCTCTTCCATAGCTTTCCTTATTTCTCTTATCTCTTTCTCAACCTCTATTTTCCTCATGTTTTCCTCTTCCCTCTTCGTCTCTTTTTCTTCGTGCTTCTTCTTTTTTGAACCCTCAACTTGTTTGTACCTTCTCAACAAATCCATCTTCTCTTCAAGCAAGTCACTTTAACCTTGCTTCCTCTTGTCTTTGCCTCACCTAGGTCTCTTCTCTTTTCCTCTACCTAGTCTTTTGGCAACCAAGTTCTCTCTTCAACCTACACAAACATAAACAAAAAAAAACCAAAATCTCTTTCCTATAAATTCTGAGCTCTGATACCAATTGATGTAGAGCTTGGGTTTCAAACACACACAACTTATAGGTTACTGAAACACAAAACAAAAACTTGCTTATTCATCCTTCTTTGATTCAACTTTCCCTTCAATGATAACATGGTTACAAAGACTCACACATGATTAAGAGTGTCTCCAAGCCTTGCACCACAAAAAATATATCTTTAACAGAATTAAAATGATCAACCTAACATACTTTGAGTGTCCAAAGACTCACGGATAAACAACAAATAGTAGTTCCCTTAGGGCTGCTCTAATTCTTGTAGACATTCCTCTTAGGACTGGTTACTACCATTTCCAAACTAAGCCTCCAATAAATACTATAAAAAAAATTTGGATACCCTTTTGATAATTCTAAAACATATCTCAAATTTACTATTGGTTACTTTGGACCAAACCACCCAAAACTTGATTGTTCTGCTGCTCACAAGGGTTAATTAGGCTAGGTAGCAAGATAGTTTATTGATTCTTGTGGTTCCAGGGCCTAAACTCTTTAATAAACTCTTCAAACATATCATATTTGACTTTATCATGCTTTCTAAACCATCTCCCATTCATTTCCATGGTTATTTCTTGAAACCCTAACCTCTAACCACTACTTGCACAAGAACACACCGTTTCAGCCTAGGGCATCATATTACTTACCAAAAATATCATTTATAGGTCCTGCAACTTACATATAATCAAATAATATGTCAAAACAGACCTATAAACCAATTTTTATGAGTTTTCACTAGATATATTTCAAGTTACACAATTTTCTTACTCACTGTTTACCCTAGTTTTTGAACTGGGTAGCTGGAAAGATTCGACCATTAGGCCACTTAAACAACCTTTTCAAAATTTCTGGTAATAACAAAAAAATTTTGAAATTAAATTCTCTTTCCATCCATATAATTTTTGAATTTCGTACTCAACCTTAAAAGGCTATACAACTCTCTGGAACAACAGAAAATGTGTTAAAAATACATAAATTCAATGTTTATTTATTGCTTGAACGTAAAAAACTTCTTCAACCACCTTGTCTTGACCCTTTCAAGCTTATTTAAGCATATACAATGCCAAACAAAAATTTTCAACCAACTTTTGGAGTCCCAACTGTTCAACTTCCCTGACTTTGCATTTTTTTGCAGTTTTGCAACTTTTAACTTGACAACTTTTCTAGAAAATTTGCAATATTAACCCTATGGACTCTAAATGACTCAAATTACATCAAAATAGTCTATAGACCTTATTACAATGTAGAAACATCAGAATTGAATAAAAAATCAAGATTTTCCTAATGGAGGCATGAAATCCATAAGGTGCTCCTGTGCCACTCTACTTGGGGTGATCCACTCTATTCTTAGGAAATTCTTCTCTTTGGTGATTTCGTATCCTCTTGGGTGAATCTATTCCTATCATGGATAGAATTTTTTCTCTGGAGTCCAAAAATATAATCCAATAATTCTCCCCCCTCCCCCCATATCTAGCTTCAAAGTGATCACCATCATCAACTTATCCAAAATATCATCCCCATTGAATAAGGAATCAACTAAAACCATCCAATCAACATCCAAATCATCCACAATTTAAAATCCAACCTTAAATACTTAATCAAGATCCTAAATCCTAAATCGAATGCTTTATGGGGAACTTATCCTATCCCAAGTTAGTAATCCCTCATTCAAACTATTTCACCTTGACCCAAAGGTATATTTTGCATCAATATATTGTCTTTCTTGAGAACTTAGCCTATATAAGGTAGGTGTAGTAACGAAAAAAGTATCCCTTTTTCTTAGTTTGAGAATAATTAATAATAATGAAATGAACCTAATGTTGCCTTGATTTAGTGTTGTAATGTGTTTTACACATTCACATTAAGTTTAGGGCCCCTTTTAAAATAAATGGACTTAATGGTGCCTTATTTAGGGTGTTGTAAAGTGTACCTTTACACTTTCACACTAATCTAGGGATTTACTAATTAATTGAAGTTAATTGGCCTTAATTGGCCCCTTTAATTCAAATCCAAGCCTAATTAAATGCACATTCTGAGGGATAAAACCCAACATTCATTAATGATATTATAAAAAACTTAATTTGAGAAGGTGTTTGTTCTAAGTTAGTGACCTTGGGTCCTCACTGGGTCCTAGGACCCTATTTTCACATAACATTTAACATTTACCAAAGTGTGTCCTAGCTAAGTGAGCTAGGACCCGTTTGTTGGCAACACAAGGGTAGACAACTGAGAGGGGGGTGAATCAGTTGTCATAGAAATTGTACAAATTAAACTTATTCTCAGATCTAATAAATTAACATGAAAGCATGAACCATCAACACATCAAAAAAACACATAACACCAAGATTTTTTTATGTGGAAACCCTGTTAGGGGAAAACCCATGGTGGAGGTTAGTCCACAAGATTATACCCTGTTAAAAGTATAAAAGAATATAAATGGGGAATGCACATGCATTCAAGCACACTACCTAGAGCTCACTACTCAAATACAACAAGGCTTACTACCCAAAGGAAGACACACTGTCTTACAGAAACATTTGGATTACATCCATAGGATTTTGAACTAAGAAAATAACATCTACTGATGCTTGATTATAGTTCTGATTAAGCACATAAACATCTACTCATACTTCTTCACACTATGCCTCTGCCTTAGAAATATTAGAACATTATTCGCACATAGAACTCACACATCTCACACACATATGATTTGAAATAGAATAAACAATCGCTCATATATATCTGCAACTAGAGATAACATCAACTACATGTTGGCTTCAACAAAATAATAAAATGTATACAAATTGTCAGCCCAAATCAATAAATAATTTTCAATGTGAATCAACCAATGTTTGTCACAACATAGTAAGGATGCAAAATAATATCATTGAACATGAACTGCCTTCAAAAATTATTCCTCAAAGATCCTCAACACACTACAATCACCCTATTGGCCATGAACATGAAAAACATGAACATGCAAAAAAAAAATCACCAATCATGAGCACAACGATTGATATGGATCAACAACACAAATAGAGCATGATCTAGAAACATCCACAAGCATCACGAATCACCATAGAGGCATCTACAACAACTAAACTTACTAGAATCACATTATATTCTTTCAAGAAACTAAAGTAAAAAAATAATTTTTAGAACACAAATACTCATAACTCGATCAAATCTTCATGCGGATCTCTGAAAATTTACATGGATAAACTAGATACACTCAACAAAAAACCCTTTGATCCACAACCTCTAATAATTAATATACTAAGCTAGTCATCAAACTAAAATTCACTACATCACTGACAATTTGCACCTTATTTTATTACAATTTTCTCAATATCCTCGACAAATACAACCTTAAAGATATTAATGCCAATAGTGTTGACTTAAATGACTACCACATATCAGCAACATCCAAAAATCTCACCCTTTGACATTGATGGCAACACTTGATGTGAAATACACCATCAACACAACTTTCTCTTAGCACTTTCTCCCCCTTAGGTTTTCACTTTTTTCTCCTCAACTCTTTCACATGAATCTTCTCCCCACCAAGTTTTTCACATGACTCTTCTCCCCCTTTGACATCAATGACAAAGATACACAATCTCTTTCTACACACAAGCTCTAAACTACATTTCTAAATATCTTGTTGGAAAATATGCCTCAATCTCATAGGATGAAACCTCTGAGAAAGCTTAGTTGTTGCGACATTTCTGTAGTCTGGCCGACTGGTAGTTTACCTTGTGTTTTGCTCATTTCACCAAGACAATGCTTTTGTCTTGCCGAAGAAGCCTATCACTGTGACTTGTGGCCTACACTATAATCTCCTACCAAGTGGAATGTCTCGGCGACATAAGGGTTTGTTATCAGGCTTCAGAGAGACTCATGGCGACTTAGAGTCTTCGGGATAACAAATGGATTTGGTAGGAAGTCATGGCAACCAGGAGAAGTCTCACCAATAAGTAGGTTCAGGGTGACTTGAACTCTCGGGAAGATCTCTTGGCGACTGAGGAATGTCTCATCGATGGTATACATTCGGGCTAACTCAAGGGTCTCAGTGAGAAGTCTTACCAAAAGTAACATGTGTCAGAGACAGTGTTGGAGCTTTCGAGGAAACTCTTGGGTGATCGGTATGTGGTCTTACCGATATGAATGTCTTGCCGATTGTATGGTCTTCAGGTTTGCTATGACTCTCGGTGAAAGACAGATTCGTGTAACGTATTGTTTTGATATGATGTCTCATCAAATATAAAAAGTCTTGCTGATAGCATGTGGGGTCATCAGTTCGGTGTGACTCTTGGCGAATAGTTGTTTTGGGATAACATGGAAGCCTCAGTAAGAAGTCTTGCCGAAGGTTGATTCTCTCACTGACAGTGGAACACATCGATAGGAATACAATGGGTTTTGGCATGACTTGAAGAATCAATATGATCTATTGGCAATAGCATTAGTCTCACTGATGTGCATACTGTGGTCGATGTAACTTATGAACTTAGTGGAACCTCTTGTTGATGGAGACGACTCTTGGCGACAACGTGTAAATAGGTCTTGTGGCATCGGGGAGACACTTCTTGTGTCTCAAGGACATGCGACACAAGTTGATCACTGTTGACCAAGTAAAGGATGTCTGACATGGTATGATGTGGACCAATCCAAGAGGGCAGAGTGAACCATCTTGCTGTGAGACCATTGCAACCATTTCTGTGTGGAAAGGAAAAATCTACACGAGGAAGTGGAAACATCTTCGAGTCGATAATGATGTCGAGCTGGAGGTTGCTTTCTGACTATTGAGAATGAATGCATATATGTATGCATTAGACATTCTGGAAAGACATGGAGCAAGAGAGAAGGAAGCTGATAAGCTAGAAAGCTGAAGAGCCAAGAGCTAGAGAGAGATTGATAGAGAAAGGTCGAGTGGCTGGCTGATAGGCCAAAGCCATGAGGCTGAGGTAGAGTGAGAGAGGATGAGTTATGCTGCTGGAATCTCTCCTGATCATGAATGCCATGTTTGATCTCTCAAGGATAGTATGTTACCAGTTGTATCCAGAATGAACAAGATGAATATCTGAAGAGGCTAATACCCTGAATTTGTATTGTAACCATTCTGTTGCTGAATAATACAATGGTTCGATCTTTGGAGTGTGGGGTTTTTTTATCCGAAAGGATTTTCCCCACGTAAACCTTTATGTTCTGGTTTTTTGTTTCATATTTTATGTCTGCTGGTTCGTGTAGTACAATTTGTTAATGCTTGCTGTTGAATTTACATGTATTTCTCTTAGATGGATCAATGTGGGAAATGAACTGTGTATGTTCCGCATTTGGACATAGTTGTACATGTCTTTGGGGCAACCTAATCGAAATGAAAGTTACCAAAGGCACTACTGTATGGAGTTTTCACTAGATGCACTCCTAGATTTCCTTACACATCTGACTACTCCTGAGTAGCAGCCACTACAACATCAATCTAGATCAAGATATGACTATGAAATGCATAGACTAATGCAATTCAATGCATCTTAGTTTTGATTAGGAGGGGTAATTACCCCTAGCTTCCCTCTCAGATACTCAAAAAGTATCCTTAGGCAAGGGCTTGGTCAAGATATCTGCAATTTGTTGCTTAGTGGGTACATACTCGAATCTGATTTCCTTTTCACTCACCTTCTCTCTCAAAAAGTGAAACTTGATAGATATATGCTTGGTTTTTGAATGCAGAACCAGATTCTGAAAAATGTTAATTGCACTTGAATTATCATAGAATACAACAATAGGTTCATCATACACAACTCTGATATCTTTCAACATTTGTTTCATACACAATACTTGAGTATAATTGTTAGCAACAACAATGTATTCTACCTCTACAGTAGATAAAGAAATGGCATTTTGCTTCTTACTTAACCATGAAATTAGCTTCTTTCCCAAGAAAAATGCACCACCATTAGTACTCTTTCTTTCATTCACATTTTCTGCCCAATCAACATCAATGAAGACACTCAAAGTAAGATCATCATCTTTAGGGTACCATAGGCCAAAATCAACTGTCCCCTTCAAGTATTTGGAAAATCCTCTTCACAGCTATCACATGAGATTCCTTAGGATCAACTTGAAAACATGCAACAATGCATACAACATTCACGATATCAGGTCTAGTTTGAGTCAAATTGAGCAATCTTCCAATCATCGATCTGTATCTAGTTTGATATGCTTTCAGAGAATCATCTTGTATCAACTTACATCTTGTCACCATAGGTGTACCATCTAGCTTTGAATCTTCCATACCAAACTCCTTTAGCAATTCTTTCACATACTTCAATTGAGATATAAATATCCCTTTATCTAGTTGAGTAATTTGCAATCCCATAAAGAATTTCATTTCTCCAATCATAGACATCTCAAACTCACTCTACATCTCATCAACACTCATGTGATTTCTTGTTTCATGTGTTGAGGTGGAATGTTTTTGGGCTGCTATGTAGAAGTGCTAGACTAGTTAACCTTGGTGGCGCATATGTTGTTTCTAGACGATATGCAAGTTTGTGTTGGAGCTACTATTGGAGAATATTCTTTGGTCAACAAGGATGAGGATTCAACATGGTTACAACAAACTCTACTTTTCGAGGAGTCGGCGTGTCTTCATTTAGGGAAAATGGAATGTGGTCTTTTACTCTTCCATTTTCCTCAAATGATTGCATGTAACAAACTAAGAATATCTTGAATTCTATTGCAAATGAAATGAAATTTAAGTGTAATTAAGCTTGATGATTGTTTCTCCCTTATTCTATAAAAGGGATTTTAGGGCTTATTACACAGGTCAGATTCTTAAGTCTTAATAGGGTTCTAGGTAAAAGCTAGTTCAAAAAAGGGACTTAGAATAGAATACTGAAGTAGGCTAGTAATTTGTCTTGGATAAGAAGTCATGTATGTAATGATTTTAAATGAGTTTTATAGAAATTACTGATATCAAAAAAAATATCAATCAAGAAAATGATACTCTCCTATGTATGTTCATTATGAAGTTATGAATGAGAAATACTAATCGTGTTATCATTTGTCTTCAAATATTTGATTTGAATGTATTACTCTGTTTTCAGCTTTAATTCAAGGAATTAATTAAAATTCCTGAATAGGGCTATAAACTTTGTAAGGAATGGCTTAGGATTTCTAAGAAGTAAATGTTTCTTGCACAATGAGTTTCTGTAAATGCAAAGCAATACAAAAATAGTTTGTTTCTTCCTTAAGTGAGTAATTTGTAAATTACTGATCCTATTGTATACTTGACTTCGTTGCTCCAATTCATGAGACACTAGTCATTTTGTCAGAAAATCTTGCATAAGATGAACAAATAGTGTTTATGGCCCTAAAGTTATGAGAAGACAATACTCAATTAAAAAATATTTCCAAGGGTAGTAGAAGTGGAATCAACCTCAATTCCTAGTAGATAGCTAATCCTTCACTTGAAAATATTCCAAATTTGCAATGAAATTGATTTTATCTACCATAAATAGGAATTAATCTCTGTATAAATTTGTTACTAGTTGATTATATTGCACGAAAACACAATTGGGATTACCCTCCTAGGTTTCACAGAGCCTGAAGTGAAGGAGTATGGACCTTAAAGTCCTATGCTCATTATGTTGGCCACTAACCTAGAAGTTCTTCATCATAGGAGTTGGCTACTTAGAGGATTGTTTGGTTTTGTTGGAAAAATCACCAATAGGAATGGTGACTCTACTGGGGAGACTTTGAACCTCCAGTTGTAGACTATTAAAGTCAAGAATTTGGTGAAGCTAAACATCTAGTTCAAATACTAAGGAATCTTAAAACCTAGAAATGTTTCTTTTGAGCAAGTTTCAAAGGATGTAGGTGTGACTTTGTTGTGGGAGAAGACCCAAAAGGACATTCATCTTTGAAAGAGCTTCATACTGCTTGAAATTCAGTCCTTTGAAAAGAGGTGGTGACTCTGTTATGAACTTGATGAAGATGTAAAGAGTGTTTCAAATATTGCATGTGTTTCCAATTAGGAGGAAGAGCTTACAACTACACACATCTAGGTATTTCTCAGTTTTTGGTTTTCAAAGAAACAAAAATTTGTATGTGAAAACCATATTTGTAAGAATTGAAAAATTTGATTCCCTATTGAGTGAGAATAAGCACTAAGCAAGGGAATAGTAGTGATAGGTTTCCGTACTTCTTTATTACCTAATTATGAAGTAATGTATGCAATTCTGTTTAGAGAATCTTAAGCAAGATGAGATAGATATTTGTATTGTAAAAGATTAAGATTATGTTGCAAAGGAAGTTTGAGTTGCTCGGTGTAATTACATAGTATAAGAAGGTTTATAGAACTATAAGAAAATGTATCATCAACATGTGCATCCTAGTGTGCAGCCCTTGTCATGTAATAAAAGAAGCTTCAACATTAAAAGGTACATGGCTATAAATTTTGATGGAATTTGTGGTTACCCTAATGATATTCCATATAGCATTAGGGAATACTTACCAAATTTTAGTGGTACAAAGTGTGAATCAGAAAGTAAGCATTTGCAACAATTCAATAATTTAATGGATGATTATGAGATATATCATGAGGATGTCATCATGCAGTTGTTTGTTCAGTCTCTAAAAGGAGATGCAAGAGATTGGTTCTTTGATTTACTGGTATGCTCTATCTATTCTTGGAATAAGTTCAAAGAAGTGTTTATAGAATAGTTTGGTGAAAGGATAAGTGTTGGTTATTTGCTCAATAAATTTATGAATATTGAAAAAGAGGATGATGAGCTAGTCCCAACATTTAACCAAATATTTTCTAAAACATTAAGAAACATTCATGATGTTTTGGATCTAAGTGATGCAGTATGTTTGGTTGTTTATTTGGGAGCTATTGATAAAAGGATGAGCTATTTGTTGAGAGATAAAGATCCCAAAACCTTACATTAGGCCTATGGGATAGCCATGGACATTGAAAACAACATGAAATATGGGATGCAAAGGAGTCATTTGAATACAAGTGTTTACTACCATAGAACGCCAAATGCTAATGAATGGTGTAAACCAAAAGTCAAAAATGAATGTAAGAACATTTTCACCCCTATTGTTTTATCTCACACAACATTCTATAATACTGATCTCATAAAGCCCCAAACACATCATCAAGAAACCATCATGTTTTTAAATTGCAATGATAATAATTTTGTTGCTCTATATGAGTCAAGTAGTGAGATATCACATGAAGAAGAAGATAGTAGAGAAAAGGTTGAAAATGTATACCTCAATGAAGCAAATGAGGGGTATGGTTTAAATATTGTTGAAAATTCCATTACTTATTCTCCTATGAGATGAGACTGAGCATTCAGTCTGATAAATCTGAACATAATTTCAAAATTGAGGAGACTTCTTGTTGTCGTAATAATGATGGCATAGGGTATGGAGAATTTTATATTAATTGTGATTGTTCTCATGAAGTAGGGATGGAATCATTTACTGCAAATGAGAAATGCATTGATAATGATGTAAGTGCATTTGAAAAGGCATCTATCTATTCTTCTAGTGATTACAATAATTTTTGGTGCAGTAATGACTTAAAGGAACTAGACCTTCATGTTGAAGAGGTTGAGGCTTTTATGTCAAAGATAAATGTAATAGAAAACCCATTCTTTGATGAGCCTCCATCTCCACTAGAAATGAAAAATGGTGATCCTTATTGGTGCAGGGATGATCCACTCTTTGTTGAGAATTCTAATAATGCATCTGAAATAGAGTTAGAGTGTGGCCCTAAGAAAATAGAGCAATACCTTGATGAGCTTCTCGAAGACACTACCTATGACTATTTTACATTTGATATAGATGTTGCAGATGAGGTTGAGTACCATGATGCTAGTTGCTTAAAAGAGTATGAACACTTTCAATTCCCTATTCAGCTAGAAGGTAATTTTGTGAAGCATGATAATGTGTTACATAACAAGAAATGTTATTTTCAATATGAACATGTTTCATATAATGAACATAACACATATGCGTCATGTGATGATGAAAATTGGCAATTTGTGCCTAACTCTATAATACTAAATGATGGAGGTTACACTGGCAATGTTATGCTCATAAAGGTTGTGAGAAATATTGATAAGAAGGATTATAGTTAGACAAACTCTCACTTGTTAGAAAGAGGCCTAACATTTTTTTTGGAAGGATTGAAATTACTCTTACTATAGAGGTACAACAAGGCCAGATATGTATGGAAAGACATTAGTTGTTTTAAGAGGCTGGTTTTTGACAGAGGCAAAACTTTACCGATGGTTTTTGTGGCCTAGTGCCACCAATCAGGAGAATAAAGCCTAGTTGAACTGAAGGATGCATAATACAGTTTGAATTTCTGGGAAATCTTCACATTTTGTGAGGTGGAGATTGGGCCCCCATTTTCAGGTCTTTTTGACCTGTGTAAATTTTGTACATATGTAGTTTCTTTTGTTTTGTTCTTGTGCTTGGTCTACTTCACCTAAAATTCTGAGATCTCACCATGCCTACAAGAGGCATGTGTCCCTAGTCGGAGCCACTGATGGAATCCTCAAAAGGTTTTTCTCATTCCATCTTAAACCCTTATTGCATCTGGTATAGGGTTGTTATTTTGAGGGTTTAAGTTTCTATGAATACTCACATGGTTATTTTCATCGTCGACTCCTTCTTACTTGTTTCCAGTCATTCTTTCTAAATTTCATATCATTCATCTGGTAATTCGTCCCTTGAAGCCTATGTCTGGGCCTTATATTTTATAAGGATTCAGTAAGGGATCTTTTGGATCTCTACATTTTATATATTTCATCATTTTGAAAATCTTGAGCCTATCATTATCATGTTGTCCTAGAGAGGTTTCCCTTTTAGAACAACTAATGCGTACATGCTAAAAATTTCCACTTGAGTCTTGATGACCCTCACAGCTCATCACTCATCGCTAATTTATTCATAGGTTCACACCTTGGATTGGTAACAAGCGATGGAATGGTGTTTTCTTTTAACATCACTCATCGCTAATAGCTTTTAAGCTTTCAAATTTGTAATGGCGATGAGTGATTCTTTCACTTTCATATTCTTATCGCTAATCGTGGATGGCCATTAAAAGATGAATTTGGAACAATGATAAGCGATGTGATGTGATTTCCTATATATCGCTTGATCGTGAATATATTTTAAGTTGTAGAGTCTTACATCAATGATACATGATGGATCTTATAAATTTTGTGAACTATCTCATCACTAATTGCTTGCAAAATGTATGAGGAGAATTAGTGATGAGCAAAGGCCTTATGTTATAATTTCATCCCTCATTGCAGATTTGTTTTAGATCTTGAGTTCTGAATTAGCGATGAACGATGGATGTCCTCTAAAGGGTTTCTCTTTCGCTAATATGATATGATCCTATGAGTGATATCTTTTGTGCCATTTGTTTTATGTAGGTTGTATGTATCTAAATCTTGTGCTATCGCAACATTTCCCATTGTAGATAGAAGCCTCGATGCAAGGTTTGAATTACCAATGCGTGATGGAGGGATGAATGTGACCAAAGGTCAGGCTACTGAACCAAGGGCTAAAGATCATCGTTGGCATGTTTACATCACTAATAGAGTGGGGAAAACATAAAGTAAATCAACAACAAGTGATGGTCACTACATGGAATGGGCAACATGGAAAAATCCTTAAGATTTAACATAAAGCAAAAAGGAAAGTAGCGAGAGGATCGAGGAACCATTAATAAAGTTTTAAAGTAGGATAATCCAAAGGACTAAAGATCACCACATAAATACTTTCATCAAAATTTAGGATTAGTGATGAAGCAATGAAGTGTATAGAGAAATTTTCCCTGTAAGAAAAACTAGTCTTGTGTACTTCGTCGATATTAATGAAAGCACAGATTAGGTTGGTGATACATGTTGATTGATAGATCACAACACTTGAGTTGGCATCACTGTTTTCTATAAGCAAGTTGCTAAGGACATAAAAAAAGGCTCATATCACCATGGATGAAGTTTTAAGTGCTTTAAAAGCAACAACTTAGATTCAACACTGAGCTGTAAGTTATCAACTCACTCGCATAAGGAGATTTCGGGTCATTAATCCTGCATGCTTCAAATTTCATATTTAATACAAATTGCTTGATTGATATTCTTCATCATAATTCATTTTTCAATGAATAAGGGTTGAGGGTTAATAAAGAAGTGCATAGGAATTGAATTCTATTGAGAAGTGTGTAGAAATTTTAGGCAAGTAAGTCTATCATGATGATTCAAGAGTCTGAGGAGCTGAGTTTATTTGAGCTTAAGGAAGGTCTTGAGAATGAAAGTGGAATACATGGAGTTCCTGATATGTGAAAAGGAAGAATAGGATTCGGGAAATTCAAGGAGTATAGTACCAAGGAAAATTACCATCCACGAGAGAAGATAATTTTAGAAGAATTAGTCAATCGCATAGAGAAGAGGATGGTGAAATATGAAAATAAGGCAAGGAGAGAGAGTGAAAATTGTAAGGCCTATTCAAAGGAGTGCAATTCTCCATGTGAGGTTTCTAATAACCATTTAGACAATGAGGGAGACATTGATCCGGAGGGTGATTATTATCCCCTCACCTTGGTACTATTAGTGAATTATGACAAGGAGGTGGTGACAGTTTCTCTAGTCCCACCACGAGCAAAACATGGGCGAATATCCTTTGAGGTCGATGACTTAGAGTGATGATTGCACCTTGTTTTTGTTTTTGATGAAACCATGCCCTTTTTGTTAGGATTTCCTATTCAACACTCATGTGATTTCTTGTTTCATGTGCTGAGGTGGAATGTTTTCGAGCTGGTATGTAGAAGTGCTAGACTAGTTAACCTTGGCGGTGTGTATGTTGTTTTTGGACGATATACAAGTTTGTGTTGGAGTTTCTTTTGGATAATCTTCTTTGGTCAACAAGGATGAGGATTCAACATGGTTACAACAAACTTTACCTTTTGAGGAGCTGGCATGTCTTCATTCAGGGAATATGGAATGCGATGTCTTACTATTTCATTTTCCTCAAACGATTGCATGTAATAAACTAAGAATATCTCAAATTTTGGTGCAAATGAAATGAAATGTAATTGTAATTAAGCTTGATGCTTGTTGCTCCCTTATTCCATAAAATAGATTTTAGGGATTATTACACAAGTTAGATTTTGAAGTCTTAATAGGGTTCTAGGTAAAAGCTGAGTTCAGAAAAGGAACTTAGAATAGAATAATGAAGTAGGCTAGTAATTTTTCTTGGATAAGAAGTCATGTATGTAATGATCTTAAATGAGTTTTATAGAAATTAATGATATCAAAACAAATATCAGTCAAGAAGCCAATACTCTCCTATGTATGTTCATTATGAAGTTATGAATGAGAAATACTAATCGCGTTATCATTTGTCTTCAAATATTTCATTTGAATGTATTACTCTATTTCTAGGTTTAATTCAAGGAATTAATTAAAATGCTAGAATAGGGTTATAAACTTTGTAAGGAATGGCTTAGGATTTCTAAGAAGTAAATGTTTCTTGCACAGTGAGTTTTTGTAAACACAAAGCAATACAAAAATAGTTCATTTCTTCCTTAAGTGAGTAATTTGTAAATTATTGATCCTCTTGCATACTTTACTCTGTTGCTCCAATTGATGAGACACTTGTCATTTTGTTAGAAAATTTTACATCAGATGAACAAAATTGTGTTTCTGGCCCTAGACTAATGAGAAGAAAATACTCAATTAAAAAATATTTCCAAGTGTAGTAGAAGTGGAATTAACCCCAATCCCTAGTAGATAGCTAATCCTTCACTTGAAAATCTACCAAATCGTCAGTGAAATTGATTTTATCTACCATACATAGGAATTAATCTATGTATAAATGTGTTACTAGTTGATTATATTGCATGATCACATAATTGGGATTACCCTCCTAGGTTTCACAGAGCCTGAAGTGAAGGAGTATAGACCTTAAAGTCCTATGCTCATTGTGTTGGCCACTAACCTAGTAGTTCTTCATCATAGGAGTTGGCTACTTCCTAGAGGATTGTTCGGTTCTAATGGAGAAATCACCAACACATACAGTGCTTTCTTCAACTAACGAACCATATCTCCCTGATCAATCAACTGAAATCCATCAGGTTGCTCAATATACACTTCTTCTTCCAGTTCACCATTTAGAAATGCTGACTTGACATCCATCTGATAAAACTTGTAGTTTTTATAAGCAACATAAGCAAGAAATAATCTCACAGCTTCAATCCTAGCAATAGGGGAAAAATTTTCTTTAAAGACAATTCCTTTCATCTGAGAATATCCTTTACACACCAGTCTTGCTTTGTTTCTAACAATTTCACCTTGCTCATTCAGTTTGTTTCTAAAGACCCATTTAGTTCCAATTACATTTTTGTTCTTAGGTCTAGGAACAAGAATCCATGTATCATTCTTCTCAATTTTTAGTAGTTCTTTCATTGCTTCCATCCAATGTTCATCTTTGCATGCTTCATTGACATTATTAGGCTTAGTCTTCGAAATCAAATAGTATTCTTCTACAATTCTTCTCCTAGTTTGAACACCTTTGTTCTTATCACTAATAATCTGATCTTCTAAATGATTTAGTCTTACATACCTTGGAGTCTTAGGATGTTCTGGAACTTCAGGCTCTTGTGACCTCTCTTCTACACTTTCACTAGTTCCTTCCTCTTGATTTTCCTGATTCACTAGAATGATCTGGGCTTGATTTGTAGTCTAAACTTTCTTTCCTTTATTTGAACTATCATTCTGATCATCTAAATCATATCCATAGGTTCTAAATGGTCTAACTATGTCTTTATCAACCTTGACATTATCACTTTCAACTACTTTCCTCAATCTCTTATTGTAGCACTTGTAGGCCTTGATTTTAGTAGAATAACCAAGAAAGATTCCTTCATCACTTCTAGCATCAAAATTTCCTATATCTTCATCTCTTTTGATAAAGAATTTACTCCCAAATATTTTGAAGTATCTAATAGTAGGCTTATGGCCATACCATAGGTCATAAGGAGTCTTACCTGTATCACCTTGGGCATGTACCCAATTGAGAGTGTAAACAATAGTACTCACAACTTCTCTCTAGTAGATATGATGAACATTTCCTTCCAGCATCATATTCCTAACAACTTCTTTAATTGTCTTGTTCTTACTTTCCACAACTCCATTTTGTTGAGGGGTTCATGGGGTAGATAATTGTCTCTTTATCCTATGCTCTTCACAAAAATAATTAGACTCACTGGAAGTGAATTCACCACCTCTATCTAATATCAAACATTTGATCCTTAGACCTATCTTTGTCTCAACCATAGCCTTAAAAATATTGAATTTCTCTAGGGATTTATATTTTTCCCTTAAGAAAGTAACCCACATCATTCTAGAATAATCATCAATAAGTAACATGAAATACCTGTAACCTTGTAAACTTCTTACTCTAAAAGGACCACACAAATCAATATGCACAAGCTCCAACACTTCATTTGAACAATGTTGTTTGCTTCGAAATGAAATTCTAGTTTGCTTCCCTAACTGACATTCCTTACATATGGTATTAGTAGGTTTTATCAACTTTGGAAGATCTCTCACTGCCTAAGTAGAACTTATCTTGATAATATTATCAAAGTTTACATGACACATTCTCCTATGCCACAACCAACTTTCATCAACTTGAGTAATTAGAAAAATTTTAGTAGCATCACTTAGGTGAAAGATATTACCTTTTATTTTTGTACTAGGTGCAATCACATTTTTGAAACTTCCCAATATTCTACACTTTCCATTTTTGAATTGAAGATTGTATCCCTTGTCAACCATCTGTCCAACACTTAAGAGATTATGCTTCAAACCTTCCACATATAGAACATCATCAGTAGTATACTTACCATCAAGAGAAATGGATCCTCTACCATGGATTACACCAACTTTGTCATCACCAAATCTTACAACATCACCATCATACTTTTCCAAGCTCACAAATTTAATTTTATCACCTGTCATGTGATGAGAGCATCCACTGTCAATCACCCATTCATCTTTTTCTTCAACTCTAGTAGCTAGGGATTTCTCCACATTTTTACAACTAGAAGATTCAGTAGACAAGATTATTTTCTTTGATAGCAATAAATACCCATTCGTCCTCACTTGCATTCCCTTTATCAGATTTATCATTTGTCACACCTTCAACATCAACATAATAATACTTTCTTTTGAATCTAGGCTTGTTAGATTTTGGCTTAGGAACTCTTTCTAGACACCTTGAGGTAAAATGACCAATCTTATTGCAAGAAAAACATTTAATAGGAAATTTTCCTTTATACTTACCTTCTCCCTTGGCTTCTCTTTTGACAATAAGTGCTTCAATATTGTCTAGCTTTCTCTCTTCTTCTTCAATCTCTCTCATTTCCGCCTCATACTTTAACATTTTTCTAGAACTTTTTCCTGTATCATATCTCTGCATATTTTAGCCAGAAATAGGAGCTTTGAATGCAAATTTTGTCTTAGGAAGAGAATCACCAAAGTCACTCAACTCAAAATCAATAAGCTTACCAATCAACATGTCTATGGTTACATTTGTCACAGTCTGGATCTCCTCAATAGTAGTAGCTTTGGGGTATGGCAGGATCATGATGGGCCAAAAAGTGGCGATATGATGGGTATTTGTAGGGTATGTGGCTGATGAATTTTTTTCTACCTAAAATTGATAAAACAAAAAAGGGTTTTTAAAGGAGATTCTCAACTTTCTACCAATATAAATTATGCCTTACTTTGAATTTAATAAATTATTATTATTGATTTTCTATTTGAATTATGACTAAAGTCTTGATTGATAGGCTGATCTAAAATCATCTATAGCTTTCAAACAATATCACATTTTTTTGAATCCAAAACATGTGTCACATTCTATGTTTCATATACTATAGGATTAAAAAAAAATGAATTTCATGAAGTTTTGACTAAGTTGGTCGACATACGAGTTTTATATTTTTTAAAAGTTGTAATAAAAAATCATAATTAATTATTTACTTGGAAAAAAATTACAAAAAAATATGCATCACATTGGGACATGAGTCCTCTACTGATATCTAAAATCTTATAAAAAAATATTATCATTTTATTGTGGTTAGGGTGGTTAGACAGACAACTACTTATTTTTTCCCTAAAATTTAAGTACTCTTGCATTGAAATTTCAAATTTTCACCAAATAGTTTTTTTTTTTAAATAAACCTAGTAGTTTAGAAGCTACATTCAATTTTCTATAGATTCTATTCTTACATATTTTTGAAATAATATAGATAATTTATTCAAATTTTTACATCAAGTTGCCTAACTCTGATTTTTCTGATTTTTTTGCAACTTAAGGGCCATTTTTTTCATAATGATCATGCACACCCTTTGGCTTTGTATATAGTAGGGAAGGATCTGAGCACTTTAGCAACAATCTATGATTCTTCCAAAGTTCCACCAACACATCTGATACTACACACAAGTTCATTCAGTCTCTGCATAAAAGAAGTAATGTTCTCATCATCACCCATTCTCAACATTTCACATTTCCCTTTTAGACTTTGCAGATTAACAATATTCATATGTGCATTACCTTCATACAAAGTTTCCAAATTTTTCTAGATCTCATAAGCATTCTTTAGATCCATCACATTTGTCATCTTGAAATCAGTCAGAGCACTCAACACTGCTTCCTTAGCCCTGATATTGTACTCAACATCCTTAATCTCAATAGAAATAGAAGGACCATTATGTGGGATGATATACCTATTCTTTGTAATGTTCTAGTAGGGTTCACCAATGCATCTTAGATGAAACTCCATTTGAGTCTTCCATAGAGAATAATTTGTTCCATCAAATCTTAGACTATCCCTCTTATGTGTCACCATCTCAAATCACCTCAAGCTATTAAACTTCTTTCGATGCACAAAATCTGATACCAATTGTTGGCAGCACAAGGGTAGACAACTGAGAGAGCGGGGAGAATCAGTTGTCATATAAATTGTAAAAATTAAACTTATTCCCATATCTGATAAATTAACATGAAAGCATGAACCGTCAACACATTAGAAACACACATAACACCAATATTTTTTTTTTTGGAAACCCTGTTAGGGGAAAAACCATAGTGGAGGTTAGTCCACAAGATCATACCCTTTTAAAAGTATAAAATAATATAATTGGGGAATGCACATGCATTCAGGCACACTAGCTAGAGCTCACTGCTGAAATACAACAAGGCTTACTACTCAAAGGAAGACACATTGTCTTACAAAAACATTCAGATTACATATGCAGGATTTTGAATTGAGAAAATAACATTTGCTAATGCCTGATTATAGTTCTGATTAAGCACATAAACATTTTCTCACTCTTCTTCATACTCTTCCTCTGCCTTCAAAAGATTAGAACATTGTTTTCACATAGCACTAGCACTTCTCACACACATCTGCTTTCAAATGGAATAAACAATCACTCATATATATCCGCAACTAGAGATAACATTAACTACATGTCGACTTCAACAAAATAATAAAATGTATACAAATTGTCATCCCAAATCAATAAAAAAATTTCAATGTGAATCAACCAATGTTAGCCAACATATTAAGGACCCAAAGCAAAATCCTTGAACACAAACCACCTTCAAAAAATATTCCTGCAAGATCCACAACACGCTACAATCACCCTATCAGCCATGAACATGAAAAACATGAACACACAAAATAAAATCACCAATCGCGAGCACAATATCAATGTGTATAGACAACATAGATAGAGCATGATCTAGAAAAATCCACAAGCATCATGAATCACCACAAAAGCATCCACAACAAGTGAACTTACTAGAATCACATTATCTTCTTTTAGGAGCACCAACTAAAGCAACAAAATAACTATCAGAACACAAATACTCATAACTTGATCAAATCTTCATGTGGATCTTTGAAACTTTATGTTGATAAACTAGATACACTCGACAACAAACCCTTTGATCCACAACCTCTAATCATCAATATACTAAGCTATCCATCAGACTGAACTTCACTGCATCACTTACAACTTGCACCTTATTTTATTACAATTTTCTCAATATCCTCAACATATACAACCTTAAAGACATTAATGCCAATAGTGTTGACATCAATGACAACCACATATCAGAAACATCCAACACCATTCACCCTATGGTGAATGGATCCTCACTTAGAACTAGGACCCCTCTTTGAAATATGTTTTTTGCAATATTTTAATGATTTCAAATCCAAGATTTGATGTCGGCTTGCAATATTTGAATTTCGGGATTTAATGATAAGATATGTATAAATAGAAGGTTATTTCACATAGTTTGATCTAAGAATTTTTTATGAGCAAGTCCTAATAACAAGTTTATGAGATCAAGAGTATTCAAGAGCATTTATAAGGCATTCAAGGGAAAATTATTGAAGATTATTGTATCAATCAAGATTCCTATCATCATGTCAAATATTTAGTGCATCACACATTTTGTTGAGCTAATGTGTTGATGTAGCATTCACGATCTATCAAAGTAATTGTTTCATATCAAGGTTCAAGATCAAGATCTACATTCATTGATTCTAGTTCATGCTAGATTACAGATCTACAATCCAAGGTTTCAACTAAGGTGTGGTGAGTTGTGACATTGCATTTATTCATTCATGATTCCTTTATGCATTTCTATTTCATTTCAAGGTTTAATTACCAAAATGGAGTTTGACTAAGGCAAACCCCTATTACCTAACAAAACAATATTTTTCTCTCCTTTGATGTGTGATTGCAGGTTTTAGGTTGAAGATTATTTGGAGAGAAAAATTACAATTTTTTTCGAAGTTATCAAAGTTGCAAAGAAAGTTGTCAAATCATGGAAACTAAGCTACATGATTTATTTCCAGCTTTCTGATAGTGCCCGACTCGGATCTGCGGGTGCAAACTAAGAAGAACATAATCTAGAAATTGATTTTCCAGAACCCTAGCTAGGAACCATTCACTATAGGGTGAATGAGTCCTTAGTGAGGCTTGTAAAATAAATTTTTGCAATAGGTACACAAAATTTGACCCTCTAAAAAACTTATTTTTCACTGCTATATCAATTAGGTTTATTTTCTAATTCTCATTTACATATTTTTACTTACATATTGAGTAAAATAGAGTAGAAATTTGGGTTCATCATTTTCCTTCCAATTTGGTGAACCTATTTTTCTTTATTTTTGTAGGAAATCCATCCAATAAATATTTGACATAGGACCTTTACCATAGTTGAGAGGATACTATCAAACATCCATCCAACAATCACCCCATTTGTTTAACTACATCCTTGAACTTAGGAGACCCTCCCACCATATTTCAAAATATAATCCTAATATGAGCTTAACTTGAATCTAAATTTGAGCTTTAGTACATCCACATATAATATCTTTTGATATCAAAAGAAATATTAATATTCATCCTTGTATATTATTCTAATCCATTCAATTTACCCTCTAATAATCTATTATAATCTCTATCATCCATTCTGATCTAATCCAATTTCATGAATTCTCATCCTCCCTCAACATGACTAAAAATAGTAATCAAGGGACCCCAAATACATTGATGATGATGATGATGAAAGTATTATTGATCAAGATGAGTATGAAATATACCCCTTTGATGCTATCATTGCTAGTAATCTTTCCCCAATAATCTTCCAAAAATCCTATCACTCATCCAAGCTATCCCATCATGCCTCCGTGGACACACATTAGAAATAATTATGCTTCCTTTAATAAGTAAAATATATTAGCTTCCCATTCCAAATTGAGCCATCTTATCCCTCATCCACATCTCCCTCTTATCTATCACTCACATATCCCTCTCATCTAATATCCATACCTCCATCTTCTTCCCTAGTCATATCTTAGCCTCTATCTTTATAGAACAACACTATCACCTTCATCTCTAGTCCAAATAAAAAATCCAATTATCCCCCAAACTATCTCCAAATCTATAATCCTAATATTCCACTCTATGATCCTAATCCTCCATCTACTTCCTCCTATCATAATCCACCATCTCATTCTTCCCATATTAATCCAAAATCCACACCCTCCTATCTCAATCCACCATCCATTTCTTCCTCTCACTGCACCTTCCAATCCCTCATACCTTAATCCTCCTTCCAATCCATCATGCTTTCATCCTCCATCTAATATTTATCACCCCACTAATACTAATCCTCCACCTACTCTTAGTTCTCCATTCATTTTCAACCCAACATCTAATCCTAACTATCCAATCTATAATCCTAATCCTCCACCTACTCCTAATCCTTCATCTATTCCCAACCCACCACCTAAGCCTAAAATATACAAGTATCTCATTATATATTTCATCCAAGGACTCTTAGAAAATAATTCATCACCAAATACAAATCCCAATGTTGTGGCATCATTTCACCCCTCCACCATGTGTTGTCATTAGTTATGAGGCTCTTATCCATCCCACACCTATTATTTTTTTCCCCACTCCTAACACCATCCAAACCAATCAAATCCATCCAATCCCCATCTCCTAATCCTAGCATTATCTAACCCATTAAAACCATCCAACTCCTACCCTCATATCCCACTCTTAGCATTAACCAAACCCACTCATACACTTTGTAAATATTTTGTCCTTCCATCCACCCCATTTGAAGAGTCTGTCTAGTAATCCTCCACCATCACACCACCCACATAAGTTTAAACATGCTAAGGGATTGTTCCAAAGCATACAAATAGATACCATCATCAAAGTCAAGATATTACCATCACATCTAATCCATCTCCCACTCTCTTAACATCCCCTCATCCACATCAAGATCCTACCATCCCACCTAATCCATCTCATAATCCTTAACATCCCCTCATCCAAGTTATGATCCTTCCATACCATATACTTCATCTAATGATCCTTTATCACCTCTTATCCAAACTATTCCAACAATACCTCCATATCCCCTCGGTTCTCTTCTTTCACCCATGGTGGTAATCTTGTAGAAAAAGAGAAAGGCATATCCATCACATGACCTCCTCCATATAATAATAGACTTGCATCATGATTCCCAAATAACAAGCATCCTACTATAAAGTATATGCTCAAGACCATAAACTATCAAGAAAATTCCTTAGAGCTTAATGAGCAAGGCACATTGGAGCCCATCAATATCAAATAAAATCTATGAGAAAAAGGCCTTGGCTACATATCTCAAGGCGCACAATCTAAAATTGTTGGTACAACCTTTGTACAACTAATCAATCCTTTTCCAAAAGAAAAATAGGTGCTTTCGATCACTTCTCCAAACCATTTATTTCCATCCCTTCTCCTCCATCACACACACCTAAAAATGTTATTGATATCCCTCCATCCTCCAAATCCATTTTGGTTCCTTATGTCCCACCATCCACCATCACACATCCTCCATCTACAGAGCACATTTTCAGACATCATAGGAAGCATGGATGATACACCATGAAATTCCAAATGTAAGCTAACTTAAGGTAATAATTATTACTAGGTTGGATGATATATGATTTCATAGTGTTTTGGAGGGTATCCTAAGGATCTAAAGTAATTTATAATGAGATTGTGCATTTATAATTTTATTTGACTAGAAAAATGGAAGATAATAAGCCTCTTCTTTGTCTAGTATGATATTTAATCTCAATCCTCATTTTATTGATTGAACAATATAGATATATTTATTTAACTATAATATAAATTTAATAGGTGAATATGTTATCTTAACTTGTGAAATAAATTTCAACCTAGTATGATATTAATTCACAAAAAAATATTATGTGTCATGTGTGTATTTTTATTTTATATCTATCAAGATGTGATTAGAGTTTCAAAATATATTTTTATTGGTATTGTTAAATTATTCTCTCTAACAAACTTAGAATTTTGGAAATCCAAGTGTAGTGTATAATTTTAATCCCTTTCTTGTGAGTATAGTTTACTCATGTAGTACATGTAAAGTGTACCTTTTGAATTTTGATGTCTTTTGATTATTGATGAAATTATTTAAATATATGTAAGAGTAAATACTATTTTTTTACGAGTATTCTAGCTATTATGTTTTGATATCTATTTATCATGTGACCTTTCAGAGTCATGCTTGATTTATTGTTAAAGTTGATCTCATTTAATACCATATGGTTAGAATTGATATTTATTTCATTATGCTATTTTTTTTATATAATTGAGGTGGTTATATTGTGTTTTAATTTATTTCCATGTATCTTTATAATTTTATTTTTCATCATGTTCATGATGGTCATTTAATAGGGCGAGTGCATGGAAATGGTTTTAAAAAAAGTGGCCAAATGGTCAATTTTCTAAATAGCAAGCTCATGTTATGTTGAAAATTGTATAACATGATCATGTTATGGATTGGTAAATACCAAGCCATAACATGCTCATTTTTTTTCCCTTATAAAATATGAGAGTGATTTATAAGGCACAAAACATGAGCACATTTTATGAACCATGAAAAAAGAGTACACTTTGTGACTCATAAGGCACAAACATGTTTTGTGGCTTATAAAATGCACTCACATTTTATATCTCTATTCCACATATATTAATATTATTATTTTTTTCTTCCTACATCACTATATCACTTATTCCAAATTCTTATCATATATGTATTATACTGATTGTATATTGGGAGAATGGATTTTCCCCCTTGAAATGCTAGGATATATTGCCATAATCAATTAATTAAATCTAAATCACCTAGCTTATAAATTTACATATTGTCATTGCAGCATGTTGTGAAATATCTTTTTAACAATTGGGTTCACTAGCAACCTCATTAGATTCTTCTCTCCATGTTTCCTTTGTAGAACTACCATCAAAATGAACACTTGGATTCATGAATTCATTTATAGTGTGGTGTAGGAGCACCTTGTGCATTTTATGCCTCCAATAGGCAATCATGTAAATTTGAATTTTCAGTCATGTAATACTTGTAAAATGGTCATGTTTGGACCTATTCAATTGTAGAACTACCATCAAAATGAACACTTGGATTCATGAATTCATTTATAGTGTGGTGTAGGAGAACCTTGTGTATTTTATGCCTTGAATAGGCAATCATGTAAATTTGAATTTTCAGTCATGTAATACTTGTAAAATGGTCATGTGTGGACCCATTCAAGTGTATTTGAGTCTGTATTAGGTCCCTAGGAGGTTAAGGAAGTTAATTTGCAAAATTTGTCCTTTTGTTGCAAAAAATGCAAAAATGAAAGAATGTACAAATGTAAGAATGTGAAGAGTCATTTGGGTAAAGGGAAGGTTTGTCATTGGGAATTGAAGGAGAAGCTATAGTAACTGATGTAACATCTTATAAAGGCCCTGTGAAGGTGAGAAAATCATTGGAGCTTGTATCTTGAAGGAAATTTTGAATAAAGAACCTTTTTTTTTGTAGTTACATCATTTTTCTTCTTGTTTGCAAGCACTGTACGGATAGTACAACACTCCTAGGTTGTAAATATTGATTTTTCTTCATAGTTATTTGCATTAGAATCCATTTGGAAGAGTTTTAAAGAGTTTTCATCAAATTTTGAGGATTTAAGAGCATTTTAACTATAAACTAATTTAGTAACTCTCAAATCAAGGGTTTGAGAGTCTAAGTTGTATTTTGCAGCCATTCCACTGATAGAGGATAGATAGATTGGCGGAATGGGTTAATATATAGTTTTTTTAGTGTTGTGTGTGTTGGAAGATGCATGGGAAGAAAAGATATAGAGATTTTGTTGTTGTCCTAGTTGGTTTTCATTGGTTTTTCATTCAAAAGTGATGGCTAAATGATGGAGTTGGTTAAAAATGCAAGGTTAAAGGCTTGGAGATGGTTTATTTACCATGTATAGACATATCTTGAGATGTTTGAAGCTGTGGAAAGGTATTTTTAGGTTTGGAATGCATTGAACCATTAAACCCATGTAACACATAGACAAAAATGGCCTAGAACGAGGGTTTTACCTTTTAGTGCATTAAGAGTCTCTCTATCTACAAATGTTGTTGAATCTATAGTTTTAGAGACTAATTAAGGATTTTTAGTGGGTATTAAGGGTAGAGAATTTGCTTAATAGAGACATGCTTTGTAATTTAGGCCTAATTAAGCCTTAAATATATGAGACTATCATTTTTTTTATATTCTTTCCAAAATAACATACCTTGAGTTTGAAGTATGTTTTAGATAGCCTAAATGGGTCCTTGAAACTATGTTTAGTTTGAAGAATCTCCATTTCATTTAAAAGTTATGCTCAATTTCTAAACTATGGACTACTACTAGAGTTTTGGCCTTTGAGTGCAAGGAATTGAGAATCTGATGGAACTATGTTATGAAAGAGTGTTATTGGTTTGTTGTAGTAAAAAACAAGATGATTAAGGTAAATTTTGGTCTAGTAAGAGTTTTGAAGCAAGATTTTGAAGTTTTGGTGTCTTTTAGCCATGTCGAATCAAGTTGCAAAAGAGTGTATTTTGGTGTATAGTCATGTGATCTTCTCAAGTTTGAGTTTTGGGTCTTAAGAACCTTTAAATTTTGTAGATGCTGTGCATCATAGTGAATGATGTGTAGTGTAGGAAAATGTATACCCTTGCATTTTCACACTTTTTTTGGCTCTCTTTTTATTTAACCTTATTTATGTCTTAATTGGTCCTATTTTGCATCCAAAAGCCTAATGAATTATATCTTTTTATGGCTTATCTCGACAAACCTCAAAGGTGAAATGATAATTTAATGATTATGGCTATGTGTCCCAAATTTTTGGGTCAGGAATAAGATGCCACATAGGGAATCTTTGTCCCCCAAAGGTTTTGGGACCTTGATTTCACGTGAATCTTAAATGGGCCCATTTTTGGAGTCAGTGCCTCGAGTTTCATGCCTCAGGACTAAGACGCCACCTAGGGTGTCTTAGTCCCCCCTAAGGTATTTTCAAGATTTAATTTCAAATCTTGGCAAGATTTAGCCTCTTTTAATTAATGAACTCATATGTTGGCTTGTTGTGGTGTAATTTTGGGATATTAAGCATGAATACGTATAAATACAAGGCCCCCTCTCTCATTTTATCATAACAAGATATCTAAGAAATATAAGCACTCCAAGCATTGAAAAATTTAGTCATTCTAGAGTAATTCATCAAGAATTTGGAGCATCATCAAGATTCAAGCATCATATCAAAGATCTTCTTGCATCATGTGTGTTTTTGAGCTAACATTTGCAATGTAGGGTTTTGATTCAAGCAAGCAATTCAAGTCCATATCTATCAAGCATTCCTTTGATTTAAGATCCACATTCAAGCTAGGCATTTCACACAAGTTTGTAGATTTCATAACAAGGGTTTGGTGAGTTGTAACATTTCATGTTGTTCATTCATCATTTCCCTTTATTATTCTATTTCATTTCAAGGTTTAATTAACAACAAGAGATTTGACCAAGGAAAATCCCCATTTACTAACAATCAAATTTTTTTTCCCCTCTTGTGTGTTTTTGATTGTATATTTAGGTTGAAGACTTGAAGATCATTTGAAGTGCAAAGTTGTCATCTTCATGGAAACTCACTGGTGCAGGGGCACCATGGCAATTTTGCTTAATTGATGTAATTAGGTGTTTATATTTGAGTTTTGTGTGTTTTGTCATATGGTTGATGTAATAATGTTTGATTATGACCATTTTTTATGTGTGTGAGTCATATAGGGTCATGTAGTGGTGTTTTGTAAACATTGTCACAATGGTGTAAAAGTTTCTTTGCAACTTGACAAATTTTACTTTGTGGGGAATATGAACAATCATTCATTTGAATTGAAGTTGTAGACCATTGGGATTCAATTGGAAATTGTTTAAAAGGCCTCAAAAAAATTGAGAAAACATTGTTGAAGCATTTTGGAAGACAAGCAATACAAAAACACTATTTTCTATAGTTTTCCAGTTCTGTATGGCCCCATACAGTTGAGTTGTGATCTAAAATTCATGTGAAAAGTTGTTATTGTGTATCTACTTTGATTTGGATGTGCTATTGTTTATTTCCATTGAGAAATAAGGGAGTTTCAAGCAATTTTCTGGAAACTACCTGAGAAACCCTAAGTTTAAGGGTTTGTAACAAAAATCATGTTTAGCAGCCCATTCCACCATTGAATTTTGGCCAAACTTGGTGGAATTGAGGGACTTAGTTTTCTTTTAATGTTTTTGTTGTTTTTTGCAGTAGAGGATGGAGTTTGGGGTGGTTTTTCCATTCCATAGTCTAATATCTTTATGTGTTTGGCTTAGGTAGGTTAGAGATATTGTAGGACAACAAGATTGTGATGAGTTTTGGTGGAATAAAATACATATTGGGACCCTATGTGACATGTTGAAGCTTCTGGAGTGAAGATTTAGGGTGTGGTGTTTCAATTTCTTATAGGTGCTTTGGAAAAGTGGCCTAACTTAGCCTTGTTTTAGTGTAGCAGACCTATTTTCAAGGAAGTGTTTCAAAAAAACCATATTATCAATTGAGATATGTTAAAATTGAGCCTAATGGGTATCTAAGATGGTCGAGGGTTTGAGGAGAAACAACATTCTGTAAAAGATGTTTCCAAAGAACTAGGTTTGGAGACCTAGAAGTTGAAGACAAGAGAACTTGTGGAATACACCATAGTTGGGGTTTAAAACCTCAAAGTAGTTGTTGAATTGTGTTGAAATGTGTTGTTTGAACCTATTCCACCCCTACTCTACATCACTCACCTATAGGCCAATTCCATAAGTTTTAGGATTTTAGATCTGAGAAGAAGGAAGTGTAGACATTGAGCCTTAGGATAACTTCTGAGATTCCAAAAATTTAGAATGAGACTAAGTTGCCACCTAGGGAATTTTAGTCCTCCTAAAGTTATTTTGCAGAGATTATTTCAAATCTAGTTCTGACATCCGAAGACTCCACATCTCCCCTCAAAAATAGCAGTGGGACTAAGACAACAGTAAGGGCATCTTAGTCCTCCATAGCAATTTTTGACAACATTTTTTCATTTCTAGAATCCTCTTCACATTTCTAGACTTCCCTGGTACACACATCCTAACTCCTTGTGTATAATTTCATCATTTAGCTTGCATCATTAGGATTTGTAAGTTGAATGTTAAAGTGTCTTTTCCAAGCATTTGCTTGGTGGTGAACCCTTCAAAGCCTAAAGAACCCCCTCGTAGGTCTTCCATGTTGAGAATTGACTTACCCTTTGGGTTGATAGTCAATCCAATTTGGGATCCTAGGAAATTATTGAGTGACCAAGAGAGAATAGGGGTGGGCACTCCCAGCTCCCATTTTCCCTTCAGTTCATTTTGGTGTGTAGTGTAGGAAAATACATACCCTTTCATTTTCACACTTTTTTGGGCTTGCCTTGCTTTATTTATCCCTATTTATGTCTTAATTGGTCCTATTTTGCATCCATAAGCCTAATGAACTATATCTTTTTCTAGCTAATCCCGACAAACATCAATGGATAAATGGTAATTTAATGATTCTAGTTGTGTTTCCTTGATTTTTGGACTATGACTAATAAGAAACCTAGGGTGTCTTTATTCCCCAAAGGTCTTGGAACCCTGATTTCAAAAGTTCCTTAAAGTAGCCCCCTTTTTGGAGTCTATGCCTTGAGCTTCATGCCTCAGGACTAAGATGCCACCTAGGGCATCTTAGTCCCCGTTAAGGTATTTTTAGGATTTAATTTCAAATATTGGCATAATTTAGCCTCCTTTAATTGATAAATTCATATGTCAGCTTGTTGTGTTGTAATTTTGGGACATTAAGCATATATAAGTATAAATACAAGGTTCTTTCTCTCATTTTATCATAACAAGATATCTAAGCAATCTAAGCATCCAAGCATTCAAGAGAATTTCATCAATCATTTGGAGCCATCATCAAGATTCAAGTATCATATCAAAGATCTTCTTGCATCATGTGTGTTTTTAAGCTAACATTTCTGATGTAGGGTTTTGATTCAAGAAAGAAATTCAAGTCCTTACCTATCAAGAATTCCTTTGATTCAAGATCCATATCCAAGCTAGCCATCCCACACAAGTTTACAAAATTCATAGCAAGGGTTTGGTGAGTTGCAACATAGCACTATTTTCATTCTGTATTTCCCTTCATTATTCTATTTCATTTCAAAGTTTAATTACCAACTAGGGGTTTGACCAAGGAAAAACCCCATTTACTAAAAATCAACTAATTTTTCCCCTCTTACGTGTTTGTGATTGCAGATTTAGGTTGAAGACTTGAAGATCATTTGAAGTGGAAAGTTGCATTTCAAAGTTGTCATCTTCATGGAAACTCACCTATATGACAAATATGGAAGTTCTGAAACCTGAAATTAGAGAAGAAGAAAGTGTAGACATCAAGCCTCAGGACCATATTTAGAGATTTCAAAAATTTAGAATGGGACTAAGTCACCAACTAGGGCGTCTTAGTCATCTTGAAGTTATTTTGTAGAGATTATTTCAGATCTAGTTCTGGCATCCAAAGATTGAGCATCTCCCCTGAAAAACAACGGGACTAATAAGACAATAAGGGTGTCTTAGTCCTCCATAGCATATTTTGACAACTTCTTTGCATTTCTAGAATCCTCATTACATTTCCAAACTTCCCAGGTACACATATCCTAACTTGTTGTGGCTTTATTTCATCATTTTCGCGCATCATTTAGCTTACATTATTAGGTTTTGTGAGTTGAATGTTAAGTTGTATTTTCCAAGTTTTTGTTTGGTGGTGAACCCATCAAAGCTTAAAGAACCCCCTCCTAGGTCTTCCTTGCTCACAATTGACTCACCCTTTGGGTTGATAGTCAATCCAATTTGGATTCCTCAAACATAATTGAATGACTTAAGTAGAATAGTGGGCTCTTCCCCCACTCTATTCTTTTATGGTTCATTTTGGTGAACCCAACATTTTTGAGCATTCATTTTCTGATTTGGGGTCCAGTAAAGTCCTAGATATAGGTTGAATTCATTCTTGCATTGCATCTTGCATTAGTGAAAGTGCATCTAGGGTTTCTCATTTTTCATTAGTGAAAGTGCATATAGGTTGCATTTTTGCTTTCTTGCATCATTTTCTTTCATTCAAAAACTAAAAACTGCATTGTTCATCATTCTAATTTCATTTAGAAACATTGTTATTGCATTCAACTTTGTATTCAATTGTTTGTCATTAGTTACCTTTTCTTGCATTCATTTGCACATTTTCCTATTTCTAAACATTAGCTCCTTAAATAGGAAACCTGTGAACATTGTAAATAATCTAGATTTTCTTTTTTTTTTGAAAAAAACCTTTGCTAGGAATAAAATGCCCTTCCTAGTGTCTTAGTCCCTCTTAGGGTTTCTAGCTCAGAATCTTCTCTCTACTATTTGTTGTTTGTTTCAATCCTTGGAACCTCATAATTTCACCAGTAGAATCAAGACCCCCCTTAGTGGCATCTTAGTCCATGTTGACTTTGACTTTGTAGTTTTTAGGGTTTGAAACTACTCTTATGTGCTTCTATTTGCTTCCATTGGTTATCTATTTTAGTGGGTTGACTTTTTGTTTCATGCATTTTACTGAATCCAGCTTAAATTTCCCCATTTCATGCATTGCTCAATTCCAAATTTTCATTTACAACATTTCATCTTTTAGGTTCTTGCATAGTGTAATCAACAAATTACCTTGTTTCAAATCTAAAAATTGCATTTCATTTTAGGTTATATAATTACACTTTTCCATGATAACATGTTTTCTTTCAAGATATATGGCTTTAATATGGTTAAAAATGGATTGCATAAGTACAAAATCCCCTCTCATGAGTTCAATCTAGAGTACAACAGTGAGTTCATTAAGAAACATGTTAGTCATCCTTCTACTATCTTTCATAGTTATGAGAACATCTTAGAGAAAAAGGAACAAACAATTGATATAATTCTTAATATTGCATTGCCTATTGGTGAGTACGATATAATGCAAGAAGATACAAGCATATAAAATCATGAAAACCATAATTGTTCTTCTCCTGATGCATCTCCTGCTAGTGAAAAAGGTATCTTGGTGAAAGAAGACACAATCATGGTGGGCCATGAGAGTCTTGATTGTCTCTCTCCTCCTCCCCCTTGGGAAGATAGTATGATGCAAGAATATGAGATCATTTCCACCACTTTTCTTATCCTAAATCCATCTCTCAATACCTCCCCTAATTGCACAAAGGCTTTAGTAAAAGAGGATACAATCATTAACGATCATGAAAATCACATTTTTTAGGAGGACATGTGGATTGAAAGTGATAACCTTATCTCTCTCCTTCCTAATGTCCCTAACATTTGGAAAGACATATTTGAGAAAAAGCATTTAACCATTCATAATGATGAAAATCATAGTTTTCCTTCTCTTGATGCCTCCCCTACTTGTGATAAATCTACTTTATAAAATTTAACCATGGAATGCAATGAAAATCTTACAAGATATCCTACTAGGGTGGATAGTGTGGAAAAAGAGAATGAGACCCTAGAAAACAAGAATGAAATCACTGAAAATCAGGACAATCACATTTATCCTTCTCCTGATATCTCTCCTAGTTGTGAAGAAGATATTTCAGTGTTAGAAGATCAAAGCTACGAGAGCCACAAGAATCATATTTGCCTCTCTCCCTCTAGAGAAAAAATTATTGAACAAGAGAATGACATTGATCATTCCCCTACTTATGATGAAGTCATTTTGGAAAAAAAAACTTGAATGTCAAGAATATTTGGTTTGTAGTTCTACTAAAAACTCTCCTAGGGAAGATATGATGGTGTAAGAAAATGAGAAAATTGACAACAATAATTCCTTATATTAAGATGATGAAGTGACATTAGAATCCTCTTCACTAAGATATCATGAAAGATCTTATGAGGTTATGCATATTGGATACCCCTTGGAGTACTCTCCCGAGCCTAAAATTATTATTTATCCACCCTCTCAAGAATCACAAGTTAAAAAAAAACCCATCCTTATCCTCGAACCATGTAAGAAAAATGTTTCACAACAACTGAGTTACAATACCGTTGTTCATACATACACACTAGGAAAAATCCACAACTAATACAAACACCTTCAACATCCCTCCCATTGCCTAATCCTATCTTACCAGGTCCCCCTCATTTTCCTTCACAAATTCGAAAGTAGTATGATCTTGTTGAACAACTTTAGAATACTCCTGCAAAGATATCCCTATGGGACTTGATTCAAAATTCACCTAATTATCACTTTATGCTTCAAATAGCCTTGCAACAAGTTGTGGTTCCCTCTAGTGCAAACCCGAATGACATAGAAATAATGATTCAAAGAATAAATGTTGACATTGTTTTCCACCAAAGTGAGCTCCCTCCTTTGGAAGTGCACAAACAATATGATTCTTTCATGATCATAGCTCAATACAATAGCATAGGGATAAAGCGAACCCTTGTTGATAATGGCTCCACCCTTAATGTGTGTAGTATAAATCTTTTGGATAAGCTTGGTGTTAATAAATAAAATATCCAAGCTGCCTCTTTATCTATTAGTGGCTTTGATAACGTGGGAAAATGATCACTTGGAGTGATCTCATTACCTATTAAATATTGATAAAGTTACATTACAAACCCTGATCCATGTTATCCTTGATGATCTTTCATACAATCTTCTTTTAGGTAGACCATGGATTATGAGATGCATGTTGTGCCCTCTACCCTTCATTGTATCATTAAATATGTCTACAAAAAAAAAATTATATAGTCAAAGCCGACCCTAAACCAAAAAGCTATTTGAACATTGAGAAAGGTAAAGAGAATCCTTTTAAAAAATTGACACCAACTACACAAGTGGAACCCATGCAACATAAAGATAATAAAAAACGTACTGAGTAAGTCATGAAGCTATTAGAAGATGATTAGGGTTCCTTATATTTTGAACCATTATTCATGGGAGAATACAAGATCATAAAAAAAGATTCAAATAAGGGAAAAAAAAGTAGTAGTGTCAACACAAAATTTGGAAGACCCTTTGAAAGCATCCACCTCAACCACTTTAAAACAGAATTAAAAAAATTGCACAACAAACTTTGATGAGATAGACTATCAAAAACCACCAAATCCAAAAATAAATGAAAAAAATTTATGGAAAAGGTTATGAGCTTATGAAAAAACTTGGATATAGTGGAAAAGGATGTGGTGCTAGAGAACAAGGTATCCATGTCCCTATAGAGCCTCAAATGCAAGAAAAGACTAGTGGTCTTGGTTATTGTCCTTTGATAGAAATAAACAAGCCTTCACTTACCATCAACACTCTTATAAAAGAGCCCTCTAAGGTGACTTTAATAGTAGTGCATCCTAAAATGATAAACACTAGTGGTCTTGATTATTATTCTTTGAAAGAAAAAAAGAAGACCTTGCTTAAAATTTATGTCATCACAATAAAAAATAATGATTCAAGTTCATTAGATTTTACACCTTCCTTCAAAGAAGAGATATCTTTGTCACAAACAAAGCAACATCCCCTAGTTTTGATCAAGAAAGTATCTTGTTGAGACTCCTCCAAGACCATTTGATATACCTCCCTCCAAGAACATGAAAGAAATTTTATTACAAACAATCATTTTGTGCATATCTAGAGTTCATAATCATTCTACTAATGAATGTAAGGCTTTAAGTGATAAAATACAACATCTTAAGGAGTTTGGTACTCTCCCTACTGTTGAAGCACCTAATTCCTCTAATTTATAATAAGATCTACTCTAGCATGTTTTTTATCAATCATTTTGGTTCATCCTTGTCTTGAACTAAGTGGGGGAAAGGGGTTAGATAGCCTTATCCTCGTATGTCACATGTTGTTGCCTCTATTGGCTAGTTGACTATATTTCATGTATATATAAGAGCAAGCTTGGGATGTGGACGACATTCCTTAAGTTGGATCGCACGTGACGTACTGAGTAATATTGAGCATTGTATTTTTGGGGGAAACCCTTCCATCCTATTGCATGATGTAGCTTACTGGAAACATATGACTTGGCCTAGGGCTTCCCGAGTAAGCTCTCATGTCTTCTTCTACTTTAAAAAAATTACTCATAGAAATGGTGTTAGAAATTGCTTTAAAGTGGGGGCATACATCGACACTCATGTTTCATTGTGCGATTTTCTTTCTTCTTGCAATAGATTCCTTTCTTGGTGGTGTCATTGGGTTTGATTTGCTCTAGGATAATGATGTTTATTCAACTTTTCCTCTCTTGGAAACATTAAGTACAATGTTCCCTAAGATGAGACCTTGCATTTTTCCTCTCTTGGAGACATTAAGCACAATTTTCCCTAAGAAGAGACCTTTCATGAACTAAGAAAAATCCATTTGAACACCCCTCTTTCCTAGTACATTTTATTTTTGTGCCTTATTAAATTCATGGAAGTAAGAATAACAACACGCTTTACTAGCCCTTGTGAGCATGCATTTTTCTTTTTGTCCTTATCATAGTCATGGGGGTATGACTTTGATATGGACCTCTTGGGGCTCACCTAGTGAACAACTAGCTTCACTAGCCCTTGTGATAATGGATTTTGTTTTCATAGTGGACAATGTGTTCCACTTGTAAACCTCTATTAGACAAATATCCTAGACCCGGTCCACAACACGTTGGACAGCTAGTCGAAGCTCAATCCACAACATTTTTCTTTTTCTTTTTTCCCTTTTCTTTTTTTTGTCTTTGATGGTGTTTGTTTGTGATCTGGTTATAGCTTCATATATCATCCACAAGTGTGTTCCTTTGTTCCATAGGATCTTGATCCTAGGGACTTGGCCACCCTCTTGGTTATTGTCATCCTATTTTACTAGCATTTATTCATTCGAACCCCTCTTGATTGTGTGGTTGGCTACTTTAGTGTGAGCTTGAAGAAATTTCATCCTCTCACTAAAGTGGGGGCTAAATGTAGTGTAGGAAAATGCATACCCTTGCATTTTCACACTTGTTTGGGCCTGCCTTGCTTTATTTATCCATATTTATGTCTTAATTGATCCTATTTTGCATCCACAAGCCTAATGAACTATATCTTCTTCTAGTTAATACCAAAAAACATCCAAAAAACATCAATGGATAAATGATAATTTAATGATTCTAGCTATGTGTCCTTGATTTTTGGACTGGGACTAATTAGACACCTAGGGAATCTTTTTCCCCCAAAGGTCTTGGGACCTTGATTTCAAAAGTGCCTTAAATTGGCCCCTTTTTGGAGTTTGTGCCCTGAGTTTCATGCCTCGGGACTAAGGTGCCACCTAGGGCATTTTAGTCCCCCTTGAGGTATTTTCAGGGTTTAATTTCAAATATTGGTAGGATTTAGCCTCCTTTAATTAATGAATTCATATGTTAGCTTGTTGTGATGTAATTTCAAGATATTAAGCATATATAAGTATAAATACAAGATTCCTTCTCTCATTTTCTCATAACAAGATATCTAAGCAATCTAATCATCTAGACATTCAAGCATCCAAGAATTCAAGAGCTTTTCATCAAGCATTTGGAGCCATCATCAAGATTCAAGCATCATATCAAAGATCTTCTTGCATCAAGTCTATTTTTGAGCTAACATTTCTGATGTAGGGTTTTAATTTAAGCAAGCAATTAAAGTCCATATATATCAAGCATTTCATTGATTCAAGATCCATATCCAAGCTAGCCATCTTACACAAGTTTATAGACTTCATAGCAATGGTTTGGTGAGTTGCAACATAGCACTTTGTCAATTCATCATTTCCCTTCATTCTATTTCATTTCAAGGTTTAATTACCAACAAGGGGTTTGACCAAGGAAAACCCCCATTTACTAACAATCAATAAAATTTTCCCCTCTTGTGTGTTTGTGATTGCAAATTTATTTTGAAGAATTGAAGACCATTTGAAGTACGGATTTGCAAAGTTGTCGTCTTCATGAAAAATCACCTACAAGCCAAATCTGAAAGTTTCAGAACTTGAAATAAGAAAAGAAGAAAGTGTAGACATCAAGCCTTAGGAACAAATTCAAATATTTTAGTAATTAAAAATAGGACTAATTTTCTACCTAGGGTGTCTTAGTCCTCCCAAAGTTATTTTGCATATATTCTTTCAGATCCGGTTTTGGCATTCAAAAATTTAGCATCTCCCCCCAAAAATAGTAGTAGGAATAATAAGACAGCAAGGGCATCTTAGTCCTCCATAACATTTTTTGTCAACTTCTTTGCATTTCTAGAATCCTCATCACATTTCCAAACTTCCCAAGTACACATTTCTTAACTTTCTATGGAATTATTTCATCATTTGCACTCATCATTTAGCTTACATTACCAGGTTTTGTGAGTTGAAGGTTAAGTTATCTTTTCCAAGATTTTGCTTGATGATGAAGCCCTCAAAGCTTAAAGAACCCCCTCCTAGGTCTTCCTTATTGAGAATTGAATCACCCTTTGGGTTGATAGTCAAACCAATTTGGATTCCTAGGACATAATTAAATGAATTGAGGAGAATAGTGGGCTCTTCTGCCACTCTATTTTTCTATAGTTCATGGTGAACTCGACACTTTAGAACATTCATTCATTTTTTTTGATTTGAAGTCCATTAAAATCCTAGATCTAGGTTGAATTCATTCTTGCATTGCATATTGCATTAGTGAAAGTGCATCTAGGGTTTCTCATATTTGCATTAGTGAAAGTGCATATAGGTTGCATTTTTTCTTTCTTGCATTGTCTTATCTCATTGAAAAACTAAAAAGTGTATTATTCATCATCCTAATTGCATTTTTATTGCATTTAATTGAAAAAAATTGTAATCAAACTTGCATTCAATTGCTTGTCACTTTTTCTTGCATTCATTTGCACATTTTTTAATTTCTAAACATAAGCTCCTTGAATAGGAAACTTGTGAATGTTGTGAACAATACAAATTTTGTTGTTTTTCTAAGAAAAACCCTTACTGGAACTAAAACGCCATTCCTAGTGTCTTAGTCCTTCTCTGGGTTTTTGGCTTAGATCCCTCTCTATGCTATTTGCTATCTGTTCTAATCCCTAGAACCTCAAAATTTCACCAATAGGACCAAGATGCCCTTACTGACGTCTTAGTCCCTATTGAATTTGAATTTCTAATGTTTAGGACTTGAAATTGCTTCTCTATGCTTCTATTTATTGCTTTCACTTTTCTCTTATAGTTTGCAAAATTGTTGTTATTCCAATTTCTCTCATTTCAAGTGTAATTATAAAAATAGGATATTGTGCTCATTGCACTTTCTTTGGCTTATCCCTTGCATGAGTTGTACTACTTGGTGTCCTACTGTCAATACTATGGTGAGACAAAGTGTGATACTCATGGAATCTTGTGATAAAACACTCCTTTTGGATATTGAATTATCAAGCTCTCTTACTTCTAGTGTTGGCATTAGTTCACTAGGTATGGACGATACCTTTGATACTTATTTTTCTATGCCTACCTTACCTACAAGTGCTATGCCAAGTTTTCAAACAATGGTTGATCATATCCCTCAAGAAAACATAATGAAAATTCATGAAGACCTAGCTCATTTATAAGATAGCATGAGTATTGAAAATATTTCAAACACTATCATACCTACCATAGATAGTCTTCACTGCATGATGGAAAGTGATGAAGGACTAAAAGTTGTGCATAAAGTAGTTCACATCTTTGGAAAAATACTTCCTTCCACCAATAATGGTGTTCAAGCTTCAAAAAATGTGCAAATCCAAGGAGGAAATCAAACTCCCCCCATTCAACCATAACCTCTATCTCCACTTATAAAAATCCTCAAGTGACCACAACAATGCAACCAACTAGCAATATATTTCCTGCCTCAAACATTTCCACTAGTGTTCCTTATACCTATGTGGCATCTAACCTTATTTATCCTCCTGTAAGAAATCCATTCATTGGTCCTTCCAACACATACACACCACCACCATATTCACATCCATATCAAACCACAAGCAATGATCCTATCATTAACCACCTCTTACAAAGAATTTCATCCATTCAATGTCAATTTTCCACCATAAATTAGAATCAAAATGGTCCACCTTCGTACTATGCTAGAATAAACCCCCTCTCTTTGGAGATATTGAGAACTCTGGTGCCACAAGATATAGAGATCCCTAGATTTGAGAAATATGGAGGAAAGGGTGATCCTACAAATCACATTAATGCCTTTACTACTTTGTGTAGTGACTTTATCCTCGAGGACAAACTTTTGGCTAAGCTTTTTCCCTGATCCTTGAAATATGTTTCCTTGGACTAGTTTTATCCATTACTAGACAACTCAATTCATTCATTTAATGAACTTGCTGAAGCCTTTATTAACCATTTCCAAGTAGATATGGTTCCTAAAATGACATTAACTGATTTGATGAGATGCAAGCAAAATGAGGGTGAAAAAGTCACTGACTTTATTTCACATTACTAATCACTTTGTTCCCAAATCAGGGTGAAGATTCTTGATTCTCACCTTCAAAAGATGTTCATAGAAAATTTACAAATTAAGATATGAGACGAGCTTACCATGATGAAATTCCCTTCATGCACTTGTGCACTGCCCTTTGAGATTATCAGAATTGCGTAGGTATTTGTGAACCAAAAACTACCCCTACCTATTCTGAAAAGTGCAAATCCTCAAATCAAAACACCTATCAACCCTTCAGAAGACAAAATAAAAGTTTCCTTCAACTAAATTCCACCTCCCAACCTACCCAATAGGTTGATACCCAAGTAGCTACTATAAAGAAGAGTAATCCTTATATCTTTGGGGATTCACAAAGACAATTTACCCCCTTACCCAACACACTTCACAACATCATGAATAGCTAATAAA
>VDFB02193867.1:601518301-601563330 GCA_007258455.2 Sequoia sempervirens | reverse complement strand
TACATTCATTGATTCTAGTTCATGCTAGATTACAGATCTACAATCCAAGGTTTCAACTAAGGTGTGGTGAGTTGTGACATTGCATTTATTCATTCATGATTCCTTTATGCATTTCTATTTCATTTCAAGGTTTAATTACCAAAATGGAGTTTGACTAAGGCAAACCCCTATTACCTAACAAAACAATATTTTTCTCTCCTTTGATGTGTGATTGCAGGTTTTAGGTTGAAGATTATTTGGAGAGAAAAATTACAATTTTTTTCGAAGTTATCAAAGTTGCAAAGAAAGTTGTCAAATCATGGAAACTAAGCTACATGATTTATTTCCAGCTTTCTGATAGTGCCCGACTCGGATCTGCGGGTGCAAACTAAGAAGAACATAATCTAGAAATTGATTTTCCAGAACCCTAGCTAGGAACCATTCACTATAGGGTGAATGAGTCCTTAGTGAGGCTTGTAAAATAAATTTTTGCAATAGGTACACAAAATTTGACCCTCTAAAAAACTTATTTTTCACTGCTATATCAATTAGGTTTATTTTCTAATTCTCATTTACATATTTTTACTTACATATTGAGTAAAATAGAGTAGAAATTTGGGTTCATCATTTTCCTTCCAATTTGGTGAACCTATTTTTCTTTATTTTTGTAGGAAATCCATCCAATAAATATTTGACATAGGACCTTTACCATAGTTGAGAGGATACTATCAAACATCCATCCAACAATCACCCCATTTGTTTAACTACATCCTTGAACTTAGGAGACCCTCCCACCATATTTCAAAATATAATCCTAATATGAGCTTAACTTGAATCTAAATTTGAGCTTTAGTACATCCACATATAATATCTTTTGATATCAAAAGAAATATTAATATTCATCCTTGTATATTATTCTAATCCATTCAATTTACCCTCTAATAATCTATTATAATCTCTATCATCCATTCTGATCTAATCCAATTTCATGAATTCTCATCCTCCCTCAACATGACTAAAAATAGTAATCAAGGGACCCCAAATACATTGATGATGATGATGATGAAAGTATTATTGATCAAGATGAGTATGAAATATACCCCTTTGATGCTATCATTGCTAGTAATCTTTCCCCAATAATCTTCCAAAAATCCTATCACTCATCCAAGCTATCCCATCATGCCTCCGTGGACACACATTAGAAATAATTATGCTTCCTTTAATAAGTAAAATATATTAGCTTCCCATTCCAAATTGAGCCATCTTATCCCTCATCCACATCTCCCTCTTATCTATCACTCACATATCCCTCTCATCTAATATCCATACCTCCATCTTCTTCCCTAGTCATATCTTAGCCTCTATCTTTATAGAACAACACTATCACCTTCATCTCTAGTCCAAATAAAAAATCCAATTATCCCCCAAACTATCTCCAAATCTATAATCCTAATATTCCACTCTATGATCCTAATCCTCCATCTACTTCCTCCTATCATAATCCACCATCTCATTCTTCCCATATTAATCCAAAATCCACACCCTCCTATCTCAATCCACCATCCATTTCTTCCTCTCACTGCACCTTCCAATCCCTCATACCTTAATCCTCCTTCCAATCCATCATGCTTTCATCCTCCATCTAATATTTATCACCCCACTAATACTAATCCTCCACCTACTCTTAGTTCTCCATTCATTTTCAACCCAACATCTAATCCTAACTATCCAATCTATAATCCTAATCCTCCACCTACTCCTAATCCTTCATCTATTCCCAACCCACCACCTAAGCCTAAAATATACAAGTATCTCATTATATATTTCATCCAAGGACTCTTAGAAAATAATTCATCACCAAATACAAATCCCAATGTTGTGGCATCATTTCACCCCTCCACCATGTGTTGTCATTAGTTATGAGGCTCTTATCCATCCCACACCTATTATTTTTTTCCCCACTCCTAACACCATCCAAACCAATCAAATCCATCCAATCCCCATCTCCTAATCCTAGCATTATCTAACCCATTAAAACCATCCAACTCCTACCCTCATATCCCACTCTTAGCATTAACCAAACCCACTCATACACTTTGTAAATATTTTGTCCTTCCATCCACCCCATTTGAAGAGTCTGTCTAGTAATCCTCCACCATCACACCACCCACATAAGTTTAAACATGCTAAGGGATTGTTCCAAAGCATACAAATAGATACCATCATCAAAGTCAAGATATTACCATCACATCTAATCCATCTCCCACTCTCTTAACATCCCCTCATCCACATCAAGATCCTACCATCCCACCTAATCCATCTCATAATCCTTAACATCCCCTCATCCAAGTTATGATCCTTCCATACCATATACTTCATCTAATGATCCTTTATCACCTCTTATCCAAACTATTCCAACAATACCTCCATATCCCCTCGGTTCTCTTCTTTCACCCATGGTGGTAATCTTGTAGAAAAAGAGAAAGGCATATCCATCACATGACCTCCTCCATATAATAATAGACTTGCATCATGATTCCCAAATAACAAGCATCCTACTATAAAGTATATGCTCAAGACCATAAACTATCAAGAAAATTCCTTAGAGCTTAATGAGCAAGGCACATTGGAGCCCATCAATATCAAATAAAATCTATGAGAAAAAGGCCTTGGCTACATATCTCAAGGCGCACAATCTAAAATTGTTGGTACAACCTTTGTACAACTAATCAATCCTTTTCCAAAAGAAAAATAGGTGCTTTCGATCACTTCTCCAAACCATTTATTTCCATCCCTTCTCCTCCATCACACACACCTAAAAATGTTATTGATATCCCTCCATCCTCCAAATCCATTTTGGTTCCTTATGTCCCACCATCCACCATCACACATCCTCCATCTACAGAGCACATTTTCAGACATCATAGGAAGCATGGATGATACACCATGAAATTCCAAATGTAAGCTAACTTAAGGTAATAATTATTACTAGGTTGGATGATATATGATTTCATAGTGTTTTGGAGGGTATCCTAAGGATCTAAAGTAATTTATAATGAGATTGTGCATTTATAATTTTATTTGACTAGAAAAATGGAAGATAATAAGCCTCTTCTTTGTCTAGTATGATATTTAATCTCAATCCTCATTTTATTGATTGAACAATATAGATATATTTATTTAACTATAATATAAATTTAATAGGTGAATATGTTATCTTAACTTGTGAAATAAATTTCAACCTAGTATGATATTAATTCACAAAAAAATATTATGTGTCATGTGTGTATTTTTATTTTATATCTATCAAGATGTGATTAGAGTTTCAAAATATATTTTTATTGGTATTGTTAAATTATTCTCTCTAACAAACTTAGAATTTTGGAAATCCAAGTGTAGTGTATAATTTTAATCCCTTTCTTGTGAGTATAGTTTACTCATGTAGTACATGTAAAGTGTACCTTTTGAATTTTGATGTCTTTTGATTATTGATGAAATTATTTAAATATATGTAAGAGTAAATACTATTTTTTTACAAGTATTCTAGCTATTATGTTTTGATATCTATTTATCATGTGACCTTTCAGAGTCATGCTTGATTTATTGTTAAAGTTGATCTCATTTAATACCTTATGGTTAGAATTGATATTTATTTCATTATGCTATTTTTTTTATATAATTGAGGTGGTTATTATTGTGTTTTAATTTATTTCCATGTATCTTTATAATTTTATTTTTCATCATGCTCATGATGGTCATTTAATAGGGTGAGTGCATGGAAATGGTGTTAAAAAAGTGGCCAAATGGTCAATTTTCTAAATAGAAAGCTCATGTTATTTTGAAAATTGTATAACATGATCATGTTATGGATTGGTAAATACCAAGCCATAACATGCTCATTTTTTTTCCCTTATAAAATATGAGAGTGATTTATAAGGCACAAAACATGAGTACATTTTATGAACCATGAAAAAAGAGTACACTTTGTGACTCATAAGGCACAAACATGTTTTGTGGCTTATAAAATGCACTAACATTTTATATCTCTATTCCACATATATTAATATTATTATTTTTTTCTTCCTACATCACTATATCACTTATTCCAAATTCTTATCATATATGTATTATACTGATTGTATATTGGGAGAATGGATTTTCCCCCTTGAAATGCTAGGATATATTGCCAAAATCAATTAATTACATCTAAATCACCTAGCTTATAAATTTCCATATTGTCATTGCAACATGTTGTGAAATATCTTTTTAACAATTGGGTTCACTAGCAACCTCATTACATTCTTCTCTCCATGTTTCCTTTGTAGAACTACCATCAAAATGAACACTTGGATTCATGAATTCATTTATAGTGTGGTGTAGGAGCACCTTGTGCATTTTATGCCTCCAATAGGCAATCATGTAAATTTGAATTTTCAGTCATGTAATACTTGTAAAATGGTCATGTGTGGACCCATTCAATTGTAGAACTACCATCAAAATGAACACTTGGATTCATGAATTCATTTATAGTGTGGTGTAGGAGCACCTTGTGTATTTTATGCCTCCAATAGGCAATCATGTAAATTTGAATTTTCAGTCATGTAATACTTGTAAAATGGTCATGTGTGGACCCATTCAAGTGTATTTGAGTTTGTATTAGGTCCCTAGGAGGTTAAGGAAGTTAATTTGCAAAAGTTGTCCTTTTGTTGCAAAAATGCAAAAATGAAAGAATGTGAAGAGTCATTTGGGTAAAGGGAAGGTTTGTTATTGGGAATTGAAGGGGAAGCTATAGTAACTGATGTAACATCTTATAAAGGCCCTATGAAGGCGAGAAAATAATTGGAGCTTATATCTTGAAGGAAATTTTGAATAAAGAACCTTGTTTTTTGCAGTTACGTCATTTTTCTTCTTGTTTGCAAGCACTGTACGGATAGTACAACACTCCTAGGTTGTAAATATTGATTTTTCTTCACAGTTATTTGCATTAGAATCCATTTGGAAGAGTTTTAAATAGTTTTCATCAAATTTTGAGGATTTAAGAGCATTTTAACTATAAACTGATTTAGTAACCCCCAAATCAAGGGTTTGAGAGTCTAAGTTGTATTTTCTAGCCATTCCACTGATGGAGGATAGATAGATCGGTGAAATGGGTTAATATATAGTTTTTTTAGTGTTGTGTGTGTTAGAAGATGCATGGGAAGAAAAGATATAGAGATTTTTTTGTTGTCCTAGTTGGTTTTCATTGGTTTTTCATTCAAAAGTGATGGCTAAATGATGGAGTTGGTTAAAAATGTAGGGTTAAAGGCTTGGAGATGGTTTATTTACCATGTATAGACATATCTTGAGATGTTTGAAGCTGTGGAAAGGTATTTTTAGGTTTGAAATGCATTGAACCATTAAACCCATGTAACACATAGACAAAAATGTCCTAGAACGAGGGTTTTACCTTTTAGTGCATTAAGAGTCTTTCTATCTACAAATGTTGTTGAATCTATAGTTTTAGAGACTAATTAAGGATTTTTAGTGGGTATTATGGGTAGATAATTTTCTTAATAGAGACATGCTTTGTAATTTAGGCCTAATTAAGCCTAAAATCTATGAGATAGTCATTTTTTTTTATATTCTTTCCAAAATAACATACCCTGAGTTTGAAGTATGTTTTAGATAGCCTAAATGGGTCCTTGAAACTATGTTTAGTTTGGAGAATCTCTATTTCATTTAAAATTTATGCTCGATTTCTAAACTATGGACTACTATTAGAGTTTTGGCCTTTGAGTGCAAGGAATTGAGAATCTGATGGAACTATGTTATGAAAGAGTGTTATTGGTTTGTTGCAGTAAACAACAAGATGATTAAGGTAAATATTGGTCTGGTAAGAGTTTTGAAGAAATATTTTGAAGTTTTGGTGTCTTTTAGCCATGTGGAATCAAGTTGCAAAAGAGTGTATTTTGGTGTATAGTCATGTGATCTTCTCAAGTTTGAGTTTTGGGTCTTAAGAACCTTTAAATTTTGTAGATGCTCTGCATCATAGTGAATGATGTGTAGTGTAGGAAAATGCATACCCTTGCATTTTCACACTTTTTTGGGCTCTCCTTTTATTTATCCTTATTTATGTCTTAATTGGTCCTATTTTGCATCCAAAATCCTAATGAATTATATCTTTTTATGGCTTATATTGACAAAACTCAAAGGCAAAATGATAATTTAATGATTATGGTTGTGTCTCAAATTTTTGGGTCGGGACTAAGATGCCACATAGGGCATCTTTGTCCCCCAAAGGTCTTGGGACTTTGATTTCATGTGCACCTTAAATGGGCCCCTTTTTGGAGTAAGTGCCTCGAGTTTCATGCCTCAGGACTAAGATGCCACCTAGGGTGTCTTAGTCCCCCCTAAGGTATTTTCAAGATTTAATTTCAAATCTTGGCAAGATTTAGCCTCTTTTAATTAATGAACTCATATGTTGGCTTGTTGTGGTGTAATTTTGGGATATTAAGCATGAATAAGTATAAATACAAGGCCTCCTCTCTCATTTTCTCATAACAAGATATCTAAGAAATATAAGCACTCCAAGCATTGAAGAATTTAGTCATTCCAGAGTAATTCATCAAGAATTTGGAGCATCTTCAAGATTCAAGCATCATATCAAAGATCTTCTTGCATCATGTGTATTTTTGAGCTAACATTTGTGATCTAGGGTTTTGATTCAAGCAAGCAATTCAAGTCCATATCTATCAAGCATTCCTTTGATTTAAGATCCACATTCAAGCTAGGAATTTCACACAAGTTTGTAGATTTCATAACAAGGGTTTGGTGAGTTGTAACATTTCATGTTGTTCATTCATCATTTCCCTTTATTATTTTATTTCATTTCAAGGTTTAATTAACAACAAGGGGTTTGACCAAGGAAAATCCCCATTTACTAACAATCAACAAGTTTTTCCCCTCTTGTGTGTTTGTGATTGTATATTTAGGTTGAAGACTTGAAGATCATTTGAAGTGCAAAGTTACATTGCAAAGTTGTCATCTTCACGGAAACTCACTGGTGCAGGGGCACCATGGCAATTTTGCTTAATTGATGTAGTTAGGTGTTTATATTTGATTTTTGTGTGTTTTGTCATATGGTTGATGCAATAATGTCTGATTATGACCATTTTTTTATGTGTGTGAGTCATATAGGGTCATTTAGTGGTGTTTTGTAAACATTGTCACAATGGTGTAAAAGTTTCTTTGCAACTTGATAAATTTTACTTTGTGGGGAATATGAACGGTCATTCATTTGAATTGAAGTTGTAGACCATTGGGATTCAGTTGGAAATCATTTAAAAGGCCTCAAAAAAATTGAGAAAACATTGTTGAAGCATTTTGGAGGACAAGCAATACAAAAACACTCTGTTTTATGTAGTTTTCCAGTTATGTATGGCCCCATACAATTGAGTTGTGATCTAAAATTAATGTGAAAAGTTTTTATAGTGTATCTAATTTGATTTGGATGTGCTATTGTTTATTTCCATTGAGAAATAAGGGAGTTTCAAGTAATTTTCTGGAAACTACTTGAGAAACCCTAAGTTTAAGGGCTTGTAACAAAAATCATGTTTAGTAGCCCATTCCACCATTGAATTTTGGCCAAACTTGGTGGAATTGAGGGAATTAGTTTTCTTTTAATGTTTTTGTTGTTTTTTGCAGTAGAGGATGGACTTTGGGGTGGTTTTTTCCATTCCCTAGTCTAATATCTTCATGTGTTTGGCTTAGGTAGGTTAGAGATATTGTAGGACAACAAGATTGTGATGAGTTTTGGTGGAATAAAATACATATTGGGACCCTATGTGACATGTTGAAGCTTATGGAGTGAAGATTTAGGGTGTGGTGATTCAATTTCTGATAGGTGCTTTGGAAAAGTGGCCTAACTTAGCCTTGTTTTAGTGTAGCAGAGCTATTTTCAAGGAAGTGTTTCAAAACAACCATATTCTCAATTGAGATATGTTAAATTGAGCCTAATGGGTATCTGAGATGGTCGAGGGTTTGAGGAGAAACAAAATTCTGTAAAAGATATTTCCAAAGAACTAGGTTTGGAGACCTAGAAGTTGAAGATAAGAGAACTTGTGGAATACACCATAGTTGGGGTTTAAAACCTCAAAGTAGTTGTTGAATTGTGTTGAAATGTGTTGTTTGAACCTATTCCACCCCTACTCTACATCACTCACCTATAGGCCAATTCCATAAGTTTCGGGATTTGAGATCTGAGAAGAAGGAAGTGTAGACATTGAGCCTTAGGATAACTTCTGAGATTCCAAAAATTCAGAACAAGACTAAGTTGCCACCTAGGGAATTTTAGTCCTCCTGAAATTATTTTATAGAGATTATTTCAAATCTAGTTCTGGCATCCGAAGACTCAACATCTCCCCTAAAAAATAGCAGTGGGACTAAGACAACAGTAAGGGCATCTTAGTCCTCTATAGCAATTTCTGACAACATTTTTTCATTTCTAGAATCCTCTTCACATTTCTAGACTTCCCATGTACACACATCCTAACTCCCTATGTATAATTTCATCATTTAGCTTGCATCATTAGGTTTTGTAAGTTGAATGTTAAAGTGTCTTTTCCAAGCATTTGCTTGGTGGTGAACCCCTCAAAGCCTAAAGAACCTCCTCGTAGGTCTTCCATGTTGAGAATTGACTCACCCTTTGGGTTGATAGTCAATCCAATTTGGGATCCTAGGAAATTATTGAGTGACCAAGAGAGAATAGCGGTGGGCACTCCCAGTTCCCATTTTCGCTTCAGTTCATTTTGGTATGTAGTGTAGGAAAATACATACCCTTGCATTTTCACACTTTTTTGGGCTTGCCTTGCTTTATTTATCCCTATTTATGTCTTAATTGGTCCTATTTTGCATCCATAAGCCTAATGAACTATATCTTTTTCTGGCTAATCCCAAAAAACATCAATGGATAAATGGTAATTTAATGATTCTAGTTGTGTTTCCTTGATTTTTGGACTATGACTAATAAGAAACCTAGGGTGTCTTTGTTCCCCAAAGGTCTTGGAACCCTGATTTCAAAAGTTCCTTAAAGTGGCCCCCTTTTTGGAGTCTATGCCCTGAGCTTCATGCCTCGGGACTAAGATGCCACCTAGGGCATCTTAGTCCCCCTTAAGGTATTTTCAGGATTTAATTTCAAATATTGGCATAATTTAGCCTCCTTTAATTGATAAATTCATATGTCGGCTTGTTGTGGTGTAATTTTGGGACATTAAGCATATATAAGTATAAATACAAGGTTCTTTCTCTCATTTTATCATAACAAGATATCTAAGCAATCTAAGCATCCAAACATTCAAGAGAATTTCATCAAGCATTTGGAGCCATCATCAAGATTCAAGTATCATATCAAAGATCTTCTTGCATCATGTGTGTTTTTGAGCTAACATTTCTGATGTAGGGTTTTGATTGAAGAAAGAAATTCAAGTCCTTACCTATCAAGAATTCCTTTGATTCAAGATCCATATCCAAGCTAGCCATCCCACACAAGTTTACAAAATTCATAGCAAGGGTTTGGTGAGTTGCAACATAGAACTATTTTCATTCGTCATTTCCCTTCATTATTCTATTTCATTTCAAAGTTTAATTACCAACTAGGGGTTTGACCAAGGAAAACCCCCATTTACTAAAAATCAACTAATTTTTCCCCTCTTACATGTTTGTGATTGTAGATTTAGGTTGAAGACTTGAAGATCATTTGAAGTGGAAAGTTGCATTTCAAAGTTGTCATCTTCATGGAAACTCACCTATAGGACAAATATGGAAGTTTTGAAACCTGAAATTAGAGAAGAAGAAAGTGTAGACATCAAGCCTCAGGACCACATTCAGATATTTCAAAAATTTAGAATGGGAATAAGTCACCAACTAGGGCGTCTTAGTCCTCCTGAAGTTATTTTGTAGAGATTCTTTCAGATCTAGTTCTGGCATCCAAAGATTTAGCATCTCCCCTGAAAAACAACAATGGGACTAATAAGACACTAAGGGTGTCTTAGTCCTCCATAGCATATTTTGACAACTTCTTTGCATTTCTAGAATCCTCATTACATTTCCAAACTTCCTAGGTACACATATCCTAACTTGTTGTGGCTTTATTTCATCATTTTCACTCATTATTTAGCTTACATTATTAGGTTTTGTGAGTTGAATGTTAAGTTGTATTTTCCAAGCTTTTGTTTGGTGGTGAACCCCTCAAAGCTTAAAGAACCCCCTCCTAGGTCTTCCTTGTTCACAATTGACTCACCCTTTGGGTTGATAGTCAATCCAATTTGGATTCCTACGACATAATTGAATGACTTAAGGAGAATAGTGGGCTCTTCCCCCACTCTATTTTTTTACGGTTCATTTTGGTGAACCCAACATTTTTGAGCATTCATTTTCTGATTCGGGGTCCATTAAAGTCCTAGATATAGGTTGCATTAATTCTTACATTGCATCTTGCATTAGTGAAAGTGCATATAGGGTTTCTCATTTTTCATTAGTGAAAGTGCATATAGGTTGCATTTTTGCTTTCTTGCATCATTTTCTCCCATTCAAAAACTAAAAACTGCATTGTTCATCATTCTAATTTCATTTAGAAACATTGTTATTGCATTCAAAATTAAAAAAATTGCATTCAACTTTGTATTCAATTGCTTGTCATTAGTTACTTTTTCTTGCATTAATTTTCACATTTTCCTATTTCTAAACATTAGCTCCCTAAATAGGCAACCTGTGAACATTGTAAATAATCTAGATTTAAAAAAACTCCTATGAATAAAATGCCCTTCCTAGTGTCTTAGTCCCTCTTAGGGTTTCTGGCTCAGAATCTTCTCTCTACTATTTTTTATTTGTTTCAATCCTTGGAACCTCATAATTTCACCAGTAGAATCAAGACCCCCCTTAGTGGCATCTTAGTCCATGTTGACTTTGACTTTGTAGTTTTTAGGGTTTGAAACTACTTTTATGTGCTTCAGTTTGCTTCCATTGGTTATCTGTTTCAGTGGGTTGACTTTTTGTTTCATGCATTTTACTGAATCTAGCTTAAATTTCCCCATTTCATGCATTTCTCAATTCCAAATTTTCATTTACAACATTTCATCTTTCAGGTTCTTGCATAGTGTAATAAAAAAATTACCTTGTTTCAAATGTGAAAATTGCATTTCATTTTATGTTATATAATTACACTTTTCCATGTTGACATGTTTTCTTTCAAGATATGTGGCTTTAATATGGTTAAAAATGGATTGCATAAGTACAAAATCCCCTCTTATGAGTTCAATCTAGAGTACAATAGTGAGTTCATTAAGAAACACGTTAGTCATCCTTCTACTATCTTTCATAGTTATGAGAACATCTTAGAGAAAAATGAACAAACAATTGATATAATTATTAATATTGCATTGCCTATTGGTGAGTATGATATAATGCAAGAAGATACAAGCATATACAATCATGAAAACCATAATTGTTCTTCTCCTGATGCATCTCCTACTAGTGAAAAAGGTATCTTGGTGAAAGAAGACACAATCATGGTGGGCCATGAGAGTCTTGATTGTCTCTCTCCTCCTCCCCCTTGGGAAGATAGTATGATGCAAGAAGATGAGATCATTTCCACCACTTTTCTTATCCTAAATCCATCTCTCAACACCTCCCCTAATTGCACGAAGGCTTTAGTAAAAGAGGATACAATCGTTAACAATCATGAAAATCACATTTTTTAGGAGGACATGTGGATTGAAAGTGATAACCTTATCTCTCTCCTTCCTAATGTCCCTAACATTTGGAAATAAATATTTGAGCAAAAGCATTTAACCATTCATAATGATGAAAATCATAGTTTTCCTTGTCTTGATGCCTCCCCTACTTGTGATAAATCTACTTTATAAAATTTAACCATGGAATGCAATGAAAATCTTACAATATCTCCTACTAGGGTAGATAGTGTGGTACAAGAGAATGAGACCCTAGAAAATAATAATGAAATCACTGACAATAAGGACAATCACATTTATCCTTCTCCTGATATCTCTCCTAGTTGTGAAGAAGATATTTCAGTGTTAGAAGATCAAAGCTACAAGAGCCACAAGAATCATATTTGCCTCTCTCCCTCTAGAGAAAAAATTATTGAACAAGAGAATGACATTGATCATTCCCCTACTTACGATGAAGTCATTTTGGAAAAAAATACTTGAATGTCAAGAATATTTGGTTTGTAGTTCTACTAAAAACTCTCCTAGGGAAGATATCATGGTGCAAGAAAATGAGAAAATTGACAACAATAATTCCTTAGATGAAGATGATGAAGTGGCATTAGAATCCTCTTCACTAAGACATCATGAAATATCTTATGAGGTTATGCATATTGGATACCCCTTGGAGTACTCTCCCGAGCCTAAACTTATCATTTATCCACCCTCTCAAGAATCACAAGTTAAAAAAAAACCCATCCTTATCCTTGAACCATGTAAGAAAAATGTTTCACAACAATTGAGTTACAATACCATTGCTCATACATACACACTAGGAACAATCCACAACCAATACAAACACCTTCAACATCCCTCCCATTGCCTAATCCTATCTTACCAAGGCCCCCTCATTTTCCTTCACAAATTCAAAAGTAGTATGATCTTGTTGAACAACTTTAGAATACTCCTGCAAAGATATCCCTATGGGACTTGATTCAAAATTCACCTAATTATCACTTTATGCTTCAAATATCCTTGCAACAAGTTTTGGTTCCCTCTAGTGCAAACTCGAATGACATAGCAACAATGATTCAAAGAATAAATGCTGACATTTTTTCCACCAAAGTGAGCTCCCTCCTTTGGAAGTGCAAAAACAATATGATGCTTTCATGATCATAGCTCAATACAATAGCATAGGGATAAAGCGAACCCTTGTTGATAATGGCTCCACCCTTAATGTGTGTAGTATAAATCTTTTGGATAAGCTTTGGGTCGATAAATAAAATATCCAAGCCGCCTCTTTATCTATTAGTGGCTTTGATAATGTGGGAAAATGATCACTTGGAGTGATCTCATTACCTATTAAATATTGATAAAGTTACATTACAAACCCTGATCCATGTTATCCTTGATGATCTTTCATACAATCTTCTTTTAGGCAGACCATGGATTATGAGATGCATGTTGTGCCCTCTACCCTTCATTGTATCATGAAATATGTCTACAACTAAAAAATATTATATAGTCAAAGCTGACCCTAAACCAAAAATTTATTTGAACATTGAGAAAGGTAAAGAGAATCCTTTTAAAAAATTGACACCAATTACACAAGTGGAACCCATGCAACATAAAGATAATGAAAAACATACTAAGGAAATCATGAAGCTATTAGAATATGATTAGGGTTCCTTAGATTTTGAACCATTATTCATGGGAGAATACAAGATCATAAACAAAGATTCAAATAAGGGAAAAAAAAGTAGTAATGTCAACACAAAATTTGGAAGACCCTTTGAAAGCATCCACCTCAACCACTTTAAAACAAAAGAAAACAAATTGCACAACAAACTTTGATGAGATAGACTATCAAAAACCACCAAATCCAAAAATAAATGAAAAAAATTTATGGAAAAGGTTATGAGCTTATGAAAAAACTTGGATATAGTGGAAAAGGATGTGGTGCTAGAGAACAAGGTATCCATGTCCTTGTAGAGCCTCAAATGCAAGAAAAGACTAGTGGTCTTGGTTATTGTCCTTTGATAGAAATAAACAAGCCTTCACTTACCATCAACACTCTTATAAAAGAGACCTCTAAGGTGACTTTAATAGTAGTGCATCTTGAAATGATAAACACTAGTGGTCTTTATTATTATGCTTTGAAAGAAAAAAAGAAGTCCTCACTTAAAATTAATGTCATCACAAAAAAAACTAATGATTCAAGTTCATTAGATTTTACACCTTCCTTCAAAGAAGAGATATCTTTGTCACAAACAAAGCAACATCCCCTACTTTTGATCAAGAAAGTATCTTGTTGAGACTCTTCCAAGATCATTTGATATACCTCCCTCCAAGAACATGAAATAAATTTTATTATAAACAATCATTTTGTGCATATCTAGAGTTCATGGTCATTCTACTAATGAATGTAAGGCTTTAAGTGATAAAATACAACATCTTAAGGAGTTTGGTACTCTCCCTAGTGTTGAAGCACCTAATTCCTCTAATTTATACTAAGATCTACTCTAGCATGTTTTTTATCAATCATTTTGGTTCATCCTTGTCTTGAACTAAGTGGGGGAAAGGGGTTAGATAGCCTTATCCTTGTATGTCACATGTTGTTGACTCTATTGGATAGTCGACTATATTTCATGTATATATAAGAGTAAGCTTGGGATGTGGACAACATTCCTTAAGTTGGCTCGCATGTGACATACTGAGTAATATTGAGCATTGCATTTTTGGGGGAAACCCTTCCATCCTATTGCATGATGTAGCTTACTGGAAACATATGACTTGACCTAGGGCTTCCTGAGTAAGCTCTCATGTCTTCTTCTACTTTAAAACAATTACTCACAGCAATGGTGTTAGAAATCGCTTTAAAGTGGGTGCATACATCGACACTTATGTTTCATTGTGCGATTTTCTTTCTTCTTGCAATACATTCCTTTCTTGGTGGTGTCATTGGGTTTGATTTCCTTTGAGATAATGATATTTATTCAACTTTTCCTCTCTTGGAAACATTAAGTACAATGTTCCCTAATATGAGACCTTGCATTTTTCCTCTCTTGGAGACGTTAAGCAAAATTTTCCCTAAGAAGAGACCTTTCATGAACTAAGAAAAATCCATTTGAACACCCCTCTTTCCTATTACATTTTATTTTTGTGCCTTATTAAATTCATGGAGGTAAGAATCACAACACTCTTCACTAGCCCTTATGAGCATGCATTTTTCTTTTCGTCCTTATCATAGTCATGGGGGTATGACTTTGATATGGACCTCTTGGGGCTCACCTAGTGAACAACTAGCTTCACTAGCCCTTGTGAGAATGCATTTTGTTTTCATAGCGGACAGCGTGTTCCACTTGTAAACCTCTATTAGAAAAATATCCTAGACCTGGTCCACAACACATTGGACAGCTAGTCAAAGCTTGATCCACAACATTTTTCTTTTTCTTTTTTTCCCTTTTCCTTTTTCTATCTTTGATGGTGTTTGTTTGTGATCTGGTTATAGCTTCATATATCATCCACAAGTGTGTTCCTTTGTTCCATAGGATCTTGATCCTGGGGACTTGGCCACCCTCTTGGTTATTGTCATCCTATTTTACTAGCATTTGTTCATTCGAACCCCTCTTGTTTGTGTGGTTGGCTACTTTAGTGTGAGTTTCAAGAAATTTCATCCTCTCACTAAAGTGGGGGCTAAATGTAGTGTAGGAAAATGCATACCCTTGCATTTTCACACTTGTTTGGGCCTGCCTTGCTTTATTTATCCATATTTATGTCTTAATTGGTCCTATTTTGCATCCACAGGCCTAATGAACTATATCTTCTTCTGGTTAATACCAAAAAACATCAATGGATAAATGATAATTTAATGATTCTAGCTACATGTCCTTGATTTTTGGACTGGGACTAATTAGACACCTAGGGAATCTTTTTCCCCCAAAGGTCTTGGGACCTTGATTTCAAAGTGCCTTAAAGTGGCCCCTTTTTGGAGTTTGTGCCCTGAGTTTCATGCCTCGGGACTAAGGTGCCATCTAGGGCGTCTTAGTCCCCCTTAAGGTATTTTTGGGGTTTAATTTCAAATCTTGGTAGGATTTAGCCTCCTTTAATTAATGAATTCATATGTTAGCTTGTTGTGGTGTAATTTCAAGATATTAAGCATATATAAGTATAAATACAAGATTCCTTCTCTCATTTTCTCATAACAAGATATCTAAGCAATCTAATCATCCAGACATTCAAGCATCCAAGAATTCAAGAGAATTTCATCAAGCATTTGGAGCCATCATCAAGATTCAAGCATCATATCAAAGATCTTCTTGCATCATGTCTATTTTTGAGCTAACATTTCTGATGTAGGGTTTTAATTCAAGCAAGCAATTAAAGTCTATATATATCAAGCATTTCATTGATTCAAGATCCATATCCAAGCTAGCCATCTTACACAAGTTTACAGACTTCATAGCAATGGTTTGGTGAGTTGCAACATAGCACTTTGTCAATTCATCATTTCCCTTCATTCTATTTCATTTCAAGGTTTAATTACCAACAAGGGGTTTGACCAAGGAAAACCCCCATTTACTAACAAGCATAAATTTTTTCCCCTCTTGTGTGTTTATGATTGCAAATTTACGTTGAAGAATTGAAGACCATTTGAAGTGCGAATTTGCAAAGTTGTCATCTTCATGAAAAATCACCTACAAGCCAAATCTGAAAGTTTCAGAACTTGAAATCAGAAAAGAAGAAAGTGTAGACATCAAGCCTTAGGAACACATTCAAATATTTCAGAAATTCAAAATAGGACTAATTTTCCACCTAGGGTGTCTTAGTCCTCCCAAAGTTATTTTGCATATATTCTTTCAGATCCGGTTTTTGCATCTAAAAATTTAGCATCTCCCCCCAAAAATAGTAGTAAGAATAATAAGACAACAAGGGCATTTTAGTCCTCCATAGAATTTTTTGACAACTTCTTTGCATTTCTAGAATCCTCATCACATTTCCAAACTTTCCAGGTACACATATCCTAACTTTCTATGGAATTATTTCATCATTTGCACTCATCATTTAGCTTACATTACTAGGTTTTGTGAGTTGAAGGTTAAGTTATCTTTTCCAAGCTTTTGCTTGATGGTGAAGCCCTCAAAGCTTAAAGAACCCCCTCCTAGGGCTTCCTTATTGAGAATTGACTCACCCTTTGGGTTGATAGTCAAACCAATTTGGATTCCTAGGACATAACTGAATGAATTGAGGAGAATAGTGGGCTCTTCCACCACTCTATTTTTCTATGGTTCATGGCGAACCCAACACTTTAGAACATTCATTCATTTTTTCTGATTTGGATTCCATTAAAATCCTAGATCTAGGTTGAATTCATTCTTGCATTGCATGTTGCATTAGTGAAAGTGCATCTAGGGTTTCTCATATTTGCATTAGTGAAAGTGCATATAGGTTGCATTTTTTCTTTCTTGCGTCATCTTATCTCATTGAAAAACTAAAAAGTGTATTATTCATCATCCTAATTGCATTGTTATTGCATTTAAAATTGAAAAAAACCATAATCAAACTTGCATTCAATTGCTTGTCACTTTTTCTTGCATTCATTTGCACATTTTTTTATTTCTAAACATAAGCTCCTTGAATAGGAAACTTGTGAATGTTGTGAACAATACAAATTTTGTTGTTTTTCTAAGAAAAACCCTTACTAGAACTAAAACGCCATTCCTAGTGTCTTAGTCCTTCTTTGGGTTTTTGGCTTAGATCCCTCTGTGTGCTATTTGCTATTTGTTCTAATCCCTAGAACCTCAAAATTTCACTAGTAGGACCAAGATGCCCTTACTGATGTCTTAGTCCCTGTTGACTTTGAATTTCTAATTTTTAGGACTTGCAATTGCTTCTCTATGCTCCTATTTATTGCTTTCACTTTTCTCTTATAGTTTTCAAAATTGTTGTTATTCCAATTTCTCTCATTTCAAGTGTAATTGTAAAAATAGGATATTGTGCTCATTGCACTTTCTTTGGCTTATCCCTTGCATGAGTTGTACTACTTGGTGTCCTACTATCAATACTATGGTGAGACAAAGTGTGAGACTCATGGAATCTTGTGATAAAACACTCCTTTTGGATCTTGAATTATCAAGCTCTCTTACTTCTAGTGTTGGCATTAGTTCACTAGGTATGGACCATACCTTTGATACCTCTTTTTCTATGCCTACCTTACCTACAAGTGCTATGCCAAGTGTTCAAACAATGGTTGATCATATCCCTCAAGAAAACATAATGAAAATTCATGAAGACCTAGCTCATTTATAAGATAGCGTGAGTATTGAAAATATTTCAAACACTATCATACCTACCATAGATAGTCTTCACTACATGAGGGAAAGTGATGAAGGACTAAAAGTTCTGCGTAACATCACATCTTTGGAAAAATCCTTCCTTCCACCAATAATGGTGTTCAATCTTCAAAAAATGTGCAAAGCCAAGGAGGAAATCAAACTCCCCCCCATTCAACCATAACCTCTATCTCCACTTATAAAAATCCTCAAGTGACCACAATAATGCAACCAACTAGCAATATATTTCCTACCTCGAACATTTCCACTAGTGTTTTTTTATACCTATGTGGCATCTAACCTTATATCTCCTCTCGTAAGAAATCCATTCACCGGTCCTTCCAACACATACACACCACCACCATATTCACATCCATCTCAAACCACAAGTAATGATCCTATCATTAACCACCTCTTACAAAGAATTTCATCCATTCAATGTCAATTTTCCACCATAAATCAAAATCAAAATGGTCCACTGTCATACTATGCCAAAATAAACCCCCTCTCTTTGGAGATATTGAGAACTCTGGTGCCACAAGATATAGAGATCCCTAGATTTGAGAAATATGGAGGAAAGGGTGATCCTGCAAATCACATTAATGCCTTTACTGCTTTGTGTAGTGACTTTATCCTCGAGGACAAACTTTTGGCTAAGCTTTTTCCCTGATCCTTGAAATATGTTTCCTTGGAATAGTTTTCTCCATTACCAGACAACTCAATTCGTTCATTTAATGAACTTGCTGAAGCCTTTATTAACCATTTCCAAGTAGATATGGTTCCTGAAATGACATTAGCTGATTTGATGAGATGCAAGCAAAATGAGGGTGAAAAATTCATTGACTTTATTTCACATTACTAATCACTTTGTTCCCAAATCAGTGTGAAGATTCTCGATTCTCACCTTCAAAAGATGTTCATAGAAAATTTACAAATTAAGATACGAGACAAGCTTACCATGATGAAATTCCCTTCATGCACTTGTGCACTGCCCTTCGAGATTATCAGAATTGCATAGGTAGTTGTGAACCAAAAACCACCCCTACCTATTCTGAAAAGTCCAAATCCTCAAATCAAAATACCTATCAACCCTTCAGAAGACAAAATAAAAGTTTCCTTCAACTAAATTCCACCTCCCAACCTACCCAATAGGTTGATACCCAAGTAGCTACTATAAAGAAGAGTAATCTTTATATCTTTGGGGATTCACAAAGACAATTTACCCCCTTACCCGACACACTTCACAACATCATGAATAGCTAATAAACAAAAACATGCTTACCTTACCTCCCATTCGACCTCTTGACCCTAGCAAGTCTTTACCTTCTAACTTTAGACACAATGCCTATTGTGCTTATCATCAACAAAAAGGACATGATATATAACATTGCAAGCACCTTAAACATCGTATGGAAGACCTGATTGATTCAAATCATATCCAAATTAGAGGTGTGAATGATAAATAAAATGAATTTGTAGCTCCTCCTAACCAAAAATTTCTAATATTTACCAATCCCATGCCTAACCATGATATTTCATTTGTTAAGGCTAGTGAAACTAAGCTCAATGTGATGAGCGTTGACACAGATGATGAGAATATGAGCAATAATGAACAACATCCTATGGATTATGATGAACATAATCCTATGGATACTACTGACCAAAGTGGTATTAGTACAATGATAGGAGTGATTGACATCAATCCTCGTAAACAATAAACCAAAATTCCTATTGATATTACTTTCTCATCAGAAGAAGCAATCAAAAATGCACCTGATGGTCCTCTCTACATAGCTAGTAGAATCAATAACAGGCCCACTCCTAGGATTTTAATTGATCTTGTCTCTAAAGAGAATGTGATCACAAATGAACCCTTATATGTTCATGAACTTACTCAAGATAGATATGATAAACTGAAAGCATGGATTAAAACACATGATGGTTTTGCTTGTGCTACAATGGGCTCGATCAAACTCCCTTTACAAGTAGGACAGAAGAAATTAAATGTATCATTATCTATTATCTCTAATTTAGATCAATTTCATTGAAAGTTATGCTACAAATGACTTTGCTCCATGAATGCGGTCCCATCCATTGTCCATAAATGCTTAAAGTTTCTAGTTGGCAATGGAATATTCACTATGAACCATAGTGGTTTTAGACCTCCGTCTTCCCGTGGAAAATTATCCTTAGACTATTTCTAGCCTGAGCCAATGGAACCTATAAGAACCCATGAGGACTTCCTATTTCTATCCTACCAAAATCTCAAAGAAAAATGCATATCCAAGCTATCCCTTGAGAATTTTCCTCCACCTATGATAGAACTCCACCCCTTAAAGAAAACAATATTGAACCTAAAGCCCTTCCAACAAACCAAGACCCATCCATCAAAAATCCCTTGCCTATTTCCTACAAAAGGCCAAGAGAAAATCAAACAAGTCCTAGTCCACCTCTTAAGAAAATTTATAAATCCAAAGAGAAAGTGGTTGAACAACCTTCCATGGTTTCTTCCATTCTTCCCTCACAAGAAGAAAAGGAACCTATGGTTTACAAAACTACTCCTACACAAACACAACTTGTAAACCATAATAAAAGAAACAAAAATGCTAGAGAGCGTAGGTGTAGATGTCATGCTATTTCTTGAAATATGAATGAAGAGAACAATATTGAAAATAAAAATCTGAAATTATCAAAAGCAATAAATGATGACCCTCCTCCCTTACCAAAAAAAAAATCCTATGTCTCCAACACAACAAGGACCTACACCTTCCATGGATATCATTATTCATCCTCTTGTTGTTGTTAACTTGGATGATGATGAAGAAACTACTAAAATTGATGAGAAAATTCATAGTGAGTTGAATTTCTTATTTTCATATTCCATGAGGTTAAACAATAACAACCATGATGATCCTCCTAAACTAAGTGATTCACCACATGTTGAACTTGGTGATTCTCCTAGTACAACACTTGATGTTGTCCCTCTCGCTAGTGATATACATTCTACCTATTCTAAACAATACTAGGATGTGGATGACTTGCTAGATGGTTGACTTGCATCTGCTTTACTATTATTTTTAGTTTCCTCTTTTTCTTTCTTTTTGTTCAATTGCATACGTATAATGTGATCCCCCGCATTTTTTGATGTTTCTCTCTCTCTATGTGCATTCCTCTATTTGTACCTTCATTTTTCTATATGTCATAACATTTTATCCTTTTCTTTAGTCTTTACCTTTTATTTTCATTTTTCTTTCATTTTATTTTGTCTTCTATTTTCCTTTTGGGGATGACACAAGGAATCGAGACACCCTATGTCTCTTCCATGATGACCCAAAATATTTTTCCATTATCTCTACATTCTTTTATGTTTTGTCTTGTGTTTTCCTTTTGGGGATGATGCAAGGTGTCAAGACATTCATGTTTCTTCCATGTTGACCCAAAGGGTTTTTCTTCATTTTTTCTCTCTTTGTGTCATTCTTCTAGTTCTATGTGTATTTGGGGAATGATGATAGTTTCAAGCTCTCTAATACCATTGCAACAAAGACAAATACTGACCTCGAATCCATATATCCCTTATGTGTTTTTGGGGGGCAACCATATTTTCCTTTTTCATGTTTTCCTTCTTTAAAGTAATTTCTCACAACAAGGTGTTTAACAATTTCTTTAAAGTGGGGGCATACATTGGCATTATTTTTTCATGATCTCATTTGCATTTTTATTTTTAATGTTCCTTGATGTGATTTTCTTACTTCATGCGATGTGTTTTTCTCTTTGTGGTGACGTTGGGAGTAATTCCCTCTAAGAGTTTGATATATCTTAGCATATTATATTCCTCTTAGTGGTGATGTGATGCACTGCATTCCCTAAGTTGCGAATATTTTATTCTTTGATTGGTCTTCTCTTGGAGATATTAGGAACATTGTCCCCTAAGATTTAGAACTCACATGAACTAAGAAAAATCCCTTCAAACATCCCTCTTTCTTGTTGAATTTTTCCTTTTTGTACCTTATGAAAGTCATGGAGGTATGGCTTTGATATGGTCCCCTGGGGCTCACCTAGTGAACAACTAGCTTCACTAGCCCTTGTCAGCGTGCATTTTTCCTTTTTTCCTTATCATAGTCATGGGGGCATGGATTTGATATGGACCTCTTGGGGCTCACCTAGAGGACAACTAACTTCACTAGCACTTGTGAGCATGTGTTTTGTTTGCATAGTGGACAACGTGTTCCACTTGTAAACCTCTTTTGGACAAACAACCTAGACCCAACCCACAACACATTGGATGGCTAGTTGAAGCTTGATCCGTTGCATTTTTATTTTCTTTTTCTATCTTTGATGGTGTATGTTTGTGATCGAGTTATGGCTTCATATATCATCCGCAAGTGTGTTCCCTTATGCTTATGTTGGTTTGTCATAGGATTTTGATCTTGGGGGCTTGGCCACCCTCTTGCTTATTATCATTCTATCTTACTAGAATTCATACATTTGAACCCCTCTTGATTGTGTGGTTGGCTACTTTGGTGTGAGTTTGAAGCAACTTCATCCTCTCACTAAAGTGGGGGCTAAATGTAGTGTAGGAAAATGCATACCCTTGCATTTTCACACTTTTTTGGGCCCTCCTTGCTTTGTTTATCCTTATTTATGTCTTAATTGGTCCTATTTTGCATCCACAAGCCTAATGAATTATATCTTTTTATGGCTTATCCCAAAAACCCTTAAAGGGGAAATGATAATTTAATGATTTTGGCCGTGTCCCTGATTCTTCGATCAGGACTAAGATGCCACCTAGGGTATCTTTTTCCCCCAAAGGTCTTGGGACCTTGATTTCAAGTGCAACTTAAATGGGCCCATTTTTGGAGTGCCCCAAGTTTAATGTCTCGGGACTAAGATGCCACCTAGGGCGTCTTAGTCCCCCTTAAGGTATTTTTGGGATTTAATTTTGAATCTTGGTGGGATTTAGCCTCCTTTAATTAATGAATTCATATGTTGGCTTGTTGTGGTGTAATTTTGGGATATTAAGCATCGATAAGTATAAATACGAACTCCCTTCTCTCATTTTATCATAACAAGATATCTAATCAATTAATAAGATATCTAATCAATCTAAGCACTCCAAGAATTCAAGCATTTAGGCATTCCAAAGTATTTCATCAAGAATTTGGAGACATCATCAAGATTCAAGCATCATATCAAAGATCTTCTTGCATCATATGTGTTTTTCAGCAAACATTTGTTTGATTCAAGCAAGCAATTCAAGTCCATATCTATCAAGCATTCCATTTATTTAAGATCCGCATTCAAGCTATCCATTTCACACAAGTTTGTAGATTTCATAACAAGGGTTTGGTGAGTTGTAACATTGCATGTTGTTCATTCATCATTTCCCTTCATTATCTATTTCATTTATAGGTTTAATTACAAACAAAGGGTTTGACCAAGTAAAACCCCCATTTAATAACAATCAACAAGTTTTTCCTCTCTTGTGTGTTTTTTATTATAGATTTAGGTTGAAGACTTGAAGATCATTTGAAGTGAAAAGTTGAAAAGTTCCATTGAAAAGTTGTCATCTTCACTGAAACTCACCTACAAGCCAAGTTCACAAGTTTCAGGACCTGAGATTTGAGAAGAAGGAAGTATAGATGTTGAGCCTCAAGATCACTTTTGGAGATTCTAGAAATTTAGAATGAGACAAAGTCGCCACCTAGGGCATCTTAGTCCTCCCAAAGTTATTTTGTAGAGATTCATTTAGATCCAGTTCCAGAATCCAAAGATTTCGCATCTCCCCCAAAAAATAGCAGGGGGACTAAGACAATAGTAAGGAATCTTAGTCCTCCATAGCACTTTTTGACAAAAATTTTACATTTCCAAAATCCTCTTCACATTTCCAAACTTCCCAGGTACACACATCCTAACTCCCTACATTGCATAATTTCACCATTTACATTCATCATTTAGTTTGCATCATTGGTTTTTGTAAGTTAAATGTTAGTATCTTTTCCAAGCATTTCTTGGTGATGAACCCCTCAAAGCCTAAAGAACCCCCTCCTAGGTCTTCCTTGTTGAGAATTGACTCACCCTTTGGGTTGATAGTCAATCCAATTTGGGATCCTAGGACATTATTGAGTGGCCAAGAGAGAATAGGGGTGGGCACTCTCACTTCCCATTTTCCCTTCAGTTTAAGATGATCTCTAAGGTTGAGCCTTTTGGGCATGGAAAAGTATATAGTAGGCCTTCAATTTAAGAAAATACTCTCTATCTTTTGAATATTTTCTTGGGTATGAAGAACCTATTGATATAGATAATAGATATTTAAATTAGCATCATTATAAAAAGGAACAATATAGGGTACTCTTGGCTCTTAAAATTACCAAGATAATATAAATTAGGAGTTAAGTTAAATTAGTATGAGGAAAAATTTCTAAGAGAAACATAAATCAATGGTGAGAGAGATAAAAAGAGATAGAGGGAGGGGGGAAAGAGAGAAATATTGAGATGGGAGTATAGAGAAAGATGAAGAGATGGAGAGACATAGAGATATAGAGGTAAAGTGAGAGAGATAAAGATGGATAGGGAGAGAGATAGAGAGATGAAGAGTGAAAGGAATGGAAACGTAAATAAATGATGAGAGAGATATAAAAGAAGGTAAGAAAGAGAGTGGAAGGTGAGTGAGAGATATAAAGAGACAACAAAGTATGAAGGGAGAAATAAGGGAAAGGGATAGAAAGAGGGGAAGGATAGAGAGATAGATGAAGAGAGGGAGCAAGTAAAGAGGAGAGATAGAGAGGGAGATATGGAGAGGTAGAGGGAGAGGGAGAGGGAGAAATGAAAATAAAGAGAGAGGGGAGAGAAACATAGAGATGGAGATAAGGGGAGAGGGAGAGGTAGAGAGGGAGAGTGATAGAGATAGGGAGAGGGAAAGATAGAGAGGGAGAATGATAGAGATGGAGAGACGGGAAATAGATAAAGAGATAAAGAGATAGAAAGAGATAAGAGAAAGAGAAATCAAGGTAGAGGATGAGATAGAGAGAGATAGATATGGTGTGAGAGAGAGATCAATATAGATAGGAAAATAAATAGAGAGAGGATATATAAATAGAGATAGAGAGGGAGAGACAAATATATAAAGATAGAGAGGGAAAGAGATAGATAGATAGAGAGGGAGAGAGTAAGAGACATAAATAAATAGTGAGAGGGAGATATAAAAATATATAGGGAGAGGATAGGATAGATAAACAAAGAAGAGGAAAAAATATATACATATAAAGATAGTGAGAAATAGAAAAATATACAAGGAGAGAGAGAGAGATAGATAGAGAGGGGGAGATAGAGATAGAGAGTGAGATGAAGAAAAAGAGAGATGGAAGAGAGATCTACAATGAAGTAGATAGATATATAGAGTCAAATAGGGAGAAGGAGCAAGGGAGAGAGTGAGATAGAAGGAGATAAGTAGAGTGAGAGAGGGAGGGAGAGGGTTATGGAGAGAGGATGGAGAGAGAGGGAGAGATAAAGAGAGTGGGAGGATAGCGAGATAAATACAAATAGGGGGATATATATAGAGATAGAGATGTAGAGTAAGAGAGAGGGAGAGAGTGTGTGAGGGAGAATTGTAAAAACATAAATAAATGGTGATAGAAATAGAAATAGATAGAGGTAGAGGGAGGATAGGGAAAGATAAAGGGAGAGATAGAGAGATGGCTAGAGAGAGAGAGAAACATAAAAAATAGTGAGAGAGATATAAAGATATAGGAGGAGAGTGATAGGGGAAGAGTGAGGGAGAGGGAGAGAGCATAGAGAGATATAGACCGATGAAGGGAGAGAGATAAAGAGAGAGGGATAATAGACAAGTAAAGAAAGATAAGCATATAGATATAAAGAAACTAGTGAGAGAGATATAAATAGATATAGAGGGATATGGAGAGATAGAGAGATAGAGAGGGGAAAAGAGAAATATAAATAAATAGTGAAATAAATAAAAAATATATAGAGGAAGATGGAGAGAGAGTCAGAGATAGAAAAGGAGAGGAAGAGAAAGAGAGAGATGGGGGATAGAGAAAGATAAATAGAGGGAGAGATAAAAATATAGAGATGAAGTGGAAGAGGGATAAATAGGGAGAGTGATGGAGAGATAAAGAGTGAGAAGGAGATAAACCTAAAGAAATATTAATAGAGAGAGATGAAAATAGATAGGAGAGGGAGAGGGGGAGGGGGACAAAGAGATCAATAAAAAGAGGAATAAAGGGAGAGAGATGTTGGAATATGTTGTCATTGATGTCAAAATGGGATCAAAGGAGAAGTGTGTTGATCTTGTGGAGAAGCATATAATGTTGTCATTGATGTCATAAGTGAAAATTATGCAAGGGAGATTGTTGACATGATGATAGGAGATGAAATGGAGTTTCTCATGCAAGTAAGGATGTTGGCATTAATGGAAAGTGTTAATGATGGAAAGAAGATATAGTTTGCAGTGAATATGGAAGCATGTGTATAGGCTGCTAGTGAATGTATATGCTATAATGTTGTCATGGTGTTACAAGAGAATCTTGAATGTATTTTCTATGATGTTGTCATCGACATCAATAGTGTCCTTGATGAAAAAGGTGTTGCAAGTATGAGTGAGTATGGTGGTGTTTTCATTGATGTTGTCATTGATTTCAACACAGTGCAAGATATTGCAAAGAAAGGAATCAAGTGATTGCAAGTTGTGCATGTATATTTGAGATGATATAGAGATGTTGTGAGTACATGGAGCTATCTTTATGGTGTTGGAGGTGTGTTGATGTATTGAGTTTCCAAGCACTTTTGAGAAATAGTGAGGCCAAAGTTGAGTATGTGTTTAGAATGTGCTCTAGTTTGTGCTCCACATTTATTTTGTGTTGATCCTATGATTGTGTAGATATAAATAATTATTTATGGGAATCATTCGATGATATATCTTGGATTGTAGCTTCTGGTTTGATGGAGAGTGAAAGTTGTGTTCACTAGTGTGTGAACTAGTTTGGCAGAGTTGTTTTTCTGTGGACTAGGAGAAATGTTTCTTCTCCACAATCCTCCACTGGTTTGTTTTAGGTCTTGTAGATCTAGATGAAGGCTTGTAATGATGTTATCTATTTTTTGGAAAAGGTGTTCATGGCTCGGTTCTCTAAAAGTTGTGTTTTGGAGTTGTGTGTGTTTGTGTAGTCCATATGGATTGGTAGAAAGTGTTCTATGTATGAAGGTTGTTTCATTTTCTATGGATGAATTTGAAGGTATCTGAGATGTGTTCTCATGCATGGTGAAGTGTGTTATGTGGTTCACATGTTATCTTCTTGTTGTGGAAGCGTTTACTTCAAAGTTCATTTGTGGATTTAGGTTTGGCCGACCTGGTGTCTACACTTCATGTGAAGGATACGTATCAATTGAGGAAGCATGTGATTGATCTAAGAATTTTTTTTGGGTCTTTGATAAGTGTTGGTTTGGTCCACTATCATTCTCTTCCACCACAAGAATGTTGAGTTGCTAACCTAATTTGAATTTGTAAAATGAAGTGTGTGTATCCGACCTTGGAGAAAGTTTCTAAGGTTGAAGATGGTATAAATACAAGTCAAGATGTTATGGATTTCAAGTATAAAGAATACCACAAGTGTGAGAAGTAATATTGTGTGAAATTTAATTGAGGCAGCAATACTTTAATGTGTTAGACTCCTAAAAGTAGTGAGCTGATGGTGTCTGCAATCTTTTGATCAAGGCTGCGGATGTGTGTAACTTGTTGTGGTGGATATTTTTTGTTATCTTTTGTAGCTGTACACAATGATCCTCCTTGTTAGAAAGCAAGCCTTGTATTTTTGGGAAGTGAGCCCTTGGTAGTGAACCTCTTTGTATTCAGTTTTGGAATTACTTTATATTGTGAGTTAATCCTCACTGTGGTTTTTTCCTTATTGGGTTTTCTATGTAAATCTGGTGTCTCTTGTGTTGATATTGCTTTATGTTATCTACATTTCATGTTCATACTTACTAACATAATAAAGTGGATGTGAAGTTGATAAGTGTTTTAGATTTGTGATTGTGTTTCATGACAACTGATTCACCCCCCCTCACAGTTGTCTTGTGCCTTTCAACAAAATGAGTGTGGAATTGATCATGCAAGGGAGATGTTGGCATGATGATAGATTAGTGGTGTACCTAGATGTTATGGAGATGTGTGGATCTGGTTTTGGAAGTTTTGGTACTATTTACTAGTGAAAGAAGCATGGTTATGCAAATGTTGCATTTTTTCATGCAAGATTATCATGAGGATTATAGAGGGTTTGTCTAGAAGACAAAAGAGTAAACATGCAACAGATTTGACGTGGGTTTTCTGAGAGATTTTCAAAAAGGTATTTTACAGGTCTTGATGTTAATGGGGATGTCAACATTCATTTGTTCATGCTCTCAGTCTAGGGTTTATCAATTAAACCCTAAGTGTGCAAGAGTTTACAATCACAACGTTCAAATATTTTCTATTTCATTGGTGACTTGGTATTGTAGGTAGCAAGCCACTTAAGTGATAACTTAAGTCATTCATTCCATATTGGTGACTAGCCCCATTTCCTAGGTTGGTAGTGTCTTGAAGGTGTGATGAGATATCTTTCAATCAATGGTTTTGGTTGAGATTGTGGAATCCAACGGTTATCGTTGGATATCATGCATCGCTGAAAGTGTTTAAGAACTAGTTTGTAATTCAATGATACATGATGAGTGGTTATTGGACATTGCTAAAAGAAAGTTCAGATTTGTTTTAAGTTCAGTGATACACGATGAAGAAATTCAATGGTCACGATCAAGTAGATTTGATGGTTCCCTAACAACTTTCTATTTCATTAATGACTGCTAGTTGAAGGTTGCAAGTTCATTAAGTTATAACGTATGGCCTTTGAGTTCATTTGGTGACCGGTCCCTTCACCTTGTCATTTAATCATTGTCATCTCTTGATATAACACATTGTGGGAAGCTAGTTGGAATGTGTGATAAGTTCAATGATACATGATGAATGACTCACTAGATCTCACGCATCATGGAAAGGAGGTTGAAATTGGTCTGTAGTTTAGTGATGCGTGATGAAATTACTATTGCTAGATATCGCATATCATAGAAAGATAGTTGGAATTTGTTTTAAGTTTAGTGATACATGATGGAGGATAGCACCTTGATGGGATAAGCGACATGTGGCATCATATCATCTGATCATATCACATCACTATTGTGAAGCAAGGTGACAAGAGGATTTGTGTGATATGCGATGTATGAAAGAAATTGAAATGAGGAACATCCAATAGATGACATTGCATCACAGGGTCTTATTTCATCGCAGTAATGAGATCAAAGGAATTCAAGCATTCAACGATGAGCTATGTTAGTGGAAAGTGACATCATCATGTATAGGTGTTTGAATGTTATTACATCATTGGATGTTAGTGCATCACGCTAATGCATTGTTAAGAGTTGAAACTTTTAGTGATGCATGATGAGTTTTGAGTAGTAGTGGAGAATGACGTTAGAGGCAGACACATGGCATTAGCCCTCCAACATGCAGATGTTTTGTGGACCTGTTGTTAGAGCCAATGGGATAGTGGTGAATGATGTAGATTGATTGATGGCTAATCCAATGGTGATTTCTACATTTTAATGCATTGCAGATAGGAATAGTGATGCTCACAACATATCAATGATATGCAATGGATGATAGAGATTAAAGGAAAGTGATCAGATGGTGATCACTACATCATGGAAATGGATGTGATTTTTCTAATTTTTTGGCAATACATGATGGTTATGAAGGATACGATCAATGGATGAGATTTAAACAACCATTTGTTGGATGGTTGTGTTTTAAAGTTGTGATAGTGAATGAAGATTGCAAGATCTTGGTACGAGAAAGAAGATCACCAACTAGTATTCAATGATAAGGATCTACAACGGTCTAGTTAGTGTGAACGAGGGTTTTGACTATGTAACCAACCAAAGTAAATGAAGACATGATCTTCAAGGTGGCAATACAGATGGTAGATATGATCAAGATAAGATCAGATCAAATATGATCATATGGATAGTAGAACACATTTAATGTAGATTTGATCCTAGGGTTTTACAAGATGCTATTCTTAGCAAAATTTCTAAGAAAAAAATTAATGTTGTGAGGCTTGATGCAGAGGAATGGTGTAGAGCAAGATATGTGGTAAACCCTAACAGGTGCTTGAGATCAAATTAGATTGGATGAAAAAAAGAATGTATTGAATGCATAATCAAATTTTAGGGTTTGATAGAGAGAATGAGGAAAATTCTTTGTAACTGAAGTAAATATGGAATTAGCTCAATACAGAGGTAGAGTGACAATGAAGATATCTGATAGACCCTATCAGATGAATTAATTATGAGATGGATAGTGGTGTGTAGCTTGAGGTATAGGCAGCTTGTTGGTGAAGTCTGGAAGCAAAGGAAACCCTAGCACAAGGTTTGAGATGATCTGAATAGTAGAGAGTATCTCAAGGTAGAGATTGTAGGTCATGATGGAGATAGAAGACAATTAGATGTTGAATTTTGGTGTCTAAAAAAAATAATGCATGAATAGAGAAATGTCTATAGTTGTATGGAGTGTTGAATAGTGTTACATCTTGTAGAAGCATGTTGTAGAGATAGGAAGTGTATTTGTGTATTTGCAAGAAAGAGAGAGATGTGCAATAGATAGAGAATGCATTTGTAGAGTCCTAGAATGTAAAATAGAACATCATCTAGGTTGGCATTCATGAGAGTGCAAATGTATGAGACACTACAGAAGTGGAAAGAAGAGTAGAGAAAAAAGATAGAACGGTGAAGTGTTCTATGTGTAGAGGAGAGTGTAGAGTAGGGATGTATTGCTAAGTGTTCAGCTTCAATAGTAGATTGAGAGTTGTAGTAAGTGCAACAATGTATTGAATGTAATCATGCATGATCAGGTTTTATAGAAGCAAGTCTAATGCATACTTGTGTTTGTTAACATAGAGGTAGTTGCCTCATTGTACTGAGTTGTAGCTCAGTTTAGGGTGTTGTTGCATCCTTGGAGTTGTAGCATCCTTTAAGTTGTAGCTTCTAAATTAGGGAGTTGTTGCTTCCTTGGGTTGTAGTCCTAAACATTGTGACATAGATCTATTTTGTGATGCTAGATTTGAGCAGTAGACTTAAGTAGCCTTGGTCATCATGGTTTTTTCCATCTTGGGTTTTCCATGTATGTATGGTGTTATGTGATGTTTTTGTGTGCATGCATATTTTTGTATTACATGATTAATATCTACACATTAAGGGTTAAAGAAAATAATCTCCACAAAAGGTTTTAAGGAATATATTCTAGTATCTTCTAATTCACCCCCCTCTCAGTAGATCATTATGCTCTAACAAGTGGTATCAAAGCCCTAGGTCCCCTAGGAGAAGCTTAATCAACTTAGGTAGATCTTGGTAGAGTGAACAAAATGGTTAGTCAAGAAATTTTACTTGCATATGATGGACCTATCTTTGCTAGATCAAGATATACTTTTTGGAGCTCATTGATGGAAGGATATTTAGGATCCATAGGATTTGATGTTTGGATGTCTATTAAAAAAGGATATGTAGTTCTTACTACAACTTCAATAACTAAAGCTGAAAAGAAGGCATATGAGGATAATGCTACAACAAGAGATAATTCTTCATGGACTATCAAATTCTATGTTGGTCAAAGTCATGCATTGTCAAACAACACATGAAGTCTAGAACAAGTTGAAGAGAATGTATGAAGAGGATGGTAAAGAAGAAATGAAGGAATTGATTTAGAAATATGAAAGTGAATCTAAAAGTTTAAGTATGAGTGAAGTTGCAATGAGATATGATGAAGAAGAAACATCTACCTCTGGATCACAAGAGCCTAGTGAAGAGAAAGTTGATTCCTTCAGAAGTTCAAGAAATGGCTTCAAGAAACATAGAGGTAATCACAATCATTTTGTTTCTAAATGTTTTTTATGATGAAGTAAATGATTTTGATAGGGAAAAGGATAGTAAAAATAGTCTACACACAAGAAGAGAAAGTGGGTTATCTGATGTAAATGGTAGATCAAATGATGAACATGGAAGTTTTTTATGGGATTGACCCATTTCCAATGACCTATGATGAAGATATTGAGAGGTCTGATAAAGATGAAAAAGATGAAACCTTTGATAATGAAGGAGTAGACCTAGAAGGTGAACTCATTAGTGCTTTGAATGCGATTAGGAAATTGAGAAAATAAAATGAAGAACAAAAGTTGCATTCTCAGAAAGAGATAGATAGACTAACTAAAAGCCTTGAAGAATCTAATCAAATGATAGTTAGTTTGAAGACACAAGTAGAAGAAGAAAAAGGAGTAGAAGATGTAGTTCAGATTGAACTACAGTCTAAATCAAATGAGTTCATGAAGTTGGAGGAAAAAATAGTGGACTTGAGAAGAGATTTAGAAAAGGCTAAAGAGAACATTGAAAAAGGCCTAAAGTTGAAAGGTGGCTCTATGATATTAGATGAATTGGTAAAATCACAAAAGCAATCAAAACCAAAAGAAAAGGTTGGCCTTGGTTTTAAGAAAGAAAATATTCCCTCTACTAGTACTTCTAAAAAATTATATGATAAATTTAAAGTAGAAGGAAGTTGTTGCACAAAGAAAGAGGAAGCCTGCACAAGTTGCTCTAGAGAAAGTTCCTCTAGAAATGAAAGATCAAAAAAAGGCACTGTTGGAGTCAAGAAAGGTAAAGAAGAAAAGGAGCCCACTACTGATAAGAAGAAGATTGAAGAAGAAAGGAGACGTGCTACAAATAAAAGGAACAATAAACTTTCAATTTTTGATTATCAAAAGAAGCTTTCAATAGAGAAGAAGATGGAGAAATCAGTCCCAAGGCATCAAAGAAAAAGAAGAAAACATTATGGGAGCTGATTTAGGAGGATTTACTAGGATGAGATATATGAAGAAGCCAAATAAAATAATACCACCTCATCTTTCTCGGAGGAATGCTATGACTAGGTACTCATCATGTTTTAATGGTTATTTTTATACCTGTAATCAGTTTGTTCATAGGGCTAGAGAATGTAGACCTGCACTTAGAAGGAGCACTAAATATGTAAATAGAAATTCATTTGCTCCTGTAAGGAATATGTATGTGGTATGCTACAAGTGTGGTAACTTTGGTCACATAGCTAAAGGCTACAAATTAGTTCTTGTAAGACCAATAGTATAGAGAAAGATAAAGAATACAAGGAAAGATACATCTTCTAGAGTGAACAATGGTTCACATGTTGTTGAAAAGAAGGTACACAAAATGGTTTGGAGAGAGAAAGACTGTCAAACAATGCTCCATGAGGCTACTTTTGCTTTACGTCACTAATTTGTAGTGATAGGGCATGAGTCTAGGGGGAGATAAATTGATATTTCATCCATCCCTAGAAATGAAGGAGATCAAGTCAGGTAAAATATGTTTTACAAATTTCTAATGACTTGATGGTTGCAGATTTCTGGTAACATTTTTGCTCCTTGAAATGATTTTCAAGGTGTAAGAAAATTAGCAGATGGTGGATAGTTTGCAGTAGAAATTGATATCAACCATTGGTATTGGTTATTGAAGAAAAAGTGGTGAAGATGCTTTGTTAAGAGAAATACTTGTTTCCTGCCAAGAGAGTAGATATGGTTGAAAGGCAGTTGTTCTGTGTATATTGTTTTTAATTTGGTATCAAACCATTACAAATTGGTTTAGAACAAGTTAGTTGGTATAGAGCCCCTAAAATGAAGCTAGTGAAGCGTGGAGCAAGATCCAAGGGGGACATGCTATTGGTATCAAATCAATGTTATACTTGATATAATGCAGTCCAAGATATCAATTGGTACATAACATAAAGTGAACACATTAACAATTGGTACTAGGGCATGGTATCATCAATTAGTGTTAAGTATATGATATCAATTGGTATAAAGCATGAATCCAAATAGCTATAATTGATATTAGACCTGATTGGTATTGTGCATGTAATGACACTTCAACTAGCATCATAAATTGTTAATTCGTATAGGGCAGTTGGAGCATATGGTTTTTTCCATTGCAGTAAAAAAGGTTGAATGCAAAAATTGGCATGAGAGAAAACACTAGTACATAAACAACAATAAACTACCGAAAAAACTACTAAAACCTACTTATAAATGACTAGAGTTGGTAATGTGACCACTAGTAGTTTATTGCTAGTCATATATAATGTGACCAAATTGATGACTAAACCATTTTTAGTCATTTATTGGTTGTTTTGATTGATCGATTTGGTAGTATATTTAATCATTGATTTAGTCATGCATTGATGTGATCTGGTCACTTATTTAGTCACTTTTTTTCCAATGTTATATTTAGTCGTTGATTTAGTCATTGATTAATATAATCTGGCTACTTATTTAGTCATTTTTCATTCACTGATATATTTAATTGGTCACTTATTTAGTTGTTGATTTAGTCATTGATTGTTGTAATTTGGTAACTTATTTAGTCATTTTTTTATTCATTGATATATTTAGGACTTCATTGATTGTTGTTAACTAGTCACTTATTTAGTCATTTTTATTCACTAATTTATGTGCATTGGTAGTGTATTTGGTCATTAATTTTAATCATCATTTTTGATCAATCTGGTAGTATATTTAGTCATTTTTATTCACTTTTCATTGATTTCTGTCAATTGGAAGTATATTTAGTGAATTCAATTATTAATTGATGTCAATTTGTAGTATATTTAGTCATTTTAATTGACTTATATTTGAGGATTTAAGCATAAAACATAGAAATACACATCAATAATCAATTGAACACAATAAGACATCCATTGAGAAGGAAAAATCGGTGAACTTTATTAATAAAAGAATGGTGTCCTAGTTACAACTTACAAATAGAGTATTACAATTATTATTTTCAGTCACAAGAATGGAAGTCTGAGTTACAATATTGTAGAGAAATTACTACAAGAAAGAAACTTCTCCAAAAGACTTCTGCAATGATGGAAACACATGCTTGAAGTCTTTCAATGCGAGCACATGCCCCTTTCATCTTTTAAAACTTCTACAACATAGGAAATCTTCCTGGAGCAAGCTATAACATGTAGAATCCAAGGAGAGTGTTGATTGTGTCCCATATATGAAGCTCTCTTGACCTTCAATGCAGTCAACAATAACCTAGCTAGAATATTTTCTCCTTTATATGCAACATGCCATCTGATATGAGCAATAGGGTGCTGCCTTTTCTGCCATGAATGAAGTTGTGCCTCAATACAACCAAAAATACTAATATTAGTCTCAATTCAAAAAAGACTAAAAGTGCATTGTATATTGCAAGTTTACAAAATAAAGTCCAAACACAACAAAAATATTTAAATCAATTAAAAAATTGTAGCCTTGTCAACAAATGTCTTAAACATAGTGTTCAACATAGGCCTATAATATGCATATTGAACCCTTGATTTTAGAACCTTGTTCAAAATTTAAGAAATATGATACGCTTAGATTATAGAATGAAGTTGACATATTATAGAATGAAGGCTATCAACACTAACTAGACTAGAACAACATTATCAACATAAATTTCCTAGAAACCAAGCCCAAGAATGCCATTAGACTTGGTCAACAAAAATGTCAACCCTGGTTCATGTGTTGTCTTAGTAAATACCTGGACCATTAAATAATCCATTTATACATAAATTCAAAATTAAGTTGATGAGAAAGATCTTTGATATCTAACTGGGAAGCCTTAACATCCAAAAATTGCTAACCTAATGTTTCACAACAAGTTTCCCAACTATGACATCATCTTCCCCTCTCCCTTTACAAGCACCGCCCAATTCAACTTTTGAAAGCACAAACACATAAGGTACTTTCTGCAATAGTAATTTTAAAACTAATGATTAATAACAAAACTTAAGGAATCCATTAAACTTGCAAGAAAATAACTACTTGAACAAATACACAAAAGCATCACCAAATGGTTCAAAACTCATCATTAGAATAAGTTCAAAAATTTGATGTTCATGTGCAAGTAAATTAGGTTTATTCTCTTACAATTCATCAAAACTAGAAACAAAGGGTAGCAATTCAAGGGATTTAATCGTGGGAAAACTTCGCAGTTAAAAGGGTTTTGTACTATGTCAAACATCATTTCATTAGTTCCAATCCCACTATTTTACCCATGTTATTACTGCCCTATACAATAAGAATCAAACTATATTCATTTTATTGGTTTCAATCCCTTCAATCCAAATTTGTAACATCTACATGATGTAAAGATTGCTAGTGAACGGTTGAAACATATCAAAGGCGATTGGAGGAAAGCTTCTCACAAATTAAGGAATGATTCAGGTATTGCATGGCACATGGAGCTAACCAAAAAATGTTGTAATGCCTATCTGACATCTTAAAAGGTTGCAATAATGTTGAAATTCAAAATGGTACAAGGAGAGAGAAAAAATCAATACCTTATCTTTGGCAAATGAAATCAAAGGATCAATAATGGTAGGAGGATCTGTATCATCCACCATAACTATAAAATTTGATGTTCTACAATATAATTTATTGGTTGTTACAACACCCTAAACTTTTTTAGTATTAGAAAAAAAGAAACCAGATATTTATCCACTGCCATATTAGATCTCACAGGATTCTCCTTCGCAAACAACAAATGATATATATTAATTGTTTAGCAACTTCCTTAATATCCCCATCTAAGTAGACTAAACTAGGTGAGGTTGAGGGTTTGAAATAGAGTACCATCTTCTTGGTATGTGCTTGAATTTGATCATGACTTGTATGTTGAATGAAAATAGCAAGCTAGCTGCACTGTAAAATCATTATTAGACAAATAACTACAAAATCGTCTTTAATTAAAATAATCCTTCTAGATATTTCAAGAAAAGATATTTTAGTTAATTTCTAAGAGAGCTAATTTCACTATCCAAATAGCCATCAATCTATTTACTATATATAATTTCCCAGAATTCAAAATTTAAATGTGATGAAACTAACCATAATTACCAAAGATTTGACACCAAATGTAGTACAAAATGAATTGTTTGACAACAAATGTGTTTTGATAAACCAAATATAACCTTGATATATTGTTTTAAATAACAAGGAAAGATCAAATTGGAGACAACAAGATAGCATTCATTAATTCACTTCAACAAACAATTGAAACCAAAATTCGGCCACCAATTATAACTTTATTCTATTGATCTTCAAAAATATTTTACAATACATTTCAAAATTTTGTCTTGAATGACATGTCAAAAAGTGTCTTGTTAGTTACCCACTTTTAACATAAATCAAAAAGTCTTAATTATCATTGTTTACATAGGATTAATTAAAACTTTAAAAGCAATGAAAGATGAGAAGTGAATATAATTTATTAAATGTTGAAGTCCACAACACTCACAAGATACAGAAGTTCATTACTCATCATAAGGTACTCGTGATCATTCAAATTTGGCAAGATCCTCTCTCCATGATAGCACCTGCAAGGCTTGGTACTTCACTACAAGGCATATTCTTTTGGGGGAGCCAGATATGTCTCCTCCCATTGGCACACTGTGTAATCATGAGGCCATTTGTACTCCTTGATTTTTGTGTTGGCCAAGTGACTCTTCCATTTGCTATCTAATAAACCTTTGGTATCTACGATGAATTTTGAGTACCCAACATCTAGTGCAATTATTCCATCCAAGGTTAAATTAAGGCGGTGAATATTTATGTCACCATGCTTCTGTATATTAGTGAGGTAGTTGGGAACAATTTTTCTAAACTCGTATATCCAATCCTTGGAGCCTTTCACTTGATCATCATCCCTTAGTATCTTAGGCACGGACCATTGCTTTAGCATGTGAAATGAATCCATTCTTTCCTTGATCTTTTTCTCTTCTACAGACATGTATTGAAATTCATCTTGTGACCATTCAGACCATTTTCTCAGTAGGCTTTAAAGTTACAGGGGCCTCAACACTCCTTTGTAAAATTATGCACAAAGTCATTAAGGTGTGATGTACAGGTTTCCATTTCTTGAATAAGGGGTCCAATATAGGTACATGGGCCTTCATCTGATCATCTACTTGTGACAAGGAGACATAACATTCATACACATTTTCCAATTTTTCCACAATTAGCTTAACCCTATGCTCCAAGTTTTGTTCCAATACCCTAAGGGTTTCTCTCTTTGCTCTTTCCTTTGCTTCATTACACTTTTTCAACTTCTCAATTTCTTGTTTTAGCACATTAACTTGTTCAACAGTAATTTCACCTGTATCAATTTGGATGGCAAGGGGCTAGTATACTGTTAATTTTGTGCTTTGGGAAGGACCTGCTCCCTTCAACTACTATTTCAATTTCACATTTCTATGAATAACCTATTCACTTCATCATTCAGATTGGTCTGTGCTTTCTCATATTCTGCCAATATAAGCTCCATAACTTTAACCACATCCCTAGTAAACATAGTTGAGAGCATTGTCATAGTAGCTTCCTCCAATGCTGATGTATCTTGAAGTTTCTTTACCATGGCAATCCCTCTCATTTCTTTTACAAGATCAAGAAATCTTAGTTTTTCTGTTCTTTTTTTTATTTTTCCAAAAGGCTAGGGTTTCAAGTCTTGGATTGTAACCTGTACCACTCATTCCCTCATCTGAATTGAATTCAAAAACTAGAATGGGATCTTCTTGGCCTCTTACTTAATCTAGTAAGAATATCTTTTTTAATTCCATCCCAGGAATAATTAGTATATTGCTGTCTAAGACCAATTTTCTTGCTTCTTGGGGGCTAACAGTAATTTCATTAATCCAAAGTTCTTCAAGATTCTGGGCAATAATCTAGTCATGTTGTGACTCCATAGTGCCCATCTTATTAATTTGGAGTATCTCCTCAAATTCTTTCATTTTCATCTTAAACCAAAAATCCTTAAACTTAGGAGTTTGAATAAATTCATCATCTTCAATAAATCTAAGGGAAAAAATCACCCTTTCATCATCATCCACTTCTTGATCATTATGCCCATGTACATCCACTCTTTTTTCTAGTGTGTGAGCATTAGTTGCAAGCTTAGTCACTAGCTAATCAAATTCATCATCTTTAAAATTCAAAAGTACATTGGCCACCTCTTTAGTATCCCCTACTCCACTTATTCCATATGCCACTAAGGGGGCCACTCCATGTGTCTTCTACCTTTTAGGACTTGGTTGCTTAAGGGATGCTTCTAATTGTATTGTGGTAGTGTCTGGTAGGGGCTCTGTGATTACAATACCACTTGGTTTGATGGGAAACTTGGAGGGTTTTGAAAACTGACCCTCAGGTTTCTTTTCTGGTTCAACATATAATATTTCAAAGTTATCAATTATTACGTTCATCCTTCTGATATGATCCTTTTCTTCAACATAGAATCCTTGAAATCCATTGTCCCTTTTCTTCTCCTCCTCCTCAAGCCTCTTTATGACTTCCCACTTCCTCTTCCTCTAAAAAAATTCATCATGTGTAAAGAAATTTCTTATTACACCTTCTTTGTAATCCATTACATGGGTAATCCCAACTTTAGTAAGAAGTTTCTGCTTTATAATTTAATTAATATTCCCTTTAGGATCAAATACCCTTTCTCCTCATGACTTCAATGAATACCATGTCTTCAAATAGTTCTACAATTCTTCAAGAGTGTTAGTACCTACAGATGGCCCCTCACATTCAGTTAGGTCAGGGAGGAATGTCCTCTTTTTTTGTCTTTTCATAACATCTTGGTCCATCCATAACATTTTCCACATAAATTCTAAAAATGAAATTCGAATAGAAACAAATTTAGGTAAATCATGTGGGGCTTGAGGATACCCATAGACCCTTATTACTATTTGGTCTGCTAAGAAAAACCAATCACTGAAATTGTGAGTGTGTCACTACTCTAGCTTTAATGCTAAAGGTCTTAATACTTGCATGATTTTATTAGGAAATTTTGGTAAAATATGACCAAGAGTGGCCATTACCTTTATTACGAAATCTGCGTGAAATGTTACATAATCACTATTCTTACATCTACTATCCCAAATGTAACACCAATTTTGTATAGGAAATCTATTCCCTTCATCATTAGTCATTCCCAAACACATTCTTGTAGTCTATCTATTTATGTTTTGGTACAATATTAAATGACACAATAGAGAGTACTTCCTAAAAGTGATGGTAGCTAAGTTCTCTCTTACTTGCAAAAATCCTTCATGTAGCCCTTTCTCAATTTTAGCAACAAAGTTATATTCAATGTTGACTTCAAGATTTTGTATTTCCATTGCCATCACCATGAGATATGTTGGCGTACTCTCTTCAAAATCTATTCCAAGCACTTGGCACCAAAAAAAAAGTTCTTTTGAAATATACTTGGAAGTCTTTTGTGGAAAATGGCTCATTTTGGGATGGGGAGATATGTATCCTCCTATTGTTTACACTTTTTTTCATGTGTAAATGAAGTTCATCACTCCTGTAGGTTTTTCTCAATCTCCTATAATCCTCCTCACTTTTGTCCAATTTGATCTTAGTGATAGCTTGCTTGTTTAACATAAAACACTCTATAATTGCCTCTTTAGTCAACACCACTAATGGTGAACCATATGGAATTATTATAGTCCTAGTAGCCAGGTGATAATATTGTGCCAATACTTTAATAAACTCAACATCTATGAAGACATTAGGGACTATCAATTTGGCCAAATCTAAGGTCCAAGGATTCAAAACTAGTATCTTCTCAACCTTTTTTTCATAGAAGTACCAAAACAGATCCCACCCTAAGATAGGGATAATTGGGTCTCTACATCCTTGGGTTGTATCTTTAAACACCTTTTTTGATCCTTTTTCTATAGAATTAGGTAACACATCTAAAATGGATTGTTGTAGGGACATCTTTGATTTAGAAATTGTGGACTCTTCCTTTTTACTTTCAAGTTGGCTTCTTTTGGGTGGCATGATGAAGAATTTACTCGTTTATTTTTTAAGTGTCTACTTGTAGAAGAAAATTTAGTTCTTATACACTTGCTATAGAGGGTTTCTGTGAACTTACTCGGTAAAATAATAGCTGCAATTTTTTCTCGCTTGAATTCCCTTGCCTTCGGTATGTTGAGCTTTGTGAATGATTGCCAAAATGTCATCGAGTCCCAAGTGATATTTGTGTTGAGCTTGGTCACCTCACTATTAATGTCAATTCATGCAAAATATTTCAGAATCTGTCCATATTTTGAGTTTGAATACCTATTGTTGATCTTGGGAAATTGAACAGTGTAATCATTTAATGCTTTGAAAACTTGTACCACACTAGCACTAGGTCATTTAAAGACCACTACGAGGTAGTGTTAGTAGTATTTCCACCTCGCGCACACCCCATTTGACTCCCACTGGATGGTGGGTTAATTCTAGTGGTTGAGTGACTATTCACCACCATACCACTCTATCATATCAAGACCACTATGGGGTAGAGGTATAAGTACCACCACCTTGTACACACCTCTTTGGACTCCCACAAGATAATAGGTTAATTCTAGTGGTTGAGTGATTGTTCACCACCATACCACAATGTCACTGTTTACCCCTTGTGGGGCTCCAGTTTACTTTAGTTGTTAACATGTTATCATTGTCGCCCCATGGTATTCATATTTTGTTGCCACCGTATTGTGGTAAGCATTTGTAAATTGACCTATATGTCCTGCCATCTTGTGCATACCTCTATTGACTACTGCGGTAGTGTGGTATTGGATTTTATTATGAATGTAGTATTTTAGATATCATTTCATTGAAAAGATTGAAATTTTTTCTAATTTTGTAGTTTCTCAGTTTTAGTTTTCAATTTCAGTCAAACCTAAGAGATCATTTCATTTTTTTTAATTGAGAGGCTTAGTTCACCTAATGTTAACATATCTATATGTATTATTAAATCACAACTGTTCATTATATGTTTGCATCTAGAAAACATATATGACATAAAAGAAATTATATTCTAACTAAACAAAAATAATTTCAATTTTTTAACCAAAGTAAGAAAACTAAGAAGAATGATTGAACCTAACTTTAAATTCACTTCAAATGAGTAGTGAACATCTCAGGTTTTGTATACAATGTACCAGCAGAATAATGGTGATTACATTCAGAAATGTATTAGTAAAACAACAATGAATAAGCATACCTATACTCAAATATTTATTACATTCAATAATAAATTACACCATACATATAACTAAAGTTTTGGTGAAAAGCTAACCTCTTAAGGTGACAAAACATCATCATAATCATCTGCATTGCTAGCAAGATTAGAATCCTAATCATTCACATCTACATTTGCTTGTTTTTCTTCCTCATCCTCATTAGTGACATGCAATGCATTCTCTCTCTCAATCTCTTCATTGGTAATAAAAATTTCTTCTTCATCCACTTATTCAAATGTTTCTTGTGAATTAGCATATTTCCCATCAGGCATTCTATCAAAAATTTCCATGAATTTTTGTTTCGAATGAGACTCTGTTTGAATGACATATGACCATCCTAAGCTTCTTACATCATCAATTATAAATGATTGGTTAATTTGAAGATGAGAAACATATGACTTATTTGTCTTTGATAAAAAATGTCTTCTATTTGTACGTACAAATCCATACTCATCATATTATAATGTAGATGGTTAGATCCACTTACATTTTAATAATATGGGACTATTTTCACCATATTACAATGGAATAATTTGTTGGATAAATCCAACATAAAATTTCTTCTCAGTTTCGTGAAGAAATTCAACACTAACAACACAATCACAATTTATCTTTCCTTTTTATTTTTCCTGGACACTCTTAAATGAATACCATAGGCCCACATTCCATTGAAACATAGAGCCCATAAATGTGGATATTGTGAAAGCTCACTTTCCTCTATTGTTATATCTTGACCTTATTCTTTTGCATCACTGACTACAGTAGCAATCCATTCTTCAAATTTTGGAAAAGAATAACCTTGAATCAAATCAACATGAGGTATGTGCCTTTTAAGTTGATGTTGCATCCAAGCTTGATTGTCTTCTTCATATTTTCTACATAGAATATTAATGCATAAATAGTAAGATTGATAATATAAATGTGTAAATGCAATTGAGTAAATAAATTATTGTGTAAAATATTTTTTACCTATGCCACTTATCAAAAAAATATGTGTTTTGAAGAATATAAGCATGTATCACACTTCTTTCTTGATGTGATAGCTTGAAGTGACATCCATTTCCTTCTAATACTTCACCTACAACTATGTCTTCTTTGTAATCATCCCATACACGTCGATTGACATTTTTAAAATCCTTCATATATTCTATACAAAATCCCATGGCCTCTTGCATTGAATATCCCTCAAACATGTTGCTTTCTAGTTTTTCCCTAGTACAGACATATTTTTTTAAAAGCTTCATATATTGTTCTATAGGATACATCCATCTTGTTCTTATCAAGCCACAATGATTTAGTTCATATTGTAGATGTATCAAAATATGCATATAAATGTTAAAGATTGTTGGTGGAAATTCTCGTTCCAATAGACAAAGGAATTCAACAACCTCCTCCCTCAAACTATCAAAGTTCGAAGGATCTAATACATGTAAACTCATTCTCTTTAATATTAGGCCCAACCTTATAATTGAAAATCTTGGCCCCTTTGGAAAACTTAATCTATTTACCACAATAGGTAAAATATTCTCCATTATGACATGATAGTCATCGGTCTTGAGGCCTCTTAAGCCATTAATGTCAGTTTGGCTTGTAATACTACTACTTACATATCTAGTGGGAAAGTGAGTTTGAGACATCAATTGTAAGAATTGTGCACATTGTTCCTTTGTCCAAACATAAGGAGAACTAGGTTTTCTATATTTTTCATCATCATATTTTTCAACCCAAATATTTCGACAAATCTTTAGTTGTCAAAAGTCTTCATGTGATGAAATAGTATCAAAAGCACCAAAAAGAGTTTCTATAATAGCATAGGTTATATTTTTCTCAGTATGCATAAAGCCAATAGTATGCCTAATGGCTATATCCTTAAAGTATGGTAACTTATAGAATATGCACAACCTTTTTACACTAATTTCATTACATGGATAATATCTACTATCAACAATCCCATAATTTTCAATAAATGACATTATTTTTTGTCCATTCTCAACAATGTAATCACTTGTTATTAGCAATGGTGCTTCATGATTATCTTCTTGACTACTGAACTGTGTTTTTTGTTGATGATATGGATGATCCATTGTAAGGTAAGCATGATTTCCACAATAAATAAACTTACAAAATTTTCTTGAGTGCCTCACAAAATCCTTAAAATTGCAAGCAGGACATCCATGGTATCCATGATCATTAAGACTAGACAATGTGCCATATGCAAGAAGATCATGAATCGTAAACAATAAGGAATATCTTAAAGTGAATTTGATTGAATAGCCATCCATTAAAGATTTAATTACTTCAATTCCTTTCCACAATTCCATTAACTCATCATATAATGGCTCTAGATAAGCACCAATTGTATCTAAAGTCACAATTTTCTTTCTTGGTATAATCAATGATAGCATTAAGAAAAATGGTTTAGTTGCTAACCATGAATGCAAGTTATAATTTATTAAAAAAATTGGCCAAGTTTACTATTTAGTAATTTTATCTGAGAATGGGTTCACCCCATCTAGAGCCAAATCCAAACTTATATTATGAGGATCTTGAGAAAAATCAGGCCATCTGTTATCAAATTCCATCCATGTCTTACAATCAGGCATATGTCATTGTTTTCCATCAGTGCTCTTATTTTGGGCATGTCATTGCATAAGTTCAACAATGTATTTCCACCTATACATTCAAAGTAATCATGGGATTTCCGAAAAGTGGCGAAAAACCTTTCTAGGAACCACAACTGATTTCAACCCTTCTCTATACCTCGCTTCATGACATTTCAAAAATTCACTCACTTGCAAT
>VDFB02193867.1:601487479-601518201 GCA_007258455.2 Sequoia sempervirens | reverse complement strand
TTCGCAGTTAAAAGGGTTTTGTACTATGTCAAACATCATTTCATTAGTTCCAATCCCACTATTTTACCCATGTTATTACTGCCCTATACAATAAGAATCAAACTATATTCATTTTATTGGTTTCAATCCCTTCAATCCAAATTTGTAACATCTACATGATGTAAAGATTGCTAGTGAACGGTTGAAACATATCAAAGGCGATTGGAGGAAAGCTTCTCACAAATTAAGGAATGATTCAGGTATTGCATGGCACATGGAGCTAACCAAAAAATGTTGTAATGCCTATCTGACATCTTAAAAGGTTGCAATAATGTTGAAATTCAAAATGGTACAAGGAGAGAGAAAAAATCAATACCTTATCTTTGGCAAATGAAATCAAAGGATCAATAATGGTAGGAGGATCTGTATCATCCACCATAACTATAAAATTTGATGTTCTACAATATAATTTATTGGTTGTTACAACACCCTAAACTTTTTTAGTATTAGAAAAAAAGAAACCAGATATTTATCCACTGCCATATTAGATCTCACAGGATTCTCCTTCGCAAACAACAAATGATATATATTAATTGTTTAGCAACTTCCTTAATATCCCCATCTAAGTAGACTAAACTAGGTGAGGTTGAGGGTTTGAAATAGAGTACCATCTTCTTGGTATGTGCTTGAATTTGATCATGACTTGTATGTTGAATGAAAATAGCAAGCTAGCTGCACTGTAAAATCATTATTAGACAAATAACTACAAAATCGTCTTTAATTAAAATAATCCTTCTAGATATTTCAAGAAAAGATATTTTAGTTAATTTCTAAGAGAGCTAATTTCACTATCCAAATAGCCATCAATCTATTTACTATATATAATTTCCCAGAATTCAAAATTTAAATGTGATGAAACTAACCATAATTACCAAAGATTTGACACCAAATGTAGTACAAAATGAATTGTTTGACAACAAATGTGTTTTGATAAACCAAATATAACCTTGATATATTGTTTTAAATAACAAGGAAAGATCAAATTGGAGACAACAAGATAGCATTCATTAATTCACTTCAACAAACAATTGAAACCAAAATTCGGCCACCAATTATAACTTTATTCTATTGATCTTCAAAAATATTTTACAATACATTTCAAAATTTTGTCTTGAATGACATGTCAAAAAGTGTCTTGTTAGTTACCCACTTTTAACATAAATCAAAAAGTCTTAATTATCATTGTTTACATAGGATTAATTAAAACTTTAAAAGCAATGAAAGATGAGAAGTGAATATAATTTATTAAATGTTGAAGTCCACAACACTCACAAGATACAGAAGTTCATTACTCATCATAAGGTACTCGTGATCATTCAAATTTGGCAAGATCCTCTCTCCATGATAGCACCTGCAAGGCTTGGTACTTCACTACAAGGCATATTCTTTTGGGGGAGCCAGATATGTCTCCTCCCATTGGCACACTGTGTAATCATGAGGCCATTTGTACTCCTTGATATTTTGTGTTGGCCAAGTGACTCTTCCATTTTCTATCTAATAAACCTTTGGTATCTACGATGAATTTTGAGTACCCAACATCTAGTGCAATTATTCCATCCAAGGTTAAATTAAGGCGGTGAATATTTATGTCACCATGCTTCTGTATATTAGTGAGGTAGTTGGGAACAATTTTTCTAAACTCGTATATCCAATCCTTGGAGCCTTTCACTTGATCATCATCCCTTAGTATCTTAGGCACGGCCATTGCTTTAGCATGTGAAATGAATCCATTCTTTCCTTGATCTTTTTCTCTTCTACAGACATGTATTGAAATTCATTTGTGACCATTCAGACCATTTTCTCAGTAGGCTTTAAAGTTACAGGGGCCTCAACACTCCTTTGTAAAATTATGCACAAAGTCATTAAGGTGTGATGTATAGGTTTCCATTTCTTGAATAAGGGGTCCAATATAGGTACATGGGCCTTCATCTGATCATCTACTTGTGACAAGGAGACATAACATTCATACACATTTTCCAATTTTTCCACAATTAGCTTAACCCTATGCTCCAAGTTTTGTTCCAATACCCTAAGGCTTTCTCTCTTTGCTCTTTCCTTTGCTTCATTACACTTTTTCAACTTGTTCAATAGTAATTTCACCTGTATCAATTTGGATGGCAAGGGGATAGTATACTATTAATTTTGTGCTTTTGGAAGGACTTGCTCCCTTCAACTACTATTTCAATTTCACATTTCTATGAATAACCTATTCACTTCATCATTCAGATTGGTCTGTGCTTTCTCATATTCTGCCAATCTAAGCTCCATAACTTTAACCACATCCCTAGTAAACATAGTTGAGTGCATTGTCATAGTAGCTTCCTCCAATGCTGATGTGTCTTGAAGTGTCTTTACCATGGAAATCCCTCTCATTTCTTTTACAAGATCAAGAAATCTTAGTTTTTTTGTTCTTTTTTTTTTTTTTTTCCAAAAGGATAGGGTTTCAATTCTTGGATTGTAACCTGTACCACTCATTCCCTCATCTGAATTGAATTCAGAAACTAGCATGGGATCTTCTTGTCTTCTTACTTAATCTAGTAAGAATATCTTTTTTAATTCCATCCCAGGAATAATTATTATATTGCTTTCTAAGACCAATTTTCTTGCTTCTTGGGGGATAACAATAATTTCATTAATCCCAAGTTCTTCAAGAGTCTGGGCAATAATCTAGTCATGTTGTTACTCCATAGTGCCCATCTTATTAATTTGGAGTATCTCCTCAAATTCTTTCATTTTCATCTTAAACCAAAAATCCTTAAACTCAGGAGTTTGAATAAATTCATCATCTTCAATAAATCTAAGGGAAACAATCACCCTTTCATCATCATCCACTTCTTGATCATTATGCCCATGTACATCCACTCTTTTTTCTAGTTTGTGAGTGTCAGTTGCAAGCTTAGGCACTGGCTGATCAAATTCACCATCTTTAAAATTTAAAAGTACATTGGCCACCTCTTTAGTATCCCCTACTCCACTTATTCCATATGCCACTAAGGGGGGCACTCCATGTGTCTTCTACCTTTTAGGACTTGGTTGCTCAAGGGATGCTTCAAATTATATTGTGGCAGTGCCTGGTAGGGGCTCTGTGATTACAATACCACTTGGTTTGATGGAAAACTTGAAGTGTTTTGAAGACTGACCCTCAGGTTTCTTTTCTAGTTCAACACATAATATTTCAAAGTTGTCAATTATTACGTTCATCCTTCTGATATGTTCCTTTTCTTCAACATAGAATCCTTGAAATCCATTGTCCTTTTTCTTCTCCTCCTCCTCAAGCCTTTTTATGACTTCCCACTTCCTCTTCCTATGAAAAAATTCATCAGGTGTAAAGAAATTTCTTATTACACCTTCTTTGTAATCTATTACATGGGTAATCTCAACTTTAGTAAGAAGTTTATGCTTTATAAAATTAATATTCCCTTTAGGATCAAAGACCCTTTCTCCTCATGACTTCAATGAATACCGCATCTTCAAATAGTTCTGCAATTCTTCAAGAGTGTCAGGCCCTACAGATGGCCCCTCACATTCATTTAGGTCAGGAAGGAATGTCCTTTTTTTTGTCTTTTCATAACATCCTGGTCCATCCATAACATCTTCCACATAAATTCTAAAAATGTAATTCAAATAGAAACAAATTTAGGTAAAACATGTGGGGCTTGAGGATACCCATAGACCCTTATTACTATTTGGTTTGCTAAGAAGAACCAATCACTGAAATTGTGAGTGTGTCACTGCTCTAGCTTTAATGCTAAAGGTCTTAATACTTGCATGATTTTATTAGGAAATTTTGGTAAAATATGACCAAGAGTGGCCATTACCTTTATTACGAAATCTTCATGAAATGTTACATAATCAATATTTTTACATCTACTATCCCAAATGTAACACCAATTTTGTATAAGAAACCTATTCCCTTCATCATCAGTCATTCCCAAACACATTCTTGTAGTCTATCTGTTTCTATTTTGGTACAATATTGAATGACATAGTAGAGAGTACTTCCTGAAAGTGATGGTAGCTAATTTCTCTCTTACTTGCAAAAATCCCTCATGTAGCCCTTTCTCAATTTTAGCAACAAAGTCATACTCAATGTTGACTTCAAGATTTTGTATCGCCATTGCCATCATCATGAGATATGTTGGCATCCTCTCTTCAACATCTATTCCAAGCACTTGGCACAAAAAAAAAAGTTCTTTTGAAATATACTTGGAAGTCTTCTATGGAAAATGGCTCATTTTGGGAGGGGGAGATAGGTATCCTCCTATTGTTTACACTGTTTTTCATGTGTAAATGAAGTTCATCACTCCTGGAGGTTTTTCTCAATCTCCTATAATCCTCCTCACTTTTTTCCAATTCGATCTTAGTGATAGCTTGCTTGTTTAACATAAAACACTCTATAATTGCTTCTTTAGTCAACACCACTAATGGTGAACCATCTGGAATTATTATAGTCCTAATAGCCAGGTGATAATATTGTGCCAATACTTTAATAAACTCAACATCTATGAAGACATTTGGGACTATCAATTTGGCCAAATCTAAGGTCCAAGGATTCAAAACTGGTATCTTCTCAACCCTTTTTTCATAGAAGTACCAAAATAGATCCCACCCTGAGATAGGGATAATTAGGTCTCTACATCCTTGGGTTGTATCTTTAAACACCTTTTTTGATCCTTTGTCTATAGAATTAGGTAACACATCTAAAATGGATTGTTGTAGGGACATCTTTGATTTAGAAATTGTGGACTCTTCCTTTTTACTTTCAAGTTGACTTCTTTTGGGTGGCATGATGAAGAATTTACTCATTTATTTTTTAAGTGTCTACTTGTAGAAGAAAATTTAGTTTTTATACACTTGCTATAGAGGGTTTCTATGAACTTACTCGGTAAAATAATAGCTGCAAAATTTTCTCGCTTGAATTCCCTTGCCTTCGGTATGTTGAGCTTTGTGAATGATTTCCAAAATTTCATCGAGTCCCAAGTGATATTTGTTGTTGAGCTTGGTCACCTCACTATTAATGTCAATTCATGCAAAATATTTCAAAATCTGTCCATATTTTGAGTTTGACTACCTGTCGTTGATCTTGGGAAATTGAATAGTGTAATCATTTAATACTTTAAAAACTTGTACCGCACTACCACTAGGTCATTTAAAGACCGCAATGAGGTAGTGTTAGTAGTATTTCCACCTCGCGCACACCCCATTGGACTCCCACTAGATGGTGGGTTAATTCTAGCGGTTGAGTGACTATTCACCACCATACCACTTTGCCATATCAAGACCACTGTGGGGTAGAGGTAGAAGTACCACCACCCTATACACACCTCTTTGGACTCCCACAAGATAGCAGGTTAATTCTAGTGGTTGAGTGATTGTTCACCACCATACCATAGTGTCACTATTTACCCCTTGTCGGGTTGTAGTTTACTTTAGTTGTTAACATGTTATCACTGCCACCCCATGGTATTCATATTTTTTGCCGCCGTATTGTGGTAAGCATTTGTAAATTGACCTATATGTCCCACCATCTCATGCATACCTCTATTGACTACTGCGGTAGTGTGGTGTTGGATTTTATTATGAATGTAGTATTTTAGATATCATTTTATTGAAAAGATTGAACAATTTTCTAATTTTGTAGTTTCTCAGTTTTATTTTTCAGTTTCAGTCAAACCTAAGAGATCATTTCTTTTTTTGTAATTGGGAGGCTTAGTTCACCTAATGTTAACATATCTATATGTATTATTAAATCACAAATGTTCATTATATGTTTGCATCTAGAAAACATATATGACATAGAAGAAATTATATTATAACTAAACAAAAATAATTTCAATTTTTTAACCAAAGTAAGAAAACTAAGAAGAATAATTGAACCTAACTTTAAATTCACTTCAAATGAGTAGTGAACATCTTAGGTTTTGTATACTATGTACCGGAAAAATAATGATGATTACATTCATAAATGTATTAGTAAAACAACAATGAATAAGCATACCTATACTCATATATTTATTACATTCAATAATAAATTACACCATACATATAACCAAAGTTTAGGTGAAAAGCTAACCTCTTAAGGTGACAAAACATCATCATAATCATCTGCATTGCTAGCAAGATCAGAATCCTGATCATTCACATCTACATTTGCTTGAGTTTCTTCCTCATCCTCATTAGTGGCATGCAATGCATTCTCTCTCTCAATCTCTTCATTGGTAATCAAAATTTCTTCTTCATCCACTTCTTCGAATGTTTCTTGTGAATTAACATATTTCCCATTAGGCATTAGATCAAAAATTTCCATGAATTTTTGTTTTGAATGAGACTCTGTTTGAATGACATACGACCATCCTAGGCTTCTTACATCATCAATTATAAATGATTGGTTAATTTGAAGATGAGAAACATACAACTCATCTGTCTTTGATAAAAATTATCTTCTATTTGCACGTAAAAATCCATACTCATCATATTGTACTGTAGATGGTTAGATCCACTTACATTTTAATAATATGAGACTATTTTCACCATATTCCACTAGAATAATTTGTTAGATGAATCCAACATAAAATTTCTTCTCAGTTTCATGAAGAAATTCAACACTAACAACACAATCACAATTTATCTTTCCTTTGTATTTTTCTTGGACACTCTTAAATGACTACCATAGGCCCACATTCCATTGAAACATGTAGCCCATAAATGTGGAGATTGTGAAAGCTCACTTTCCTCTATTGTTATATCTTGACCTTATTCTTTTGCATCACTGACTACATTAGCAATCCATTCTTCAAATTTTGGAAAAGAATCACCTTGAATCAAATCAACATGAGGTCTAAGCCTTTTAAGTTGATGTTGCATCCAAGCTTGATTGTCTTCTTCATATTTTCTACATAGAATATTAACGCACAAATAGTAAGATTGATAATATAAATGTGTAAATGCAATTGAGTAAATAAATTATTGTGTAAAATATTTTTTACCTATGCCACTTATCAAAAAAATATGTGTTTTGAAGAATATAAGCATGTATCACACTTCTTTCTTGATGTGATATCTTGAAGTGACATCCATTTCCTTCTAATACATCACCTACAACTATGTATTCTTTTTCATCATCCCATACACGTCGATTGACATTTTTTAAATCCTTCATATATTATGTACAAAATCCCGTGGCCTCTTGCATTGAATATCCCTCAAACATGTTGCCTTCTAGTTTTTCCCTAGTACAGACATATTTTTTTAAAAGCTTCATATATAGTTCTATAGGATACATCCATCTTGTTCTTATCAGGCCACAATGCTTTAGTTCATATTGTAGATGTATCAAAATATGCATATAAATGTTAAATATTGTTGGTGGAAATTCTTGTTCCAATAGACAAAGGAATTCAACAACCTCCTCCCTCAAACTATCAAAGTTCGAAGGATCTAATACATGTAAATTCATTCTCTTTAATATTAAGCCCAACCTTATAACTGCAAATCTTGGCCCCTTTGGAAAACTTAATATATTTACCACAACAGGTAAAATATTCTCCATTATGACATGATAGTCATGGGTCTTGAGGCCTCTTAAGCCATTAATGTTAGTTTGGCTTCTAATACTACTACTTACATATCCAGTGGGAAAGTGAGTTTGAGACATCAATTGTAAGAATTGTGCACGTTGTTCCTTTGTCCAAACATAAGGAGAACTAGGTTTTCTATATTTTTCATCATCATATTTTTCAACCCAAATATTTCAAAAAATCTTTAGTTGTCGAAAGTCTTCATATGATGAAATAGTATCAAAAGCACCAAAAAGAGTTTCTATAATAGCATAGGCTATATTTTTCTCAGTATGCATAAAGTCAATAGAATGCCTAATGGCTATATCCTTAAAGTATGGCAACTTATAGAATATGCACAAATTTTTTACACTATTTTCATTACATGGATCATATCTACTATCAACAATCCCATAATTTTCAATAAATGACATTATTTTTTGTCCATTCTCAACAATGTAATCACTTGTTATTAGCAATGGTGCTTCACGATTATCTTCTTGACTATTGAACTGTGTTTTTTGTTGATGATATGGATGATCCATTTTAAGGTAAGCATGATGTCCACAATAAATAAACTTACAAAAATTTCTTGAGTGCCTCACAAAATCCTTAAAATTGCAAGTAGGACATCCATGGTATCCATAATCATTGAGACTAGACAATGTGCCATATGCAAGAAGATCATGAATCGTAAACAATAAGGAAGCTCTTAAAGTGAATTTGATTGAATGACCATCCCTTAAAGATTTAATTACTTCAATTACTTTCCACAATTCCATTAACTCATCATATAATGGCTCTAGATAAGCACCAATTGTATCTAAAGTCACAATTTTCTTTCTTGGTATAATCAATGATAGCATTAAGAAAAATGGTTTAGTTGCTAACCATGAATGCAAGTTATAGTTTATTAAAAAAATTGGCCAAGTTGACCATTAGGTACTTTTATCTTAGAATGGGTTCACCCCATCTAGAGCCAAATCCAACCTTATATTATGAGGATCTTGAGAAAAATTAGGCCATCTGTTATCAAATTCCATCCATGTCTTACAATCAGGCACATGTCATTGTTTTCCATCAATGCTCTTATTTTGGGCATGCCATTGCATAAGTTCAACAATGTCTTTCCACCTATACATTCAAAGTAATCATGGGATTGCTGAAAAGTGGTGAAAAACCTTTCTAGGAACCACAACTGATTTCAACCCTTCTCTATACCTCGCTTCATGACATTTCAAAAATTCACTCTCACTTGCAATATTTTTGTGAAATTATACACAACCATTCACACATGTGTGGATGTTTTCATACCCTAAGCCTAGCTTAGTGATTTTATTTCTACATTGACTTCATTTTGTTGGCATTATGGAGTTAGATGGTAAAAACGAACTTAATAATGCTAATAACTAGTCTACACTCTCATTTGTCCAAGCAAACACCACTTGCAAGTTAAGAATTTGAAGGATTGTTGTCAAATGACTTAACCTGCAATTAGCATACAAAAGCTTTAAAGCATCCTCCATCAACTTGGCCCAATCATCATTTAGACCCTCATTTAACATTCTATCAACTTTAAACCCTTCGTCTAACATTGTTGACTCTTCGTCTATGTTTGGTGTCACTTCAACTATGTTTGTTGCCTCTTCATTTCTCACACTCTACCATTCTATCATATCTTCATAATAATTGACATTCCAAGGGCTTATACCAAGTGCTATGCTTGTATCTTATCATATGCCGATAAATGTCACTTCTTTTTTTCACCTTTCCACCAAGACAATAATTACATGGGCATGGATATTTGTCCATGTCCCTCTCATCGGCTATTCTCTCATCAAATGAATGGAATTCATCCCTAGTCAACCTTTGACATTGATCCATCTATAATGTTCTACACATAACAACAAAAATTGTAGTCTAAGAGACAAAAACTATTTTTATAATTGAAAGGCATTTCCATAGCAATAGAGTTCTAGAGAGAAAATAAAATAGATAGTTTAACTAATGAATTGTAAAAAATGGATTTTTGTAGTTTATATTCAAGTTGTTGATTACATTGCATTGCACATCTTTCAAACTCAAAGCATTACTTCATGTTGCATAACTAATAACTAGATGTTGATAGATGACAAAAATACAATTGCAATATAGTTTTTACAAAGTCAACCTAAGCAATTATGCAATTACTTCACATTACATAACTAATAACTAGGATAAAATTCCAATTGCATTTGAATGTCACAGTATTCCACCAGACCACATTTCTTTGAGGAATTTTTTCAAAAATTTCATTGCCTTGCCTATGCTACCACATTTTTCATACATGTCTACCAAAGATTTTTATCAAACTGTTCACTGCCTTGTTGCTAAGGCTAAAAGCATAAAAAAAGTTCTTTCAAACAAGCTAATGATGTTTGGAAAAAATCTATCAAAGCATTTTATTAAGAAATAGCATAAACAAGGCAGTGAACTGGTTGAAAAAATGCCTCAAAGAAATGTGGTCTCATGGTGATGGAATGCCATGAAAATCCATAACAATTCACTTGTCATTGAATTTGTCATGGAATTTCATCACCATGAGACCACATTTCTTTGAGGCACTTTTTCCAAAGTTCATTGACTTTTATATGCTACCACATTTTTCATACATGTCTACCAAAGCATTTTATCAAACAGTTCACTACCTTGGTGCTATGGCTAAAATCCTAAAATAGGTGATTTGAAAAAAGCTATGGATGCTTGGAAAAAATATATCAAAGTATAATAGTAAGCAACAAGCTATGGTATCATAGTTTTTTTTGGGCACAAAAATTGACATGATTTATTTGCATTTTTTTGCAAGTCTTAAACTCATTTTTCTAGCAATTTTGCTATTTGAAATGGGGAAAAATATTTGTGGTTAGTTTTGTGCACTTTTTAATTGTAGGATTCTCACAGTTAATGAAAAAGGTAGTGTTCATGAAGGAATAGAAAATATGTGTACAACCTTTGAATTATACCCGCAATCTGCAATGGCATTGAATCATTTAGCAAACCCACAGGGCAAAATTTTCTTATGGAATAGTTGACTAAGATAGCTCTTGTTTCAACTGACCACCCTCTTATCAAATATAATTTATATTATAATATTGCATGATCTTATCATAGTAAAGGTGATTATGACACCATTGGTCGCTACTACATGACATCGGTCAAGGAAAGCCAGAGACCACAAGATTTTGTGGATAGGTTCAATTGAAGTTGGGAGATCTTAAGAGTTCTCTCTCAAATTCTGTAAAGGTTTTGGAGGTCCACCCTGAGAACTATGAGAGATTAAAAGTTGTAGGCCATATATATGCTCAACAAGGGTAGGCAAAGAAGGCTTTGGAAATTTTAAGAAAGGAAACTCACATAGATCCACATGATGCCCATGCATTTATCAAGATGGGTGAGTTATTAATATCATTAGATCGTAGTGAAGCCTTAGATTCTCTTAAGACACCAAAGTCTCACTTGAAGAAGAGCAGAGAAGAAGTACCCATTCAATTATTAAACAAAATTGGGGTTCTTCATTTTGAGCGTGATAAACTAGAGTTGGATCAACAAAATTTTATGGAGCCATTAGGAAATGATGTTCTACCTCTACACAAATATTTGTGGTTAGTTTTGTGCATTTTTTACTTGTAGGATTCTCACGGTTAGTGAAAAAGGTAGTGTTCATGAAGGAATGGAAAAGATGCATAGAGCCTTTGAATTATACTTGTACTCTGCAATGGCATGGAATCATTTAGCAAACCATTTTTTCTTCATTGCAGGGCAGCATTTTCTTGTGGAATAGTTGATTGAGACAACTCTTGTTTCAACTGACCAACCTCCCATAAAGTCTCATTCATATTATAATCTTGCACAATATTATCATAGTAAAGGTGATTATGACACCACTTTCTGCTACTACATGAAATCAGTGAAGGAAAGCCAAAGACCACAGGATTTTGTGGATAGGTTCAATTGAAGCTAGGATATCTTAAGAATTCTCTCTCAAATTTTGAAAAGGTTTTGGAGGTCCACCCTGAGAACTGTGAGAGCTTAAAATCTGTAGGCCATATATATTCTTAGCAAGGGTAGGCAGAGAAGGCTTTGAAAATTTTAAGAAATGCAACTCACATAGATTTTCATGATTCCCATGCATTTATGAAGATAGGTGAGTTATTAATATCGTCAGACCCCAGTGCAACCTTAGATTCTCTTAAGATTCCAAAGTCTCCTCTGAAGAAGAGTAGAGAAGAAGTACCCATTTAGTTGTTAAACAACATTGGGGTTCTTCATTTTGAGCGTGATAAACTAGAGTTGGATCAACAAACTTTTATGGAGCCATTAGGAAATGATATTCTACCTCTACATAAATCTTTATGGTCACTTTTGTGCATTTTTTACTTGTAGGATTCTCACAATTAGTGAAAAAGGTAGTGTTCATGAATGAACGGAAAATATGTGTAGAGCCTTTCAATTATACCCGTACTTTGCAATGAAATGGAATCATTTAGCATTTATCATTTTTTCTTCACTGTAGGGAAGCATTTTCTTGTAGAATAGTTGATTGAGAAAAATCTTGTTTCCACTGTCCACCCTCTCATGAAATCTCATTCATATTACAATCTTGCATGATCTTATCATAGTAAAGGTGATTATGGCACCACTGGCCACTACTACATGACATCAGCCAAGGAAAGCCAAATGCGATAGGATTTTGTGGATATGTTCAATTGAATTTGGGAGATCTTAAGAGTTCTCTCTCAAATTTTGAAAAGGTTTTGGAGGTCCACCCTGAGAACTATGAGAGCTTAAAAGTTGTAGGCCATATAGATGCTCAAGAAGGGTTGGCATAGAAGGCATTGAAAATTTTAAGGAAGGAAACTCACACAAATCCACCTGATGCCCATGCATTTATCAAGATGGATGAGTTATTAATATCGCCAAAACCTAGTGCAACCTTAGATTCTCTTAAGACACCAAAGTATCTTTTGAAGAAGAGCAGACAAGAAGTACCCATTCAATCAATTGTTAAACAACATTAGGGTTCTTCATTTTGAGCGTGATGAACTAGAGTTGGCTCAAAAAAAATTTATGGAGGCATTAGAAAATGGAATTTGGGTTGAATTCATAAATAAAATCCCCAATGCTAATTTTGTAGTTTTTCCTGTGCTATTTAAGGATATGAAATTCTTCCATCAACTAGAAGTAGGTGGTGTTTCACTTGAGTTACCATGGGATAAAGTCACAACAATATTTAGTCTTGCTAGGTGTTTTGAATAGCTACATGATACTGAAAAAACAAATCTTTTATTAGGCTAATATTGTTCAAGTTTTCTGATTATGTGGATACATATCTACATCTTGCAACCATGCCTCAAGCTCGAAATGAGATCTAAATAAGCCAAGAATTGATTTGGGATGCACTTAAGGTAGATAAAAACTCATAAAATGCTTTATCTATGCTTGGAAAAATGGAACTAAAAATAGATGGTTGGATTAAAGCAAAGAAATAATTAAAGCTGCACAAAGTGAATCAGATGCAAAAAATTCTTATATTGACATTTCACTTGGAAATTGGAATTATTTTGTAAATGTTTGCAATGAGAGGAGGGATCAAAAGGTGGAGGCACAACATCTTGAGAAGGATAGAGAATTCTATTGTAAAGTGTTGGCACAGAGACCAAGAAATGTTTATACTACAAATGAGGCAACCATTGTGCTAGCTGAAAGGGATCAATTTGATATTGAAAAAGAAAGTTTTACATAGCTACAAGAAGCTACAATAGAAAACATCTTTGTTTAGATCCCTGATGTGTGGGTAAATAAAGCACATTAATGCTATGAGATTTCCACAATCCATAGTGTTGAAGATTTTTAATTTTCTGGATTTGTGATTGTGTTGGAGTTTTTTCATCAACGTTTCGGATCACACTCAGTGATCCATCATTAGGATGCCAGAGAGCATAGGAGATGAGAAATGGTTAGATGCAGACTTAATTTTTTCTTAAAAGGAAGAGAGGTGAGAGGTTGAGGAGAGAGATGGTTACAAAGCCCAAGATGAGAGAGATAAAGTAAGAATGTTGAAAAATTGAAAAAATAGAGAGGAAGAGAATAAAGAGAGAAAAAAATTAAAAAGAAATAACAAATGAAAGAAAAATAGCAAGAGACAAGAGAGAGAAATCGGAATAATAGATAAACAAAAGGAATTATAAATTGATATGCAATATTAAATAAAAGATCGAAATTTTACAAACAAAATAAAGATTACTAATTGTAAAAATAAAGATTAGTAATCTTTATTTTATTTGTAAAAATTTTAACCTTTTTATTTAATATTGCATATCAATTTATAATTCCTTTTGTTTATCTATTATTCAGTTTCTCTCTCTTGTCTCTTGCTGATTTTTCTTTAGGTTGTAGTCCTCTTTCATTTGTTTTGTGTCTTTCATTTTTTGTTGTTTGTTCTTTTTTAATAAAATTTCTCACTCTTACATTTCTCTCTTATTCTCTTCCTCTCTATTTTTTCAAATTTTCAACATTCTTACCTTATCTCTCTCTCATCTTGGGCTTTGTAACCATCTCTCTCCTCAACCTCTCACTTCTCTTCCTTTTAAGCAAAAATTAAGTCTGCATCTAACCATTTCTCATCTCCTATGCTCTCTGACATCCTCATGATGGATCACTGAGTGTGATCCAAAATGTTGATGAAAAAACTCCAACACAATCACAAATCTAGAAATTCAAAAATCTTCAAATAAAGCACATGTTTACTTTGCACAAGGATAGTTTGTGCTTGCAGTGAAAATGTATCAAAAATGTTTGAGGAAATTCTAATTTGGCACTGACACCCAAATTCTATTATATTCAGCTCAAGCACATTATGAAGCAAAATAGTGGCAAGAATTTAAAAGAACATTATTAAGAGTAGAATATTATTAAGAGTAGTAGATTGTGATGATCATTTCAAATTTGTGTTTAATGTAATTATAGTTTCAAACTACCTCTGAATTCACTGTAGAGGACGTCCCCAAATCTGATTTTTCTATAGAGGGCTTGGAAATATTCAAATTCATTGCAGAAAATCTGAATTCCTTGCCCTTTCCCACCTTTTCAGAAGTCTCTAGGTCCTCTTTGAATCCTTATCACACATGCAAGTAGTTGCTATAACTGATCAAAACACCTCATGTTAGGCTAATGAATGAAGCAAGGTTTGTAATGAACGAATGAAGTGAGGTCAAGCAAATGAAGTGAGGTCAAGTGAGACAAATGAATCTACAATGAATGTGAATAATCGTGCCAATAATTGGCCGGATTTTCTTTTAAAAAAATATCTACTTTGGATTTGACAACTAATTCTTTATTCATTTTTATTTCTATGACTAAATAATTTTTTAGTCAATGAACAAATTAGTCATTTATTTACTCATTTATAGGTAAGTTACAAAAAATGAGTAGAATTTAGTCATTTTTAGTTGTTGTGACTAAAAATTTTAGTCACCTAGTCATTTATTTGCCAAATACTACTAGTGAAACATTGTTTTCAATTGGTATCAGTCAAAGGGGGACCAAAGTCCCTTTGCCATTGCTAAGAAGAAGTGAAGGCTGCAGTAGTATGGTGACCTCAGATAAATAAGAGGAGAAAGGATGATCAAACAATCAAAAGAATTGAGCATGAGGGAGAAGAAGTGAGCAATGCTCAAAGTAGAGCATAAGAGAGAAAGTTGTGAAGATTCTCATAAGGATGAGCAAAGGAGAAGAAATGTCAAAGGGGGAGTAAATCTCTTTTCCAGTTCAAAGGAGGATATTAGAGGATAGCTAAATCCTTTGCACTGCTTGTCAAAAGGGGAGAATGCTTTTAGGAGGAGTGATCCCTTTGCCATTGATGTCAAAGGGGGAGAAAGTCATGAAAATTCTCAAAGAGAAGCATTAGAGAAAGCAGGAATAGAAGGAGAAAGTAAAGATGATACTGGTACACACATTGAAATTGGTTAATTGGTATTAGTGAGCATTTTTTTCCATCAATGAAAAAGGGGGAGATTGTTGGAATTTTTTTCATTGACATCAAAACGGGATAGGAGGAGAAGTGTGTTGATCCTATGCAGAAGCATATAATGTTTCCATTGATGTCATAAGTGAAAATTATGGAAGGGATATTGTTGACATGATAATATGAGATGAAATGGAGTTACTCATGCAAGTGAGGATGTTTACATTAATGGAAAGTGTCAATGATGACAAGGAGATATAGTTTGCAGTGAATATGGAAGCATGGGTACATGTTGTTGGTGAATGCATATGCTACAATGTTGTCATGGTGTTACAAGAGAATCTTGAATGCATTTGCTATGATGTTGTCTTTGAAATCAATATGTTGGCTTTTAGTTGTTTATCATGTTTGACCTTGATGACAAAATTGGTTACATGGTTGAGGTTTGGTTGTTGTTGGTTGATACATGATGCATATTTCATATGTGATTACTCATATGAAATAGGTTTTGGTTGTTGTTGGTTGATACATGATACATATTTTATATGATGATTACTCATATGAAGTTATAGATTTTGACCTAGCTTTTGATTGGTTGATATATGCTATGCAATATGGTTTATTCACGATATGCAGTTATAGGTCTTTGAATTTATATATGATGATGCTGAAAATGCTTATTATTTTGATAGGATGTTTTTCTATTTGTTAGTTTGATCCTTCAGGGTTACAACTCATAGGTATATTCAGTTGACTATTGTTATTTTTTCATTGAATGATATATTAGTGCATTATTAATCTCCTATTATTGCACTACTCTATTGTTTTATGGCATTTTAGTCCTTTGATATTAAGGTGATTTTCTATGTTTACATTGTAAAATTCAAAAGGTCCATAGACCTTTTCATCTCCATCACATATGATATTGAGGCTTTGAATGTTTCATTATTTTCATCACATTTAATTTTAAAATATTTTAAAGCCTTTAGAATAAAGGGCTAACTTCAACATTGGAAGTATCTTATATTTTCACCATATGAGGTATCGACCAGGTTTATATGGTTTATATTGTGTAAATGTTTGTTCATTAACTTGGCATATGGAATACTATCAGTCTCATTGCATTTCATATTATCAAAGGAAGATGACTTTATTAAAAGTCACATGGTAGTGATCAGGTAATTGGCAAATTACTGAACTCATTTTTCATGAGGTAACATGTGATATCGGGTATCTTTGTCGACAACCATCATTGAAAACTCATTGGGATAATGATTTAATATTATTATGGTGTCAATTTTTTTGGTAAAGTTTTTGGCAAAGAAATTATAATGTTTTGAATAGATCTCAAATGATCATTATATTTTGCAAACTCTTCAAAAAAAATTGTTTAGGGCAAAGTGTATTGTGGAACCATAACTGCCATGGTATACTGTGGTCTACAAATTCTTTTAGTTTTACTCAACTGACATACTATGGTGATGAAAATCAGCTCACTGTATGAGCTTGGCCAACATATGGAATGACTTTGAGTTTTAAAATGATATGACTGTGAGTGTTTGGACAAGAAAATGACAGTGGAAGTTGGCTTCTATTAGTTGGACGGTTATCAGGTTTTTAAGGTATAATTTTTGGTTTGTTTTTCATTGAATTAGGTAATGCTCTTCTTGCAGCTTACGAGCTTTGAACATTTATTTTTAAGTAGGTGATTAAGAATGTTTATTTTGTATAAAATTTGTGTGAAAGATCTATTGTTAAGGATTTTTATTTTTAAAGAGCTTAATCTTTTTCATTTCGTAAAAGGGTTTGTTTGAAGAAGGATTATTGAAGGTTTTTCCATTTAAACCCTAACCCGAGTTGGTTTATAGTTATTCAAACTGCATACAGAGGTTATCATTCATAGTATCTTTAAAAGGTGGGTTTCAAGCATTATTTTGGGTTACCTAAGAGAGGAATATGAAACTTCAAACATATTGTGCAAAAGTTGTACTGTATTGAAAATATTCTATTATGATTCTTAGATTATTATATTTAAGGAAGATGTCATTCTCATACAACATTCTTCAGTGTGCTTATTGAAAAATATATATTGTCTTCTATTGAGATTCTAGGACTACAAATTGCACTTCTAGGGTTCTGATAGAATGTTATAATTGTTATGCATTATTAAGGACTTGGTGCTCCTGTATCTTATGAAGTTGGTGCTTCTGAGTTTTGTGGAGTTGGTGCTTTTGAATTTTGTGGAGTTGGTGCTCCTGAATTGTCAAGAGTTGGTGCTCTAAGTGAATAGAGATAGTTTTTTGAGTGGTTTTTATTCCCCAAGAGGGTTTTCCACTCAGGACAAAATTTTGTGTTATGTGATGATTTTGTGGCTGATTGTCCCTATTAGTTTGAACATAGTTGAATAATTGTTTTTTTTCATTTCTACAAATGTCTATATCAAAATGTCATGCACAAAAGTTCTAATATTGTTGTGAACTCTGATACAGGAGAGAGTATAAAAGTATTCATTTGGTCCAGTCTATATCTCAATGCATATTATTTTTTTTATTCATATGCCTAATTCATGATTAAGGAACACGTCAAGTTTTCTCCACAAACTATCATTTGTCCTCTTGGTTCCAAAGAAAATATAAACTCTTGGTTTAAAAAAGAAACATTTGTGACTTTTATAAATCACTAATTCTCCCCCTATCATTGATTTCAGTCTTCCAACAATTGGTATCAGAGCGTAGGGTCCTTATACAGGTCTAATCCACCTAGGATAGATTCTGGTTTTGTAAGTCTGTCAAACATGTCACAAGCTCAATAAGGCACTTCTATGGCTAGAGCTCCACTTTTTGATGGTACAAACTATGTGTTTTGGAAAATCAGAATGGAAACATATATGATTTCAATTGATGTTGATGTATGGAGCATAGTTCAAAATGGATGTGTTGTTCCATCCGTAATTCCCTCTAACTCTACTAAGAAGAAGAAGTATGAAACTAATTCTAGAGCTAAAGATGCTCTCTTGTGTGGGTTACTAAATATGTATTTTTTAAAGTCATGCATTGCAAATTAGCTAAAAAAATTTGGGAAAAAATTGAAAATATTTATCAAGGAAATGATAAAGTCAAACAGTCAAAAATCCTTACTCTTAAAACTCAGTTTGAGTAAATGAGAATGTTCATGATGATGAGAAAGTTGTTGAACAATTTTTGAGAATAGATGAAATTGTTAATGCAATGAGAGGGTTAGGAGAAGAATTAAAAGAGTTTGATGTGGTAAAAAAGGTCATTCGAACCTTACATCCTAAATATGAAACTAAGGTTTCAGCCCTTGAAGAAAAGAAACATTTTGACAAGCTTCCCTTAGATGATCTACAAGGAACCCTTACTGGGTTTGAAATGAGAATAAGTAAAATAAATAAAATAGGAAAATAAATTGCTTTTAAAGTTGAAAGAATGGAAAATGTAGTTGAAAGTGAGTTAGAAGACTCAGATACAAAAGAGTCTCACTTTGTCAAAAAAATTAAAAGGGGATCAGGAAAATACAAAGGAAAACTTCCCTTTAAATGTTTCAACTATGGAAAAATTGGACATTTTGCAGCTAAATGCCCCTATGGTGATCAAGATAGTGATGATGAAAAATATGACCAATCTAAGAAGAAGGTCCATAAACCTAAAAGGAAATTCAATTTCAAAAATAAAAAGAGTCTATTTAGTAAAGATGAAACAGACACTAAAACAAAAGACTCTTCAGATGAAGAAGAAGAGACTCTATTTATGTCTGAAGTCGAACAACAAGAGGATATAAACAAAAAGACTAATTTAGAAGATGGTGATGTAAATCGAGAAGATGCATCTATTGAGGAAGGAAATGAAACACTGTTTATGATTGTTACTAATCCAAGTCAAGATCATAATAAGGAGATTGATAATGTTATGAACAATGACTCAAAAATAGATGAATATCCTATAGTTATAATACCTCATCTTGAAGGCACAAAATTTATTTTTTGGAAACATAGGATGGAGACCTATTTATCTTCTTTAGGATTTAATGTGTAGGAAGCAGTTTAAAAAGGTTTTCAGTATCTACAACATCTACTCCTACACTAGATGAAAAGAAGGCTCTTGAATACAATGCTAGGGCCATGGATGCTATCTTTAATAGCTTTCCAAATGAAATTATTGCTAAGGTTATTTATTGCAAGGATGCCAAGGAGGTTTGGAACAAACTGATTGAAATGCATCAAAATGATGAGTTTAGGAAGGAATATCCTCAAAATTTGATACATATTGTGGCACATTAAGAAGTGAAGATGTTAATCTTGAGAGTGAATTAAATAGTGCTTTAAGAGACATTTAGAAACTCAAAGAGGAAGCTATGGTAAAGAAGATTAATTTTGAGAAACAAATTGCTGACCTAAAACTTCAAATTGAAATACTAGAAATTACAAAAGTGTAGTTAGAAATTAAAGAAAAGGAATGTTGCATTTTAGAGGCAAAGGTTGCTGACCTAAGGAAAGAACTTGATATGTGTGACAATAGTAATAAATTGGTAGAAATTTTAGGTAAACAAAGAATTTATAATGATAAAATAGGTCTTGGGTTTATGGAAGGTCAATGTTCTTATTTTGATAGGTTCCAACATAACAAGGTAGCACAGAGTTACAAGTCCAAATTTTTTATTGATACTACTCAAACAAGGTTGATTTGGAAACCAAGGAAAATTAATGAAAAGACAAAAGGTACAGTTAGTCAAGCAATTTTACATTCTAAGGTGAATAATGAATGGACTTTGGATAGTGGGTGTTCACACCATATCATAGGTGACAAAAATAGCTTTATCAATTTTGAATATTGTAATGGCGGTTTAGTTTGCTTTGGAAATGATGATTGTATTTAGATCATTGGGAAAGGAACACTTTCTTTGAATGATAACCCGTGTTTGCTGAATGTGTACTATGCAGAAGAACTCAAGCATAATCTTCTGAGTGTAACTCAAATTTGTGATCAGGGTTTTTATGTTCTTTTTAATGCTCTAGGGTGTGAGATTAGAAAGAAAACGGGTGAAATTATCGGTGCAGGTTCAAGAATTCAAGGAAATGTTTACAATATGCAAGAAACAAGGTGTGTGAAAATGAGTGCTTAGTCAAGGGAGACAGTGAATGATCTTCCTCATATTTCTTATCACTAAATCCTCTATATTGTAGTTTCAAGGTGTATTTCAAGTTTTTTATATACATCCCTATGATTAGTTGTTGCATTAGATTCTATTGGTGCATTTCTAATTAATGAAGTGATGATTCTATCATTGAGGTTTTTGGGAAGGCTTAAAGGATAGTTTTTGTTTTTGGCATTTTTGTTTGAATAATACAGTTTTATTTTGGATTGTGATTTGACAAAATAATGAGCAAAAGGTTACAATGTTCTATGCTACAACTTCAGGTGACAGTGAGTTTACACATTTTCTTATACACTGTTTAGTCATGCTTCTTATTCTGATATGAAAGTGATGCTAATTTATGATGAAGATGACATTGCTTGAACTCAATGGTTGAGTATCTCATATTGTATCATATAATGGCTATATGCATGTGACTCTTTCTTGGACTATATATTTAGTGTCTATGCTCAATCGAATTGTTTGGTGAGTTTGTAATTTTATTTGATAATGGAAAACTATTTCAGTTTGTCAGATGACAATTCTCTATGAAATTCTTTTTGCAAAGTGTTTACAAGAAGCAACTACTTAGTGATCTTTGCTAAGTTTTATAGTGATAACAATCAACGACAGTGCTTGAAGGTGTATAAGTTAGTAATGCGATTTGATGTCAAAATAATAGTTTTTTGATGAGGAACTCTTGCAGTGGTACTATACCTAATAGCAGTTTGAGAGTTGGCTTCCAATATCCACTTTTGAGGGATGCTACTTAATCTAGCATATTCTTCCATATTAATCAGTATCTTAACTTTACTCAAACTATTTATATATGGTGTCTTTGATAGTGTTATGATGCATTTCCTTCATTTAGACAATGTCTATTTATTTAAACTAGCGTGGTACTCCAACATTAGTAGTATTTGATGATGAGATAATAGCAAATCAATTAGTGGTTAATCTTTGAGATGTTATAGTCTTAGTGTTGATCTATCAATATTTCTATCAGATAAAGTGGTTTTCAAGTCTTCTTGTGCTTGGATATTGATTATTAACATAAAAAGTGAAGTACAAAGATATTTTTGGTCAGCTAGCAAGGCTATTTTTTAATAGGAATGCCATCCATCAGAGTCTCAAGAATGAAGATTTGTTAAATTTTTTTAAAGAGTGACAAATGGAATACTTTGCAACTTCTGTCAGCATTCTTCTAGGAGATTATCAAATGTTGTAGTGCTATGTGGATGCATATATTGCTCATGGATGACAAATTCCTCCTACAATAAACTCTAAAAGCATCAATATATTATTTTCCATGGTGGTAGTAGAACAATAAAGATTAGAGATTCATAGGTATAGGGTAGTTAGACAATATATTTCTAGTTCATTGGTATGTAGTGGAAAGAGATTTGTTACTGTTTGTCATTGGTGTGCAGAGATTAAAGAATTTGTACATCTGCAATAAGGTTTGCAAATGGGGTGGTGAATTGATAGTGTGCTTGCAATGGATTGAAAGTGACTTCAATGACCCATTCGGATTATTTGACAGTGCTCTTTCCATCCTAGTTTTCTTACTTTGTGGCAATGTGTAATGAAAATGCAGTTTGAGAAAAGGAGTGATGAACTATGGTTCAATGTTAACTGGAACAACAAATGTGGTGCTCAAAGAGGAGTGATGATACCGATTTTGATATATCCTTGTATGGAGCTTCTTTTTATGGGGAGCTTGTTTCTATATGTTTTCATTCCTAGCTCTCTTATATATTTTCATTTGTTTCTATATTGCTCTACTTGTAGTCAGTTATTGTGTTGGCTTCTCAGTTGTTTATATTCATGGCATCTCACATTCTCTTCTTTCATTCTTTGTCATTGAGGCAAAAAGGGGGAGAGATGATACGTGTTTTTCCATTAAGGACAAAGGGTGAGTTTTTTGGCTTTCAGTTGTTTATCATGTTTCTCCTTGATGACAAAACTGGTTACATGGTTGAGGTTTGGTTTTCACATGTTGAACAGGTTTTGGTTGTTGTTGGTTGATACATGATACATATTTCATATGTGATTACTCATATGAAACATGTTTTGGTTGTTGTTGGTTGATACATGATACATATTTTATATGATGATTACTCATATGAAGTTACATATTTTGGCTCAACTTCTGATTGGTTGATATATGCTATGTAGTATGGTTTATTCACAATATGCAGTTGCAGGTCTTTGGATTTATATATGATGATGCTGATAGTGCTTATCATTTTGACATGATGTTTTTCAGTTTGTCAGTTTGATCCTTCAAGGTTACAAGTCACATGTATATTCAATTGACTATTGTTAGTTTGTCTTTGAATGATATATTAGTGCATTATTAATCTCCTATTATTGCACTATTGTATTGTTTTAAGGCATTTTAGTCCTTTGATATTAAGGCGGCTTTCTATGTTTACATTGTAAAATTAAAAAGGTCCATAGACCTTTTCATCTCCATCACATTGATATTGAGGCTTTAAATGTTTCATTATTTGCATCACATTTAATTTTAAAAGATTTTGAAGCCTTTATAATAAAGGGATAACTTCAACATTGGAAGTATCTCATATTTTCACCATATGAGGTATCAGGCAAGTTTATATGATTTATATTGTGTCAATGTTTGTTGATTAACTTGGCATATGGAATACTACCAGTCTCATTTCATTTCATAGTATCAAAGGAAGATGACTTTATTAAAAGTCACCTGGCAGTGACCAGGTAATCGACAAATTATTGAACTTATTTTTCATGAGATAACTTGGGATATCAGGAATCTTTGTCGACAACCATCATTGACAACTCATTGGGTTAATGATTTAATATTATTATGATGCCTGTTATTTTTGGTAAAGTCTTTGGCAGTGAAATTATAATGTTTTGATCAGATCTCAAATGATCGTTATATTTTGCAAAGTCTTCAAAACCTTTTGTTTAGGAAAAAGTGTGTGATAGAATGCTAGCTGCCATGGTATACTATGGTCTACAAATTCTTTTAGTTTTACTCAGCCGACATGCTATGGTTATGAAAATCAGCTCACTGTATGAGCTTGGTTGGCATATGGAATGACTTTGAGTTTTAAAAAGATGTGACTATGAGTGTTTGGACAAGAAAATAAAAGTAGAAGTTGGCTTCTATCAGCTGGATGATTATTGTAAGGAAAATTAGATGTGGAAAACAATTCTCCTAATGTCAATACCTCAGGAAAGAATGTAGATACACTTTAAAATTTACAATTACAGTCCAATTAAGATGCACTATGAAATAGACAATAGAAATAGAGTATTTGACAATCACACATGAACACCAGATATACGTGGGAAAACCCTTATGGGAGAAAAACCCACCACACCAAGAGAAATCACTTTGTATTACAGTAATGAAATTACATACAAATTGTAGACTTATCTTTTTGGTGTCATTATACAGCAGCATTCACCATTAACCAAATTGCACAGGAACCTTTTCTAATTACAGTCTTTACAGAATCGAATCCACACTGATATAGTTCGAACTCTTCACTCTTCACTGTTGATAGAACCAACCAACCAATTACAATATGAAATCACAGAGTATATCTCTATTGTTCCATGTCCATCGAGCTTCCTCATAGAACCGTCACAATGAATAGACTCCCAACGGTTCCCCTTTCAGCTCCTTTGATTTGTCCATGAGACTCCACATAGGATGGTCTTACTCGGTCAACAGAATTCGCAATGTAATGGCATCTCGGTGAGACACTAGTAGTGTCTCACCGATTCCACATAAACTCCATATCGATGTTGCCAAGAGACTTTGTTATCACTGAGACGTTCTATTGAGCTCCATGAGTTACACTGAGTCACCAAGTAGTCGCCCACACCTGTCACATTCGCCAGGAGATCATAGCGAGTCACTCAAGGCTATACCGAAGTCCCCAAACATACCGACCACCAAGTAGAAGTCGAAAAGACTCACATGTTCGCCAAGAGGTTTCTCCAAGATCTTTTGTTTCACCGAAACTGTCAGCAGTCGCTAGGACTTTACACCGAGCTTTAAGACTCACCCTGAAGTGTCATCCATCACCAAGAGTTACCCCAATAGCCATCGGCTATCAGAAAGACATTAGATTTCACCTAGACTTCATAACAAAGCCTTAGTGTTACATTGATAACTCCCGAGTGTGTCCCTGTCGGCATGACATTCATCTATAGCTAAGACCTTTCTCTGAGACTCTTTGTTACAGCGAAGAAAACATATGAATTCCTGTTGGTAAGACATTCACTATTTGTTGAGACTTCTTCCCTAGTGTTAAAGTCACTCTGAAACCCCAATCGCCATGAGTCTCTCTGATTCATGATTGAATGGCCTGTTGGCCAGAGGTCCCCTGAGCACTATGAGGTCATAACGAGTACTCCTTGTCACAGCAATAGACTCCACAGTAACCATTCGGCAAGACTCCTACAAGGTCATAGCAACCTGTGCAAAACATGATGAATCAAACTACTAGTTGGCCAAACAAAGAAGATGTCACACTGACTTGGCTCTAATGGAGGTTTCAGCCTGTATAGTTTGAGGCACATATTTCTAACAATTTCCCACTTGACGAAGATCATACAGGAACCTATAGAGCACATCATAACTTACTAAAAATCATGGGCACTAAGGCCCATTGATCTGGTACACCACCTGAACTTGTCTGTGCTCACTGGCTTTGTCAATGAATCTGCAACATTCTCCATAGTATCAACCTTTTCTAAACTGACCTTTCCATCCTCAACCATATCTCATACAAAGTAGTGTTGTACATCAAAATGTTTCATCCTAGCATGGAAAGTAGGGTTCTTTTCCAGAAAAATTGCACTCTGACTATCATAGAAAATAGTTATTTCCCCTGCATCAAAACCAATGTTAAAACAAAAATGTTTCAACCATACAACTTCTTTACAAGCATGAGTAGCTTCCATGTATTCAGCCTCCATAGTGGACAAAGCGACTACAGCCTACCGCTTGCTCATCCAACTCACTGCACCACCATTCATCATGAATATGTATCCACTGGTGGATCTCCTGCTATCAATGTCCCCTTCCCAATCAGAGTCTACATAACCTCGAACAATGAGAGTCCTATGTGATTCAACCAAATTCCCATGGTAACACAAAGCAAAATATTAAGTACCCTTCAAATATCTAAACACTCTCTTCATAGCATCCCAATGTGTTCTTCCTGGATTAGCCATAAATCGACTAAGTACTCCCACTGCTTGGGAAATGTCTAGCCTTGTACAGACCATTGTATACATAAGACTACCTACTGCACTAGCATAGGGTACACTGGTCATATCTTCCATCTCAGTAGGAGATTTTGGATAGTCCTCAATAGATAGCTTCGTTCCCTGCATGACTGGAACCACTAGCTGCTTGCAATCATTCATACAAAATCTCTCAAGAATAGTTCTGATATACTTACTTTGACTGAGCCATAGTTTTCTATTCTTCCTATCCCTAGCTATCTCCATCCCCAGAATATACCTTGTTGCACCAAGATCCTTCATTTTGAACTTAGTAGACAACTGAGACTTAAGATCAAAAATCATTAGCTTTCTATTTCCTATGAACAACATATCATCAACATAAAGAGCAATAACAAGTACTTGATCACTTTCAGCTTTATAATATACACAATGATCAAATTTTGATCTCACAAATCCCAAAGATAATACAAATGTATCAAATTTTTGGTACCACATTCTAGGTGACTGCTTTAACCCATAGAGAGACTTCTTTAATTTGCATGCTAGTTTTTCTTTACCTTTCTCAACAAAGTGCTTTGGCTGGGACATATAGATTTCTTCTTCAAGATCACCATGAAGAAATGTTGTCTTCACATCCATCTGTTCAACCTCTAAGTCATATGCTGCTGCAAGTGACAAAAGAAATCTAATGCACGTCAGCTTTGCTACAAGAGAAAATATTTCCCCATAATTGACTCCCTCTACCTGGGAATAACCCTTTGCAACCAGTCTTGCCTTGTATTTTTCTACACTGCCATCCAGACCAATCTTTTTCTTAAATACTCATTTGCAGCCAATAGCATTTCTGCCTTTAGACAAGGGCACCAGACTCTAGGTTTCATTCTTATCTAAAGATTCCATCTCTTCTTCCATGGCTTCCAACCAAGAATCTGAATCAGACATTTTAAATGCCTCTTTCACAGTCCTAGGCTCATCACTACCAGAAATCAAAGCATAGGCACAAGTAGAATCAATCAATGAGAACCCATACCTATCTAGTTGTTTTCTTTCTCGGGTTGATCTCCTCACTTGCTGAGGATAAGGTTCTTCTTCTTCAGAACTTTTAGAACTGCTTGAGCTCTCCTCAGTTTCAGGTACATTTTGAATTTCCAATTCCTCTTTCTCAGGTGTAGGAGGAATTATTGCTACATCCTTATTGTTATCCGACTTTGTCTCTAACTACAGATCCAAAGTGGAAGGTTTGAGCTCATGAAAGATTACACTTCTATTGTATAGAACCTTCTCTGTATCAGGATTGCAAAGCTTGTATCCTTTTATGATAGTGCTATAGCCAATGAAAATACATTTGACAACCTTGTTCTCCAATTTAGATCTTTTCACATCTGGCACATGAGCATATGCCTCACAGCCAAAAACAGAAACATGTCTAAGTGAGGGCTTCTTACCAGACCACGCTTCCAAAGGTGTTTTCTCAACAAGATAAGAATTTGGAGAATGATTAATTAAATAACATGCAGTAGATATAGCCTCAGCCCAAAATTTCTCCTCCAAGCCAGCACTATTGAGCATACTTCGTGCTCTCTCCATCACTATCCTATTGAACCTTTCAGCAACTCCATTCTGGTGTGGAGTATAAGGTGTAGTCTTATGTCTTTTGATTCCATGGTCTTTACAGTATCTTTCAAATTCATCAGAACATAATTCACCATCATTATCAGTCCTTAAGCATTTTATTTTTCTACCAATCTAATTTTCAACAAGGTTCTTAAATTCCTTAAATCGACTGAACACTTCTGATTTACTTTTCAAGAAATAAACAAATGCTCTTTTTGAATAATCATCAATGAATGACACGTAGTATCTTGATTTAGACAAAGAAGGAACATCTACTGGACCAAACACATCTGAATGAATATAGTCTAACAAACTAGAAGATTTATGAGGACTGGAATAAAATGAAACACAGTGCTACTTTCCATATATACAGTGTTCACAGAATTAAAATTCAAGATTACAATCTTCGAGCCCCTCAACCAGGTTTTTATTCTTCAAGGTTTTTAAACCTTTTTCTCCTATGTGGCCTAACCTATGATGCCAAAGCATAGTCTTCTCTACAGGAAGTTTTACTTCCATAGAGTTTACAAAATTAGGGATATTTCCCTCTTTACCTCCACGAGCAGCTTTTAGTGACTTTCTAGAGACACTGTTACATTGAACAGCCTATGCATCCAGCTTGTATAGGGTACCAATTCAAGCACCTCTAGCCAGCACCATTGAACCTCTAGTCATTTTGTAGCCACTTCTAGAGAACATAACTTGTACTCCAATATCATTTAGTATACTTACAGACAATAGATTTTGAGCCAGACCTAGTATGTGCATAACATTATTTATTTCCTTTACTCTACCATTAGGGAATTGTATCCTGACTCTTCCATGACCAACAATCTCCAAAGTTGAATCACTTGCTAGGTACACCTTTCCACCATCGTATTCTTCATACTTTGTGAACCACTCTTTATGAGATGTCATGTGGAATGATGCTCTAGAATCAATCAGCCAGACATCATCTGATGCCTGAGTTGCCAAGGCTGCAATGAAGGCGTCACCATCACTATGAGAAGAACCATTATCAGAAGATCCATTTTTCTTCTTTTTCTCCTCTTTACAATCCCTTTGGACATGACCATGTTGCCCAAAATTCTAGCAGTTCACCTTGGACTTCTTGCTAGGATACTTTGATCTCCCTTCTGATTTTGATTTGGACTTCTTGTCCTTCTTCTTCCCTTTCTCCTTCGGCCTTCCTCTGACAAAAAGAGCTTCCTTCGCCATCTCAAAAGATTTCCTTCTCATCTCTTCTGACAACAAAGATGCAACAACATCTTCCATCTTGAAACTAGATGTTTTACTCCCAATCACCATCACCAGATGATCCCATGAGTCAGGCAAAGAACTCAATAGAAGAATACATCGATCCTCTTCTTCAGTCTTCACACCAATAGATGTCAATTGAGCAAGCAGCATATCAAATGCATTCAAATGATCAGCTACACACCCTCCTTCCTGCATTCTCAAAGAGTATAGTTTCTTTCTCAGGAATAGTTTATTCACCAAGGACTTCCCCTGATAAATAGATGCCAGTCTCTTCCACAAGGAAGATGCAGTCTTCTCCTCATGCACATTCAGAAGCACTAAGTCTGCCAAGTAGAGCCTTATCAGCCCCTTAGACTTTCTATCTGCAAGGTCCCAATCTTCTTGCTTCATGCCCATAGGTTTTACTCCAGCCACAACAATCCAAAGATCACGGTCAATAAGAAGATCCTCCATCTTGAGTTTCCACAACTCAAAGTTACTACCGTTGAATTTCTCTATTTCAAACTTTCTAGATGTACTAGCCATCTTAATCTGTAATTAGAAATCGACAAACTCTACAAGACTCCCATTGAACATAATTGACACAAAAAACCCAACGTACCCACAAGGATAACACAATTGGCCAGGCTCTGATACCACTTGTAAGGAAAATTAGATGCAGAAAAAAATTCTCCTAACGTCAATACCTCAGGAAAGAATGTAGATACACTTTAAAATTTACAATTACAGTCCAATTAAGATGCACTATGAAATAGACAACAGAATCAAAGTATTTGACAATCACATATGAACACCAGATATACGTGGGAAAAAACTTATGGGAGAAAAACCCACCACACCAAGAGAAATCACTTTGTATTATAGTAATGAAATTACATACAAATTCTAGACTTATCTTTCTGGTGTCATTATAGAACAACATTCACCATTAACCAAATTGCATAGGAACCTTTTCTTATTACAGTCTTTACAGAATCAAATCCACACTTATAGAGTTCAAACTCTTCACTCTCCACTATTGATAGAACCAACCAACCAATTACAATATGAAATCACAGAGTATATCTCTGTTGTTTCATGTCTGTCGAGCTTCCTCACAGAACCGTCACAATGAATAGACTCCCAACGGTTCCACTTTCGGCTCCTCTGGTTCATCCACGAGACTCCACATAGGATAGTCTTACTCGGTCAACAGAATTTGCAATGTACTAGCATCTCAGTGAGACACTAATAGTGTCTCGCCGATGCCACATAGACTCCATATCGATGTCACCAAGAGACTCTATTATTGCTAAGATGTTCTATCGAGCTCCATGAGTTATACCGAGTCACCAAGCTGTCGCCCAAACCTGTCGCATTTGCCAGGAGATCATAGCGATTCACTCAAGGCTATACCGAAGTCCCCAAACATATCGAGCACCAAGTAGAAGTTGGCAAGACTCACATCTTCGCCGAGAGGTTTCTCCAAGATATTTTGTTTCACCAAAACCATCAGCAGTCACCAGGACAAACACCTTTTGCTAGGACTTTACACCAAGCTTTAAGACTCACCCCGAAGTGTCATCCATCACCAAGAGTTACCCCGATAGCCATCGGCTTCAACAAGACATTAACTTTCACCCAGACTTCATAATGAAGCCTTAGTGTTACATCGATAACTCCTGAGTGTGTCCCTGTCGGCATGACTTTCATCTATTGCTAAGACCTTTCTCCAAGACTCTTTGTTATGGTGAAGACAACATATGAATTCCTGTCAGTAAGACATTCACTATTCGCTGAGACTTCTTCCTGAGCTATGTTGAAGTCACTCTGAAACCCCAGTCGCCATGAGTCTCTCTGATTCA
>VDFB02193867.1:601454382-601487379 GCA_007258455.2 Sequoia sempervirens | reverse complement strand
TGATGATTGTTTGGAAATCCTTGTTTGGGTGTGTGAAAATCCTTGAAACATTGTTTGAATTCAAATTAAACCCATGAAAATTCGTTTAAAACTAGCAACACAAAACTTAGAAGGATTCAAATGAAAAGATTCAACTTATTTGTCAACTTGGGGAAAACCCAGAAAAATCCATCTTATTATTTTGCTTTAAATCTTTCTTCTTGATTTCTCCTCAAGAAAATTTGCCCAATTTGGGGTGTGAAATTATAAATTCTTAGGAATAGCCATTTATACTTTGCATATAAATCTATGCAAGCTGGGGTTTCTCTTTTCAAAAATTTATGGGTAAAATTCATTGGGTTCTGATTTTTCGTTATTTCGTTTTTGAACGAAATTGTGTAAATAAATAAATAAATAATAAAATATTAAAAATTGTGGAGGTTGCCCACAACCACCCCCCACCCATGGGGGCGCTGGCTGTGCAGCGCTCCCCATGGCTGGGGAGGGGCTGTGTCCCCTATGTGAGGCTGCGTAGTAGCCACACAAGGGCGCGTCCCCTATTGGGGCTGCGTTGCAGCCAAAGGCCTTTGGCCTTTTCTTTGGTTAATAAAAAAATTAAATTTATTATAATTTTTTAGTTTTATTAAAATTTCATTTTATAATAAATATTTATTATAATATATGTATAATATATATATTAATTTTAAATTATATATATATTATATATTTATTATAATATATATATATATATATATATTACATTTATTAAATTTTGATTATATATAGATATTAATATATATTTAATGAATATATATTAAATATAGATTTTTAAATATATAATATATATGATGTGTATATATATTATATTTAATGTTTTCTCTTCTTCACATTAAGTGGTAAAATGGAATTTTAATTGGAGATTTTTAAATAGAAATATTTAAAGAATAATTATATATTTAAGATATGTTCTATTTAAATATAATTTATTTAAGGAGTTGATTTTATCATCGAGTTGAACTAAATGTAGATTCTTTAATTAATCGAATTTATTTAAATCTTGTTTTGATCGGGAAATCTTGAAATATTATAATGATATTTTAGAGGTACGCATTTAAATGATAATTGAATATCTTAAAAATAGAACTTAATCTAAAATGATTATCGCATTGGTATTGAGGAAATGAAAGTTGATGTTGATCATACATTTTATTTAGAGTATTGAATTCGATTAATTTATTTATTTAATCCATGTTGTAATATAGATTAAGTGATTTAATTAAAATTTAGTTGATTTATTGATGCGAATTTGTAATAAAGACTAATTTATTTAATCTAAATGTCTATTTGTCAAAACGTTCTAAGTATAGAAGACAATTGAGAAACTTGAGATAAAGAATGACTTAGTTTAATCAGGTGGTTTTAATCATTAAAATTTTGATTATGGAACATAATTGAGGAGCTTAGGGTTAACGAATGATTTATTCCAATTAGACGACTTTATTTATCAAAAGCTCGATTTATTTATAATTTAGTTTTGATTATTATGGATAATTGAGACAAATGAAATAAAATAGACAGAGTTAAAATATAGATTATCTTAAGATGATTGTGTTACGAAATAGAAGCAAAAGTGGATTTTATATGCAGGAATTTATTTAGAATGATGAATTTTAATAGGCGAATGATTAATTTAAAAGTGGATTTCGAATAATCAAATGCTTTTACTTTAAAATTTGATTTTCATTAATATAAGTAATTGGGAAAACGGAATATAATTATTGGTTTTTAACTCCTTAAGTTGTCAACGTACTTTGATTTACTATTAAGTATATTTGTTTTGGAATATAATTGTATTCAAGTAGAGATAAGACTTAATTGATTTATTTGATGCTAAGATGAAATAAAGAATGAATTATTTAATGTAAATGTTTATTTATTAAAATGTTTTAATTATAAAATACGATTGTGGAACTTAGAGATAATGATTGGTTTAAACTTTAATTAGATGACTTCATCAATTTAAGTGTTGTGATTATGTTATAATTGTGGAATTTAGAAGTTAATGAATGATTTATTTCAGTCAAATGACTTTAATCACTAAGAGGCTTTGAATATGAATTTAATTGTGAACCTTAGAGTAAAATGATTGGTTTTGAAGTATTTCTATGTCATGAAATGAAATTAGTGTATTTGATTGGTTATTTGCAAGAAATAGAAACTGTGATTGACTGGATTTAGGAAATCCGAACATTAGTTCATTTAACTACTCGAAATGCTTTTAGTGTGAAATTGTTCTTTCTCGATGTTGGGAGAATAGAGTAAATGTTTGAAGTCTTCCAAATAGGAGTTCAGTTATTCGTATGGGTTGAGGTGCATGAGTCAACTTTTGATGTGTCATGGGAAAATGTGCATAGTGACACCATGTTGTTTCATCGGGTTCTCACAAACTGGGATGATTTGTACCTCCTTCGGAATAGGAGAGGTTTATGTGGTTTGTACCTCCTTTGGAAGGAGTGCAGTTTGTATTTTGTTTTCCTCCAGTGTTTGGAGAGGATTTTGACCTTGTTGCCTCCAGTGTTTGGAGTGAGTTTCTTGATTTGTTACCTCCTTGGATTGGTGAGGTACTATCTAGTTACCTATTGTGGTTTTCACCATGTGTGTTGTCTTAGAAGAGTGGCTTGCAATGGGGGCCGACACACAAAGTGGGGTCAAGGATAACCCTTTGCAAGTTAGTTAATTCAGTGATAACTAAATAAACTTTTAGAAGCTTAGGTTGCATCAAACATTAAACAAGATTAATCATGCCTCACTCATGGACCCAAGGGCTTGTTTTAGACTTGGGATGAGACGAGAAGGCTTGGAATGGCAAGATCATCTATCTCATCTTCACGAGAAGTATTTGATTCTGCATGAGTGAGCATGGGTGCCGGGATTTCAGTAGAGGCCACCAGGATAACCCATGGTGTGTGGGGTGGAGCCTAGGAAGATTCCTAGAGGAGGTCCCTTGGCGACCTATGCGATGACACTCTTTCTAAGTCAACAAGTTTGTACTTGGTCTTTGTGACATTCTCGATCTATTATATGTCTGGAAGCAATGTGACCTATGTTAGTGGTGTGTGAGTCATACTAGAGTTGTTATTTTGACCCTTCAGTTCATGTGATGTGGTACTTGTATTTATTCCGTATTAGTTTTGTGTAGCTTGTGTCTAGTGGTAGATGGTCTTATGTAGGAATTCCTTGTTACTATCTCCTAGCATGGAGGGAGTGGAACCTTTGGGATTCCACATGCTCAGGTGGCACGTGCTTCATAATCCGTTGGTTCTTCTTCTTGTTCTTGTGGTTGTGATTTCCAGTTGGAGAGCTGGTGGGAATCAGTTTCTTCTCATGCCTTGTTCTCTCAATAATTAATGTATTTTATTACCCCTCATTTGTTATCGAGGTGGAATTTGTAATATGTTATCATTCTTATTGGAATTGCCTCATTCGGGGAATGAGTGTTGTAATCATGTTGTAAGTTATATTATTGGAATCAAGTGGTATCTCATATTCTTAGATGTAAATTATTATGATTGGAATGTATGTGAGCTTTAATTGTTAAGTAATTATATGCTATGGTTATAAATTCTCGTTCTTGTTTGGGTTTTGGGCAATTCAGTCTCAGAACCTTAGAGGTTGTTGGCAATGTAGTGATCTTGCATGTCTTTATACTTAAAAAATAAAAATAAAAAATAAGTAACGCTGGAGCAGTAAATCAGCAATCCTCTAGGGTTGGGCGCGTATGTATGCTATTAATGATATCGGGTATCTTTGTCGACAACCATCATTGAAAACTCATTGGGATAATGATTTAATATTATTATGGTGTCAATTTTTTTGGTAAAGTTTTTGGCAAAGAAATTATAATGTTTTGAATAGATCTCAAATGATCATTATATTTTGCAAACTCTTCAAAAAAAATTGTTTAGGGCAAAGTGTATTGTGGAACCATAACTGCCATGGTATACTGTGGTCTACAAATTCTTTTAGTTTTACTCAACTGACATACTATGGTGATGAAAATCAGCTCACTGTATGAGCTTGGCCAACATATGGAATGACTTTGAGTTTTAAAATGATATGACTGTGAGTGTTTGGACAAGAAAATGACAGTGGAAGTTGGCTTCTATTAGTTGGACGGTTATCAGGTTTTTAAGGTATAATTTTTGGTTTGTTTTTCATTGAATTAGGTAATGCTCTTCTTGCAGCTTACGAGCTTTGAACATTTATTTTTAAGTAGGTGATTAAGAATGTTTATTTTGTATAAAATTTGTGTGAAAGATCTATTGTTAAGGATTTTTATTTTTAAAGAGCTTAATCTTTTTCATTTCGTAAAAGGGTTTGTTTGAAGAAGGATTATTGAAGGTTTTTCCATTTAAACCCTAACCCGAGTTGGTTTATAGTTATTCAAACTGCATACAGAGGTTATCATTCATAGTATCTTTAAAAGGTGGGTTTCAAGCATTATTTTGGGTTACCTAAGAGAGGAATATGAAACTTCAAACATATTGTGCAAAAGTTGTACTGTATTGAAAATATTCTATTATGATTCTTAGATTATTATATTTAAGGAAGATGTCATTCTCATACAACATTCTTCAGTGTGCTTATTGAAAAATATATATTGTCTTCTATTGAGATTCTAGGACTACAAATTGCACTTCTAGGGTTCTGATAGAATGTTATAATTGTTATGCATTATTAAGGACTTGGTGCTCCTGTATCTTATGAAGTTGGTGCTTCTGAGTTTTGTGGAGTTGGTGCTTTTGAATTTTGTGGAGTTGGTGCTCCTGAATTGTCAAGAGTTGGTGCTCTAAGTGAATAGAGATAGTTTTTTGAGTGGTTTTTATTCCCCAAGAGGGTTTTCCACTCAGGACAAAATTTTGTGTTATGTGATGATTTTGTGGCTGATTGTCCCTATTAGTTTGAACATAGTTGAATAATTGTTTTTTTTCATTTCTACAAATGTCTATATCAAAATGTCATGCACAAAAGTTCTAATATTGTTGTGAACTCTGATACAGGAGAGAGTATAAAAGTATTCATTTGGTCCAGTCTATATCTCAATGCATATTATTTTTTTTATTCATATGCCTAATTCATGATTAAGGAACACGTCAAGTTTTCTCCACAAACTATCATTTGTCCTCTTGGTTCCAAAGAAAATATAAACTCTTGGTTTAAAAAAGAAACATTTGTGACTTTTATAAATCACTAATTCTCCCCCTATCATTGATTTCAGTCTTCCAACAATTGGTATCAGAGCGTAGGGTCCTTATACAGGTCTAATCCACCTAGGATAGATTCTGGTTTTGTAAGTCTGTCAAACATGTCACAAGCTCAATAAGGCACTTCTATGGCTAGAGCTCCACTTTTTGATGGTACAAACTATGTGTTTTGGAAAATCAGAATGGAAACATATATGATTTCAATTGATGTTGATGTATGGAGCATAGTTCAAAATGGATGTGTTGTTCCATCCGTAATTCCCTCTAACTCTACTAAGAAGAAGAAGTATGAAACTAATTCTAGAGCTAAAGATGCTCTCTTGTGTGGGTTACTAAATATGTATTTTTTAAAGTCATGCATTGCAAATTAGCTAAAAAAATTTGGGAAAAAATTGAAAATATTTATCAAGGAAATGATAAAGTCAAACAGTCAAAAATCCTTACTCTTAAAACTCAGTTTGAGTAAATGAGAATGTTCATGATGATGAGAAAGTTGTTGAACAATTTTTGAGAATAGATGAAATTGTTAATGCAATGAGAGGGTTAGGAGAAGAATTAAAAGAGTTTGATGTGGTAAAAAAGGTCATTCGAACCTTACATCCTAAATATGAAACTAAGGTTTCAGCCCTTGAAGAAAAGAAACATTTTGACAAGCTTCCCTTAGATGATCTACAAGGAACCCTTACTGGGTTTGAAATGAGAATAAGTAAAATAAATAAAATAGGAAAATAAATTGCTTTTAAAGTTGAAAGAATGGAAAATGTAGTTGAAAGTGAGTTAGAAGACTCAGATACAAAAGAGTCTCACTTTGTCAAAAAAATTAAAAGGGGATCAGGAAAATACAAAGGAAAACTTCCCTTTAAATGTTTCAACTATGGAAAAATTGGACATTTTGCAGCTAAATGCCCCTATGGTGATCAAGATAGTGATGATGAAAAATATGACCAATCTAAGAAGAAGGTCCATAAACCTAAAAGGAATTCAATTTCAAAAGAAATAAAAGTCTGTTGAAAATGCAAGATGAAACGAGACACTAAAACAAAAAAGACAAAAATTCGAAGTCAAGATCATAATAAGGAGATTGATAATGTTATGAACAATGACTCAAAAATAGATGAATATCCTGTAGTTAGAATACCTCAGCTTGAAGGCACAAAATTTATTTTTTGGAAACGTAGGATGGAGACCTATTTATCTTCTTTAGGATTTAATGTGTGGGAAGCAGTTGAAAAAGGTTGTTCAGTATCTACAACATCTACTCCTACACTAGATGAAAAGAAGGCTCTTGAATACAATGCTGGGGCTATGGATGCTATCTTTAATAGCTTGCCATATGAAATTACTGCTAAGGTTATTTATTGCAAGGATGTCAAGGAGGTTTGGAACAAACTAATTGAAATGCATTAAAAGGATGAGTTGCAGGAAGGAACATCCTCAAAATTTGATACAGATTGTGGCACATCAAGAAGTGAAGATGTTAATCTTGAGAGTGAATTAAACAGTGCTTTAAGAGACATTCAGAAACTCAAAGAGGAAGTTGTGGTAAAGAAGAATAATTTTGAGAAAAAAATTGTTGACCTAAAACTTCAAATTGAAATACTAGAAATTACAAAAGTGCAATTAGAAATTAAAGAAAAGGAATGTTGCACTTTAGAGGCAAAGGTTTCTGACCTAAGGAAAGAACTTGATATGTGTGACAATAATAGATGAGGTAGAAATTTAGGTAGGGAAGTTATAATGATAAAAATAATGTGGGGTCTTCTAGGTTTATGGAAGGTCAATGTTCTTATTTTGATGGGGACTTCCCAGGAAGAAGCGCTGCAGAGTACAAGTCAAATTTTTATTATTGATACTACTCAAACAAGGTTGATTTGGAAACCAAGGAAAATTAATGAAAAGACAAAAGGTACAGTTAGTCAAGCAATTTTACATTCTAAGGTGAATAATGAATGGACTTTGGATAGTGGGTGTTCACACCATATCATAGGTGACAAAAATAGCTTTATCAATTTTGAATATTGTAATGGCGGTTTAGTTTGCTTTGGAAATGATGATTGTATTTAGATCATTGGGAAAGGAACACTTTCTTTGAATGATAACCCGTGTTTGCTGAATGTGTACTATGCAGAAGAACTCAAGCATAATCTTCTGAGTGTAACTCAAATTTGTGATCAGGGTTTTTATGTTCTTTTTAATGCTCTAGGGTGTGAGATTAGAAAGAAAACGGGTGAAATTATCGGTGCAGGTTCAAGAATTCAAGGAAATGTTTACAATATGCAAGAAACAAGGTGTGTGAAAATGAGTGCTTAGTCAAGGGAGACAGTGAATGATCTTCCTCATATTTCTTATCACTAAATCCTCTATATTGTAGTTTCAAGGTGTATTTCAAGTTTTTTATATACATCCCTATGATTAGTTGTTGCATTAGATTCTATTGGTGCATTTCTAATTAATGAAGTGATGATTCTATCATTGAGGTTTTTGGGAAGGCTTAAAGGATAGTTTTTGTTTTTGGCATTTTTGTTTGAATAATACAGTTTTATTTTGGATTGTGATTTGACAAAATAATGAGCAAAAGGTTACAATGTTCTATGCTACAACTTCAGGTGACAGTGAGTTTACACATTTTCTTATACACTGTTTAGTCATGCTTCTTATTCTGATATGAAAGTGATGCTAATTTATGATGAAGATGACATTGCTTGAACTCAATGGTTGAGTATCTCATATTGTATCATATAATGGCTATATGCATGTGACTCTTTCTTGGACTATATATTTAGTGTCTATGCTCAATCGAATTGTTTGGTGAGTTTGTAATTTTATTTGATAATGGAAAACTATTTCAGTTTGTCAGATGACAATTCTCTATGAAATTCTTTTTGCAAAGTGTTTACAAGAAGCAACTACTTAGTGATCTTTGCTAAGTTTTATAGTGATAACAATCAACGACAGTGCTTGAAGGTGTATAAGTTAGTAATGCGATTTGATGTCAAAATAATAGTTTTTTGATGAGGAACTCTTGCAGTGGTACTATACCTAATAGCAGTTTGAGAGTTGGCTTCCAATATCCACTTTTGAGGGATGCTACTTAATCTAGCATATTCTTCCATATTAATCAGTATCTTAACTTTACTCAAACTATTTATATATGGTGTCTTTGATAGTGTTATGATGCATTTCCTTCATTTAGACAATGTCTATTTATTTAAACTAGCGTGGTACTCCAACATTAGTAGTATTTGATGATGAGATAATAGCAAATCAATTAGTGGTTAATCTTTGAGATGTTATAGTCTTAGTGTTGATCTATCAATATTTCTATCAGATAAAGTGGTTTTCAAGTCTTCTTGTGGATATTGATTATTAACATAAAAAGTGAAGTACAAAGATATTTTTGGTCAGCTAGCAAGGCTATTTTTTAATAGGAATGCCATCCATCAGAGTCTCAAGAATGAAGATTTGTTAAATTTTTTTAAAGAGTGACAAATGGAATACTTTGCAACTTCTGTCAGCATTCTTCTAGGAGATTATCAAATGTTGTAGTGCTATGTGGATGCATATATTGCTCATGGATGACAAATTCCTCCTACAATAAACTCTAAAAGCATCAATATATTATTTTCCATGGTGGTAGTAGAACAATAAAGATTAGAGATTCATAGGTATAGGGTAGTTAGACAATATATTTCTAGTTCATTGGTATGTAGTGGAAAGAGATTTGTTACTGTTTGTCATTGGTGTGCAGAGATTAAAGAATTTGTACATCTGCAATAAGGTTTGCAAATGGGGTGGTGAATTGATAGTGTGCTTGCAATGGATTGAAAGTGACTTCAATGACCCATTCGGATTATTTGACAGTGCTCTTTCCATCCTAGTTTTCTTACTTTGTGGCAATGTGTAATGAAAATGCAGTTTGAGAAAAGGAGTGATGAACTATGGTTCAATGTTAACTGGAACAACAAATGTGGTGCTCAAAGAGGAGTGATGATACCGATTTTGATATATCCTTGTATGGAGCTTCTTTTTATGGGGAGCTTGTTTCTATATGTTTTCATTCCTAGCTCTCTTATATATTTTCATTTGTTTCTATATTGCTCTACTTGTAGTCAGTTATTGTGTTGGCTTCTCAGTTGTTTATATTCATGGCATCTCACATTCTCTTCTTTCATTCTTTGTCATTGAGGCAAAAAGGGGGAGAGATGATACGTGTTTTTCCATTAAGGACAAAGGGTGAGTTTTTTGGCTTTCAGTTGTTTATCATGTTTCTCCTTGATGACAAAACTGGTTACATGGTTGAGGTTTGGTTTTCACATGTTGAACAGGTTTTGGTTGTTGTTGGTTGATACATGATACATATTTCATATGTGATTACTCATATGAAACATGTTTTGGTTGTTGTTGGTTGATACATGATACATATTTTATATGATGATTACTCATATGAAGTTACATATTTTGGCTCAACTTCTGATTGGTTGATATATGCTATGTAGTATGGTTTATTCACAATATGCAGTTGCAGGTCTTTGGATTTATATATGATGATGCTGATAGTGCTTATCATTTTGACATGATGTTTTTCAGTTTGTCAGTTTGATCCTTCAAGGTTACAAGTCACATGTATATTCAATTGACTATTGTTAGTTTGTCTTTGAATGATATATTAGTGCATTATTAATCTCCTATTATTGCACTATTGTATTGTTTTAAGGCATTTTAGTCCTTTGATATTAAGGCGGCTTTCTATGTTTACATTGTAAAATTAAAAAGGTCCATAGACCTTTTCATCTCCATCACATTGATATTGAGGCTTTAAATGTTTCATTATTTGCATCACATTTAATTTTAAAAGATTTTGAAGCCTTTATAATAAAGGGATAACTTCAACATTGGAAGTATCTCATATTTTCACCATATGAGGTATCAGGCAAGTTTATATGATTTATATTGTGTCAATGTTTGTTGATTAACTTGGCATATGGAATACTACCAGTCTCATTTCATTTCATAGTATCAAAGGAAGATGACTTTATTAAAAGTCACCTGGCAGTGACCAGGTAATCGACAAATTATTGAACTTATTTTTCATGAGATAACTTGGGATATCAGGAATCTTTGTCGACAACCATCATTGACAACTCATTGGGTTAATGATTTAATATTATTATGATGCCTGTTATTTTTGGTAAAGTCTTTGGCAGTGAAATTATAATGTTTTGATCAGATCTCAAATGATCGTTATATTTTGCAAAGTCTTCAAAACCTTTTGTTTAGGAAAAAGTGTGTGATAGAATGCTAGCTGCCATGGTATACTATGGTCTACAAATTCTTTTAGTTTTACTCAGCCGACATGCTATGGTTATGAAAATCAGCTCACTGTATGAGCTTGGTTGGCATATGGAATGACTTTGAGTTTTAAAAAGATGTGACTATGAGTGTTTGGACAAGAAAATAAAAGTAGAAGTTGGCTTCTATCAGCTGGATGATTATTGTAAGGAAAATTAGATGTGGAAAACAATTCTCCTAATGTCAATACCTCAGGAAAGAATGTAGATACACTTTAAAATTTACAATTACAGTCCAATTAAGATGCACTATGAAATAGACAATAGAAATAGAGTATTTGACAATCACACATGAACACCAGATATACGTGGGAAAACCCTTATGGGAGAAAAACCCACCACACCAAGAGAAATCACTTTGTATTACAGTAATGAAATTACATACAAATTGTAGACTTATCTTTTTGGTGTCATTATACAGCAGCATTCACCATTAACCAAATTGCACAGGAACCTTTTCTAATTACAGTCTTTACAGAATCGAATCCACACTGATATAGTTCGAACTCTTCACTCTTCACTGTTGATAGAACCAACCAACCAATTACAATATGAAATCACAGAGTATATCTCTATTGTTCCATGTCCATCGAGCTTCCTCATAGAACCGTCACAATGAATAGACTCCCAACGGTTCCCCTTTCAGCTCCTTTGATTTGTCCATGAGACTCCACATAGGATGGTCTTACTCGGTCAACAGAATTCGCAATGTAATGGCATCTCGGTGAGACACTAGTAGTGTCTCACCGATTCCACATAAACTCCATATCGATGTTGCCAAGAGACTTTGTTATCACTGAGACGTTCTATTGAGCTCCATGAGTTACACTGAGTCACCAAGTAGTCGCCCACACCTGTCACATTCGCCAGGAGATCATAGCGAGTCACTCAAGGCTATACCGAAGTCCCCAAACATACCGACCACCAAGTAGAAGTCGAAAAGACTCACATGTTCGCCAAGAGGTTTCTCCAAGATCTTTTGTTTCACCGAAACTGTCAGCAGTCGCTAGGACTTTACACCGAGCTTTAAGACTCACCCTGAAGTGTCATCCATCACCAAGAGTTACCCCAATAGCCATCGGCTATCAGAAAGACATTAGATTTCACCTAGACTTCATAACAAAGCCTTAGTGTTACATTGATAACTCCCGAGTGTGTCCCTGTCGGCATGACATTCATCTATAGCTAAGACCTTTCTCTGAGACTCTTTGTTACAGCGAAGAAAACATATGAATTCCTGTTGGTAAGACATTCACTATTTGTTGAGACTTCTTCCCTAGTGTTAAAGTCACTCTGAAACCCCAATCGCCATGAGTCTCTCTGATTCATGATTGAATGGCCTGTTGGCCAGAGGTCCCCTGAGCACTATGAGGTCATAACGAGTACTCCTTGTCACAGCAATAGACTCCACAGTAACCATTCGGCAAGACTCCTACAAGGTCATAGCAACCTGTGCAAAACATGATGAATCAAACTACTAGTTGGCCAAACAAAGAAGATGTCACACTGACTTGGCTCTAATGGAGGTTTCAGCCTGTATAGTTTGAGGCACATATTTCTAACAATTTCCCACTTGACGAAGATCATACAGGAACCTATAGAGCACATCATAACTTACTAAAAATCATGGGCACTAAGGCCCATTGATCTGGTACACCACCTGAACTTGTCTGTGCTCACTGGCTTTGTCAATGAATCTGCAACATTCTCCATAGTATCAACCTTTTCTAAACTGACCTTTCCATCCTCAACCATATCTCATACAAAGTAGTGTTGTACATCAAAATGTTTCATCCTAGCATGGAAAGTAGGGTTCTTTTCCAGAAAAATTGCACTCTGACTATCATAGAAAATAGTTATTTCCCCTGCATCAAAACCAATGTTAAAACAAAAATGTTTCAACCATACAACTTCTTTACAAGCATGAGTAGCTTCCATGTATTCAGCCTCCATAGTGGACAAAGCGACTACAGCCTACCGCTTGCTCATCCAACTCACTGCACCACCATTCATCATGAATATGTATCCACTGGTGGATCTCCTGCTATCAATGTCCCCTTCCCAATCAGAGTCTACATAACCTCGAACAATGAGAGTCCTATGTGATTCAACCAAATTCCCATGGTAACACAAAGCAAAATATTAAGTACCCTTCAAATATCTAAACACTCTCTTCATAGCATCCCAATGTGTTCTTCCTGGATTAGCCATAAATCGACTAAGTACTCCCACTGCTTGGGAAATGTCTAGCCTTGTACAGACCATTGTATACATAAGACTACCTACTGCACTAGCATAGGGTACACTGGTCATATCTTCCATCTCAGTAGGAGATTTTGGATAGTCCTCAATAGATAGCTTCGTTCCCTGCATGACTGGAACCACTAGCTGCTTGCAATCATTCATACAAAATCTCTCAAGAATAGTTCTGATATACTTACTTTGACTGAGCCATAGTTTTCTATTCTTCCTATCCCTAGCTATCTCCATCCCCAGAATATACCTTGTTGCACCAAGATCCTTCATTTTGAACTTAGTAGACAACTGAGACTTAAGATCAAAAATCATTAGCTTTCTATTTCCTATGAACAACATATCATCAACATAAAGAGCAATAACAAGTACTTGATCACTTTCAGCTTTATAATATACACAATGATCAAATTTTGATCTCACAAATCCCAAAGATAATACAAATGTATCAAATTTTTGGTACCACATTCTAGGTGACTGCTTTAACCCAGAGAGACTTCTTTAATTTGCATGCTAGTTTTTCTTTACCTTTCTCAACAAAGTGCTTTGGCTGGGACATATAGATTTCTTCTTCAAGATCACCATGAAGAAATGTTGTCTTCACATCCATCTGTTCAACCTCTAAGTCATATGCTGCTGCAAGACAAAAGAAATCTAATGCACGTCAGCTTTGCTACAAGAGAAAATATTTCCCCATAATTGACTCCCTCTACCTGGGAATAACCCTTTGCAACCAGTCTTGCCTTGTATTTTTCTACACTGCCATCCAGACCAATCTTTTTCTTAAAAATACTCATTTGCAGCCAATAGCATTTCTGCCTTTAGACAAGGGCACCAGACTCTATTTCATTCTTATCTAAAGATTCCATCTCTTCTTCCATGGCTTCCAACCAAGAATCTGAATCAGACATTTTAAATGCCTCTTTCAGTCCTAGGCTCATCACTACCAGAAATCAAAGCATAGGCACAAGTAGAATCAATCAATGAGAACCCATACCTATCTAGTTGTTTTCTTTCTCGGGTTGATCTCCTCACTTGCTGAGGATAAGGTTCTTCTTCTTCAGAACTTTTAGAACTGCTTGAGCTCTCCTCAGTTTCAGGTACATTTTGAATTTCCAATTCCTCTTTCTCAGGTGTAGGAGGAATTATTGCTACATCCTTATTGTTATCCGACTTTGTCTCTAACTACAGATCCAAAGTGGAAGGTTTGAGCTCATGAAAGATTACACTTCTATTGTATAGAACCTTCTCTGTATCAGGATTGCAAAGCTTGTATCCTTTTATGATAGTGCTATAGCCAATGAAAATACATTTGACAACCTTGTTCTCCAATTTAGATCTTTTCACATCTGGCACATGAGCATATGCCTCACAGCCAAAAACAGAAACATGTCTAAGTGAGGGCTTCTTACCAGACCACGCTTCCAAAGGTGTTTTCTCAACAAGATAAGAATTTGGAGAATGATTAATTAAATAACATGCAGTAGATATAGCCTCAGCCCAAAATTTCTCCTCCAAGCCAGCACTATTGAGCATACTTCGTGCTCTCTCCATCACTATCCTATTGAACCTTTCAGCAACTCCATTCTGGTGTGGAGTATAAGGTGTAGTCTTATGTCTTTTGATTCCATGGTCTTTACAGTATCTTTCAAATTCATCAGAACATAATTCACCATCATTATCAGTCCTTAAGCATTTTATTTTTCTACCAATCTAATTTTCAACAAGGTTCTTAAATTCCTTAAATCGACTGAACACTTCTGATTTACTTTTCAAGAAATAAACAAATGCTCTTTTTGAATAATCATCAATGAATGACACGTAGTATCTTGATTTAGACAAAGAAGGAACATCTACTGGACCAAACACATCTGAATGAATATAGTCTAACAAACTAGAAGATTTATGAGGACTGGAATAAAATGAAACACAGTGCTACTTTCCATATATACAGTGTTCACAGAATTAAAATTCAAGATTACAATCTTCGAGCCCCTCAACCAGGTTTTTATTCTTCAAGGTTTTTAAACCTTTTTCTCCTATGTGGCCTAACCTATGATGCCAAAGCATAGTCTTCTCTACAGGAAGTTTTACTTCCATAGAGTTTACAAAATTAGGGATATTTCCCTCTTTACCTCCACGAGCAGCTTTTAGTGACTTTCTAGAGACACTGTTACATTGAACAGCCTATGCATCCAGCTTGTATAGGGTACCAATTCAAGCACCTCTAGCCAGCACCATTGAACCTCTAGTCATTTTGTAGCCACTTCTAGAGAACATAACTTGTACTCCAATATCATTTAGTATACTTACAGACAATAGATTTTGAGCCAGACCTAGTATGTGCATAACATTATTTATTTCCTTTACTCTACCATTAGGGAATTGTATCCTGACTCTTCCATGACCAACAATCTCCAAAGTTGAATCACTTGCTAGGTACACCTTTCCACCATCGTATTCTTCATACTTTGTGAACCACTCTTTATGAGATGTCATGTGGAATGATGCTCTAGAATCAATCAGCCAGACATCATCTGATGCCTGAGTTGCCAAGGCTGCAATGAAGGCGTCACCATCACTATGAGAAGAACCATTATCAGAAGATCCATTTTTCTTCTTTTTCTCCTCTTTACAATCCCTTTGGACATGACCATGTTGCCCAAAATTCTAGCAGTTCACCTTGGACTTCTTGCTAGGATACTTTGATCTCCCTTCTGATTTTGATTTGGACTTCTTGTCCTTCTTCTTCCCTTTCTCCTTCGGCCTTCCTCTGACAAAAAGAGCTTCCTTCGCCATCTCAAAAGATTTCCTTCTCATCTCTTCTGACAACAAAGATGCAACAACATCTTCCATCTTGAAACTAGATGTTTTACTCCCAATCACCATCACCAGATGATCCCATGAGTCAGGCAAAGAACTCAATAGAAGAATACATCGATCCTCTTCTTCAGTCTTCACACCAATAGATGTCAATTGAGCAAGCAGCATATCAAATGCATTCAAATGATCAGCTACACACCCTCCTTCCTGCATTCTCAAAGAGTATAGTTTCTTTCTCAGGAATAGTTTATTCACCAAGGACTTCCCCTGATAAATAGATGCCAGTCTCTTCCACAAGGAAGATGCAGTCTTCTCCTCATGCACATTCAGAAGCACTAAGTCTGCCAAGTAGAGCCTTATCAGCCCCTTAGACTTTCTATCTGCAAGGTCCCAATCTTCTTGCTTCATGCCCATAGGTTTTACTCCAGCCACAACAATCCAAAGATCACGGTCAATAAGAAGATCCTCCATCTTGAGTTTCCACAACTCAAAGTTACTACCGTTGAATTTCTCTATTTCAAACTTTCTAGATGTACTAGCCATCTTAATCTGTAATTAGAAATCGACAAACTCTACAAGACTCCCATTGAACATAATTGACACAAAAAACCCAACGTACCCACAAGGATAACACAATTGGCCAGGCTCTGATACCACTTGTAAGGAAAATTAGATGCAGAAAAAAATTCTCCTAACGTCAATACCTCAGGAAAGAATGTAGATACACTTTAAAATTTACAATTACAGTCCAATTAAGATGCACTATGAAATAGACAACAGAATCAAAGTATTTGACAATCACATATGAACACCAGATATACGTGGGAAAAAACTTATGGGAGAAAAACCCACCACACCAAGAGAAATCACTTTGTATTATAGTAATGAAATTACATACAAATTCTAGACTTATCTTTCTGGTGTCATTATAGAACAACATTCACCATTAACCAAATTGCATAGGAACCTTTTCTTATTACAGTCTTTACAGAATCAAATCCACACTTATAGAGTTCAAACTCTTCACTCTCCACTATTGATAGAACCAACCAACCAATTACAATATGAAATCACAGAGTATATCTCTGTTGTTTCATGTCTGTCGAGCTTCCTCACAGAACCGTCACAATGAATAGACTCCCAACGGTTCCACTTTCGGCTCCTCTGGTTCATCCACGAGACTCCACATAGGATAGTCTTACTCGGTCAACAGAATTTGCAATGTACTAGCATCTCAGTGAGACACTAATAGTGTCTCGCCGATGCCACATAGACTCCATATCGATGTCACCAAGAGACTCTATTATTGCTAAGATGTTCTATCGAGCTCCATGAGTTATACCGAGTCACCAAGCTGTCGCCCAAACCTGTCGCATTTGCCAGGAGATCATAGCGATTCACTCAAGGCTATACCGAAGTCCCCAAACATATCGAGCACCAAGTAGAAGTTGGCAAGACTCACATCTTCGCCGAGAGGTTTCTCCAAGATATTTTGTTTCACCAAAACCATCAGCAGTCACCAGGACAAACACCTTTTGCTAGGACTTTACACCAAGCTTTAAGACTCACCCCGAAGTGTCATCCATCACCAAGAGTTACCCCGATAGCCATCGGCTTCAACAAGACATTAACTTTCACCCAGACTTCATAATGAAGCCTTAGTGTTACATCGATAACTCCTGAGTGTGTCCCTGTCGGCATGACTTTCATCTATTGCTAAGACCTTTCTCCAAGACTCTTTGTTATGGTGAAGACAACATATGAATTCCTGTCAGTAAGACATTCACTATTCGCTGAGACTTCTTCCTGAGCTATGTTGAAGTCACTCTGAAACCCCAGTCGCCATGAGTCTCTCTGATTCATGATTGAATGGCCTGTCGGCCAGAGGTCTCCCAAGCGCTATGAGGTCATAACGAGTACTCCTTGTCACAGTGATAGACTCCACAATAACCATTCAGCAAGACTCCTGCAAGGTCACAATGACTTGTGCAAAACAAGATGAATCAAACTGCTAGTTGGCTAGACAAAAAAGATGTCACACCGACTTGGCTCTAATGGAGGTTTCAGCCTGTATAGTTTGAGGAACATATTTCCAACAATTAGTAGGTTATTAAGGCATATTTTTTAGTTTTTTTACACTGAATCAGGTAATGCTCTTCTTGCAGCTTATGAGCTTTGAACAATTGTTTTTAAGCAGGTGATTAAGAATGTTTATTTTGTATAAAATTTGTGTGAAAGAGATATTGTTAAGGATTTTTATTTTTAAAGAGCTTAATCCTTTTCATTTCGTAAAAGGGTTTGTTTGAAGAAGGATTATTAAGGTTTTTTCCATTTAAACCCTAACCTGAGTTGGTTTATAGTTATTCAAACTGCATATAGAGGTTATCATTCACAATATCTTTAAAATATGGTTTTCAAGCATTTTTATGGGTTACCTGAGAGAGAAATATGAAGCTTCAAACATATTGTGCAAAATTTGTACTGCATTGAATATCTATCATTATGATTCTTAGATTATTGTATTTAAGGAAGATGTCATTCCGATACAACATTCTTCAATGTGCTTATTGAAAAGTATATATAGTCTTCTATTGAGATTCTAGGACTGCAAATTGCACTTCTAGGGTTCTGATAGAATGCTATAATTGTTATGCATTGTTAAGAAGTTAGTGCTCCTATATCTTATAAAGTTGGTGCTTCTAAGTTTTTTGGATTTGGTGCTCCTGAATTTTGTGGAGTTGGTGCTCCTGAATTGTAAAGAGTTGGTGCTCTAAGTGAATAAAGAGATAAATTTTTTGAGTGGTTTTTATTCCCCAAGAGGTTTTTCCCCACTTAGGAAATTTTTTTGTGTAATGTGATGATTTTTTGAGTGATTGTCCCTATTAGTTTGAACATAGTTGAATAATTGTTTTTTTTTTTCATTTCTACAAATGTCTATATCAAAATGTCATGCACAAAATTTTTGATATTGTTGTGAACTCTGATACAAGAGAGAGTATAAAAGTATTCATTTGGTCTAGTCTATATCTCAATGCATATTAATTTTTTTATTCATATGCCTAATTCATGATTAAGCACAAGTCAAGTTTTGTCCACAAACTGTCATTTGTCCTCTTGGTTCCAAATAAAATATAAACTCTTGGTTCAAAAGAAAAAAACATTTGTGACTTTTATAAATCACTGATTCACCGCCCCTTCTTAGTGATTTCAGTCTTCCAATACAATAGTGTCCTTGATGATAAAGGAGTGTGGAATTGATCATGCAAGGGAGATGTTGGCATGATGATAGATCAATGGTGTGCCTAGATGTTATGGAGATGTAGTGGATTTGGTTCTAGAAGTTATGGTATTGGTTGCTGATGAAAGAAGTATGGTTATGGAAATGTTGCATTGTTGTCATGCAAGATTATCATGAGGATACAAGTAGAGGGTTATTCTAGAAGACAAAGGAGTAAACATGAAATAGATTTGATGTGGGTTTTCTAAGAGCTTTTCAAAAAGGTATTTTATAGGTCTTGATGTCAATGGAGATGTCAAATTTCATTTGTTCATTCTCTCAGTCTAGAGTTTATTAGTTAAACCCTAAGTGTGCAAGAGTTTATAGTCACAACATTCTAATGTTTTCTAGGGTGATCCCATAATAGTGGTTTACAAATTTTGGTCAAACTGGACATTGAAATAATTTCTTTTAACTAAATCTTCACTTTCAGGGACCTATAGCGGCTAAAACATGAGGAATTTGAAGATGATGCAAACTAGATTTTTGTGAAATTTTGTCTATAGATTCTAAATATTATTTTTTCAATTTTTTTGGAATCAAAGTGCAATTCTTTTTCCATCTCCCTCGAAAACTAGTTTTTTCAAAAACAACATTTTTAAAAACGTATAAAGCATAACTTTTTTTTCTATGAAGGATAAAATTCTAATTCTTTCAAATTTAGATTCATAACTCGATATCTAGTGCTTCCACTTGGTTAGATAGTTTTTTTGAATATTTTTTCTTTAATCAAGTTTGAAATTCAAACCAATTATAATTTAGACATAGTGCGACCGTATAACATCTAACTTTTTTTGTATGTATCGAAATTCAATTTTTTTTCTTTGTTGGATCAAGTAAATTCAATATCTAGTGCACTAATTTTTTAATTTTTTTTTTAATAATCTACTATTTTCCACATGTGCAGAACATAGAGCTTGATTTTCGGTGAAAAAACTACATTCATGAGAAATAAAAAATAAATATAATAATAAAATTAAATTTATTTAAAATTATACTTTTTGGGAAGCTTATATAATACTACATACTTACAAAAAATAAATTATAAATGAATTCATTTGATCCCCCAAAAGGTAAATCAAAAGTGGTTTTTTATCAGCATTTTGTTAGGTGTAAAGGAGACTTCGTTATAGGTATGGTTTAAAACTAGCAGGGTTCTATCCAAGGGGGTTTGATTTTAAGGTAGTTTGATCAAACCCTCTTCAATTGGAATTATTTAAATGAAAATTTTTAAGGCTTAAATCATTATATTTTCTAAAAATATGTGATTTAAAAAAAATCTGATCCTCTCAGAAATTGTAAACTAGCTTTGTGGGATCACCCTCTATTTCATTAGTGACTTGGTATTGTAGGTACCAGGTCACTTAAGTGATAACTTAAGTTATTCATTCCATGTTGGTGACTGACCCCATCACTTAGGTTGGTGGTGTCTTGAAGGTGTGATGAGATATCTTTCAATCAATGGTTGTGGTTGAGGCTACAGGATCGAATAGTTATCACTACATATCGGGCATCGCTGAAAGTGTTGAAGAACTGCTTTGTAATTCGACGATACACGATGAGTGCCTATTGCACATCACTAAAAGAAATTTGAGATTTTTTTTAAGTTTAGTGATACGTGATGAATAAATTCAATGGTCACAATCAAGTAGATTGGACGGTTCCCTAACAACTTTCTATTTCATCATTAATTTCTAGTTGAAGGTTGTAGGGCAGTTAAGTTATAACTTATGGCCTATGAGATCATTCAGTGATTGGTCCCTTTATCTTGTCATTCATTCATTGTCATCACTTGATATTGCACATCATAAAAATCTAGTTGGAATGTGTGATAAGTTCAATGATACACAATGAACGACTATCGCTAGATCTCACACATCATAGAAAGGAAGTTGAAATTGGTCTATAGTTCAATGATACATGATGAACGACTATCGCTAGATATTGCATATCACATAAAGCTAGTTGGATTTTTTTTTAATTTCAACAATACATGATGGAGGATAGTACCTTGATGGGATAAGTGACACATGGTATCATATTGCTCAATCACTTCACATCGTTGTTGTGAAGCGAGGCGACAAGAGGATTTATGTGATATGTGATGTATGGACAAGATTGAAATGAATAACATCCAACTAATGAAATTGCATCATAGGGTCTTAGTTCATTACGGTAATGAGATCAAAGGAAGTCAAGCATTCAAAAATGAGTGATGTTAGTGGAAATTGATATCAACATGTATAGGTGTTTGAATTTTATTGCATTGTTGGATGTTAGTGCATTGCGCTAATGCATTGTTTAGAGTCAAAGCTTTCAGCGATCCATGATGAGTGTTGAGCAGTACTGGAGAATGAAATCAGAGGTAGACACATGGCAATAGCCCTCTATTTGACAAATATTTTGTGGACCCATTGTTAGAGACAACGAGATAGTGGAGAATGATGTAGATTGATTGATAGCTAATCTAATGGTGATGCTCAACAACATATTAGTGATATGTGATGGATAAAATAGATTAAAGGAAAGTGATCAAACGATGATCACTACATCATGGAAATGGATGTAATTGTTCTAAGTGTTTTGGTGATACATGATGGTTATGAAGGATAAGATCAATGGAGGAGATTTAAACAACCATTTCTTAGATGGTTGTGTTTTAAAGTTGTGATAGTGAATGAGGATCGTAGGATCTTGGTGCGAGAAAGAAGATCAACGACCAATATTCAAACATAAAGATCTACAATAGTTTGGTCAATGTGAACAAGGGTTTCAATTGTGTAATTGACCAATATAAATGAAGATTTGATCTTCAAGGTAGTGATATAGATCATAGATATGATGAAGATAAGATTAGATCAAATCTGATCATATGGATAGTAGAACGCATTTAATGCAGATATGATCCTAGGGTTTTGTATGATGCTATTATTAACAATTTTTTTGAGACATAATTTAATGTTGTGAGGCTTGATGCACAGGTATGGTTAGAGAAAAATATGTGGTAAACCCTAACAAGTTATTGAGATAAAATAAGATTGGATGATTAGAAGAATGTATTGAATGCATAATAAGATGTTAGGGTTTGACAGAGAGAATGAGGAAAATTCTCTATAACTGAAGTAAATGTGGAATCGACTCAATACAGAGGTAGAGTTACAATGAAGATATCTAATAGACCCTATTAGATGAATTAATGATGAGCTAGATAGTGGTGTGTAGCTCAAGGTATAGGAAGCCTGCTAGTGAAGTCTGCAAGCGAAGGAAACCCTAGCACAAGATTTGAGATGATCTGAATGGTAGAGAGAATCTCGAGATAGAGATTGTAGGTCGATGGAGATAGAAGATGATGTAGAGCATCATACCAACTCACCAAAAATATCATTTCATTAGGAAAAATCAATCCCAAACTAAATCAAGAGAAGATCAAATACTAAACTTCAAAATTCTTTACTCTTTCACCAAAAATCTTACACAATTCCACTTTGTTCTTCATCCTACAAATTTACAAACTTCAAGGAAACACATTTCTCTTAACAATTACCAAATATTTAGACATCTCTTATCTTATTATCATGATAGATACAAATCAATTCTTACCACTATCTCTCAGTTTACAATCAAACACTAAGCTTGTTATTATGAAATCTTTGTTCAAGTCACTCAAACAATAATCCTTAATGTATCTCTATTTTAATTATTATGAAGGAAACCAGTCCTGTACCTCTGCATTACTAGACTTCTAAATCATTGAAAACATCATCATCTTAATAAAAACAAGCTAAATACATATTTCCATCACTGTTTTGCCAGATTATCAGATTTTGCACATAATCCTTACCTAGCACATTGAATCCACAAGTCCATGAAAATCACCATAGTACCAAAATATTGCTTCCATACCTTTCCAAATATTGGAATAACCTCAACAACATCATATAGGTCAGTATTCAACATTCCCAAATACTATTTCATCATATTAACCTTAACTATGCAAATAAGCACCATTTTGTCAATTTGGACTCTTTACCCTAGATCGGGTAACTATCACAATCCACATGCAAATTCCAAGCACCAATTTATGTTTTGGACATCTCTTACTATTCACTTCAACAAAACAAAATGCTTACAGTGACTGTCCCAAAGAAAATCTTCAGTTTCTCAAACTATGCGCCTAAAAAGGCTACTAGAATAGGCCTGTTTTACAAAGGAGACCCTCTTTACATTACTCCAAAAATCCAAAAAAAATCTTATAGTCTTCAATAACACCATTAAACTCAATATTTCATCAATTTTAAGAGTTGAAAGGTTTAGAAACATTCTATTCTATTGAACCCTTGATTATAGGGTAAAACACCAAAAACATGTGAGGGTTTCATGTATAACTCACTTACAAACCTCCAGATCTTCGGCCATCAGTTGGAACATGTCTTATTATGTCTAAAAAATACTTTAGAATAATTTCCTAGTGCATTCACTTGATATTTCTTCAAAACCTTATTTGTAACCTCCATTCTTGATTGGGAAACTCAGGATTTTGCCTTGTAACAACATCACATCTTCATGTTCTTCACTCCCTTGCACTTATCAATTCACAAGTAAAATTTACATAATTAAAAAGACTCTAAACTATCCATCCCATCGACCAACTAACTTACATCGATGGGATGGAGGTATATTTTCCTAAGAGACTCAAAATCACAGTGAGGAAATCACTGCCCAGGTACAGGAAAAGTGGCTTTTTTGTTCCTTTACTTCTTGAAACTAACTTCAAATCTCTTTGAAAATGAAGAAATAACTCCACCTAAATGAGATCCCACTGGAATTTATCCTAAACTATCAATAAAAGTATAGAAACAATGGAAAAGATGTTGCTAACATAGAAAAGAGGGAATTTTATTCAAAAGCTTGTTACAAGAATACAAAGATTGATGTCTTCCATGCCTTGCCATGATTTTTATAAATTTTCCCCTCTTAGAAACTACCTTTTCTAACTTCTCATCAGTTGAAACTACCTTGTAACATCTTAATATTCCTGATTTATGCCCTTTTAGTCAAGTTAACAATTTTGGACAATATCACAATAATACAAGTTTTGTACTCTTTTCCTATTTGGACCTCCTAGTAACTTGTTTTATGACTTGAATAAATTAAAATTAGCCATTACAAGGCCTTGACACTTCATTTTGAACTCAATAACACAAATTAGACCAATTAGCCTTTTGAAGGCATTTCCAAGATCTAGGTTCTACACCATACAACCAACCAATAAAGCTTTCCAAGTCCCTTGGAAACACATGCTACATCATCTTCATTTGTACCTGCAAAAAAAAAATCAATCTGCCTTGCTCTTTGTCTTCTTCATCTTCATTTTCCTTTGCCTTGTCTTCATCTTTGTCTTCATGTTATCTTTTCTTTCTCTTATCATCTTCTTTCTCCATCTCTGCCTCTTTGCCTTTCCTTTCTCAGTCTCAATCATCTTTGCCTCTTCCAAAAGGACACAGGACTGGCCTTTATAGTTCTTCTCCAAATCATCTCTCAACCAAGGACACAGGACTGGCCTTTATAGTTCTTCTCCAACTCATCTCTCAACCAAGGACACAGGACTGTCCTTGTACACTATTTCTCCTCAACAATCATCTTTCATCTTTCTCTCTTCCTTCAAGCAAGATACTTCAGCCTTGCTTCTTTAACCAACTTTTCTTCATCCTTTCATCTACTCCTATCAGTGGAGTATCTTCATCAGGGCTGCAACTTTTCAATGCTTTCAGAAAGGAATCCATCAGGTTCTAACTGCAACACAACTCAACTTGCCTCAACTAGGTGTTCTGCTTATTCTCCCTAGTCTCTTGGACTTTCTCAATGCAACTTAGATGGATAAGCACCTGCAACCAACCAACAATCTCAACCTACCATCAGCAACATCATAATCTTAAAAAAATATCCCAGAGCATCTTCAAGCTTTGATACCACTATGATGCAGAGCATCATACCAACTCACCAAAAATATAATTTCATTAGGAAAAATCAATCCCAAACTGAATTAGGAGAAGATCAAATACTAAACTTCAAAATTCTTTACTCTTTCTCCAAAAATATTACACAATTTCACTTTGTTCTTCATCCTACAAATTTACAAACTTCAAGGAAACACATTTCTCTTACCAATTACCAAATCTTCAGACATCTCTTATCTTATTATCATGACAAATACAAATCAATTCTTACCACTGTCTCTTAGTTTACAATCAAACACTAAACTTGTTATTATGAAATCTTTGTTCAAGTCACTCAAACAATAATCCTTAATGTATCTCTATTTTAATTATTATGAAGGCAACCAGTCATGTAATTCTACATTACCAGACTTCTAAATCATTGAAAACATCATCATCTTAATGAAAATAAGCTAAATATAGATTTCCATATCACTGTTCTGCCATATTATTAGATTTTGCACATAATCCTTACCTAGCACATTAAATCCACAAGTCCAAGAAAATTACCATAATACCAAACTCTTCCTTCCATACCTTTCCCAAACACTGTAATAACCTCAACAACATCATATAGCTCAGTATTCAACATTCCCAAATACTGTTTCATAAGATTAACCTTAACTATGCAAATAAGCACAATTTTGTCAATTTAGACTCTTTACCCTAGATCGGGTAAATCTCACAATCCACATGCAACTTCCAAGCACCAAATGATGCTTTGGACATCTCTTACTATTCACTTCAACAAAACAAAAGGCTTATAGTGACTGTCCCAAAGAAAATCTTCAATTTCTCAAACTGTGCACCTAAAAAGGCTACTAGAATAGGTCTGTTTTACAAAGGAGACCCTCTTTAGATTACCCCAAAACTCCAAAAAACTTTATAGAGTCTTCAATCACACCATTAAACTCAATATTTCATCAATTTTAAGAGTTGAAAGGTTTAGAAACATTATATTCTATTGAACCCTTGATTATAGGGTAAAACACCAAAAACATGTGAGGGTTTCATGTATAACTCACTTACAAACCTCTAGATCTCTGGCCATTAGTTGGAACATGTATTATTATGTCTGAAAAATCCTTTAGAATAATTTCCTAGTGCATTCACTTGATATTTCTTCAAAACCTTATTTGTAACCTCCATTCTTGATTGGGAAACTCAGGATTTTGCCTTGTAACAACATCACATCTTCATGTTCTTCACTCCCTTGCACTTATCAATTCACAAGTAAAATTTACATAATTAAAAAGACTCTAAACTATCCATCCCATCAACCAACTAACTTACATCGATGGGATGGAGGTATATTTTCCTAAGAGACTCAAAATCACAGTGAGGAAATCACTGCCCAGGTACAGGAAAAGTGGCTTTTTTGTTCCTTTACTTCTTGAAACTAACTTCAAATCTCTTTGAAAATGAAGAAATAACTCCACCTAAATGAGATCCCAATGGAATTTATCCTAAACTATCAATAAAAGTATAGAAACAATGGAAAAGATGTTGCTAACATAGAAAAGAGGGAATTTTATTCAAAAGCTTGTTACAAGAATACAAAGATTGATGTCTTCCATGCCTTGCCATGATTTTTATAAATTTTCCCCTCTTAGAAACTACCTTTTCTAACTTCTCATTGGTTGAAACTACCTTGTAACATCTTAATATTCCTGATTTATGCCCTTTTAGTCAAGTTAACAATTTTGGACAATATCACAATAATACAAGTTTTGTACTCTTTTCCTATTTGGACCTCCTAGTAACTTGTTTTATGACTTGAATACATTAAAATTAGCCATTACAAGGCCTTGATACTTCATTTTGAACTCAATAACACAAATTAGACCAATTAGCCTTTTGAAGGCATTTACAAGATCTAGGTGCTCCTGCACCAGAAGATAATTAGATATTATCAAAGTTTGGTGTCTAAGAAAAAAGAGTGCATGAATAGAGAAATGTCTGCAGTTGCATGGAGTGTTGAATAGTGCTACATATTGTAGAAGCATGTTGTAGAGATAGGAAGTGTGTTTGTGTGTCTGCAAGAAAGAGAGAGATGTGCAACAGATAGAGAATGCATTTGTAAAGTCCTTGACTGTAAAATAAAACATCATCTAGGTTGCATTCAAGAGAGTGCAAATGTATGAGACACCGCTTAAGGGGAGATAAGAGTAGAGCAACAAGATAGAACAATGAAGTGTTCTATGTCTAGAGGAGATTGCAAAGCAGGGATGTGTTGCTAAGTATGCAACTTCCACAACAAAGTGAGAGTTGTAGTAAGTGAAACAATGTATTGAATGTAATGATGCATGATCATGTTTTGTAGAACCAGGTCTTTTGCATACTTGTGTTTGTTATCACAGAGGTAGTTGCCTCATTGTACTGATTTGTAGCTTAGTTTAGGGTGTTGTTGCATCCTTGGAGTTGTAGCCCCTAAAATAGGGTGTTGTATCATCCTTGAAGTTGTAGCTTCTAAATTAGGGAGTTGTTTCTTCCTTGGGTTTTAGCCCTAATCATTTTAACAAAGATTTATTTTTTGATGCTAGATTTGAGTAGTAGACTCAAGCAGCCTTGGTCACCATGGTTTTTTCCATCTTGGGTTCTCCACGTACATATGGTGTTATGTGATGTTTTTATGTGCATGCATATTTTTGTATCACATGATTAATATCTAGACATTAAGGGTTAAAGAAAATAGGAATAGATTTTAGTATCTACTGATTCACCCCCCTCTTAGTAGATCACTTTGTTCCAACAAGAGATAGGTAGGGATAGAAAGAGGAATTGAGAAAGATAAAGAAAGAGGGCACATAACGAGAAAGAGAGGGAGAGTAGAGAAGTAGAGTGTTGTGCAGTTTTTGCACACACGCCCCACTTGGAGTGGGGACCCCCTTTTTTTTTTGTCTTTGACCTTTGATTTTATTGGATTTATCATTTTGGGGTCTTGACATGTTGGTTTTGCTGGCTTTGCCCTTGCCTTGGGGTTGCAATTGATTGAAATTGAGGTTTTGGCCAAGTCCGGGTTTTCACCTAGATCCGAGATTTTCCGCCTCTGGCGGATTTTTCCGGCCCTGGTTCCTTGTCCGTCTCTTGCCGGATTCTTCGATTCCGGGTTTTTGCCTAACTTCGGGATTTTCCGGTCCAGTCGGATTTTCCCGGATTCCGTCAAAGTTCCGATCTTCCTGATTTCCCCGGTTTCTGCATTTCCGCGGAATCCGTGTCTCCGCGCATTCTAGGATTCTCCGAAATTCCACTTGGGGCTCGGGTTTTCGGACTTGTCAGAAACGTCTTTTCGCGCATTAATGGCTGAGGTACCTTGGTTCAGACGGGTATAAGGGCGAATTTAGGGCATTTTCTGATTCATTCCAACTTCGATTGCTTCCTTGTTTTCTGCTCTGGCAATTCAGAACTTTCGTTTGAGCTTTGAGGATTGATCTTGGTTTGTTTGCGCGTGAATTACTTGAGTGTTGCTGCCAGTATCTCGTTGCTTGGACGTGTTTGTCGTGTGGTTGACTTTCTGAGCTCGGATTTCTGCCCGTTTTGATCCATGGTATGTATTCATTGCCCTTCTGTTTGCTTGCATGGTGATTTGAGGTTTTCTCGTACTGGGCATTGTTGAATTTTGGGGTCGGCCCGTGTTTTGGTTTTGGGTTTCATATTTATCCAGTCGGGTTGATCCATTTTTTATTGAGGCCCATCTCTCGTGCCCTATGAGTTTCGTTTGTCCGCTTGATTGCATATTTACACGTTGGACGGAATTCTGGGTCGTATTGTTTGTTTGTTTTGGGCACGGAATGTGTTACCATGCGAATTTAGGGTTTCCTTGGTGTTTCGGTTAGCGCGATGATTTGATCTTGTGTTTGAATGACTTTCGCCCTGTTTCGTGTTGGCTTCCCCGTTCCGTGAGGATTAGAGGGCGTTTGGGTAAATCTTGAACTGATATTTTCCAACCCCAAAGCTTGCTCTGGTTTTAATGGCGAAATTCTGGTTATTCGATTTAGGGCATCGTCGTTTTAGCGTGAGGATCCTTCCTTTGAGCGCTTTTGAGAGTTGGAACCCTTTGCATTTTCGAGTCTGGTGATTGTCGTCGGTTTTGGGTTCGTTTGAGCTTAGGTAGTGGAGATCCGGTAATTGTTCAGGTTTTGCTACACGTTTTGCCATTTTTTGGGTTTCCGAGGTCATCGCGGAATTTCCTTTCTCCCGGATTTTCCCAGTTTCCGCTTATTCCGCGGACGAGGTTAGTTCCCGACGTAATTTATACTGTCCGCAAAAATCCGTTCCGCCCGGATTTTTCTGGATTTCCTGTCTAATTGCATTCTTTTGTATATTTCGATGATAGGATTGATGGAATGATTTTTAATGCCTATTTCTTGATTGTCAAAGAGTAAAATTAATGATTTTCCTTTGATTTCCGAACATATTAATGATTTAGATGGCTAATAGTGCTTTGGCAGCAGAAATCCGTCTGGGTCGGATTTCTCCGGAATTCTGCCCCGAATGTATTTTCCCGGATTATACTATTTTCCCGGATTATTTGATTTCTCTGGATCTCGGAAGATTGGCAATTGGCATTTGGTTTTAATGGATTTATATGATGTGTGCTAACCTTTTGGATTGACATGAACTTAATAGTTGAATTTTAATGACAATTCTTGGATGTGCAGGCTGAATCAAGCAAAGCTGCTGCTGGGAAGTCCAAAGGTGGTGCAGGGGCATCTGCAGTTTCTGAGATAGAAAGATTGAGATTAGACATGAAGAATCAGGTCCCAGAGAGTAAGATATCCTCTGTGTGGGCAGATGTGTCCGATACCAACGTTGGTGCCTGGCGTTACGAAGAATTCAAACAGAGAACAGCTGAGAAGGACCAGTCGGCATTGAGGCAGGGGATGATGAACTCAGGGTTGGTACATGTGGCAACGTTCCCTCCAGCAGTCCAGTGCTACGAGCTGATTTTGGAATGTGCTAGGCAGTATGCTTTTGACACACAGATGGTAGTTAGCACTGAGGGATGAGTGTTGGCAAACTTCAGTCCAGCCTCCATTGCCCGGGCCTTCAGCATGCTGGATCTCCCCTCGGTCTGCTCCCTAAATATTGACACTGCTCGCACCTATTATGAGAATGAGCCAGTTAAGGCTCAGCAGCTTATCAACTCATGGCTTGAGAAGCCTAAGTCTCACCACTCCAAATTGCCCAAACAGTTGCACAGGGTGAAGTTCAGGCCGGATATTTATGATGCCATCACACTGTTGAGCAGGGTGGCTGGACTCAAAACTGTCGGGGTATTGGAAAATTGGATGGTCCATGTGATCACCAAGATAGGCCAAGGAACGAATTACCACTGGGCAGGACTTATCAGTGCAGAAATAGATAAACAATTAAGAAATGTTTTGGAGGGAAAGAAATTTACCATGTCCTCCTATGTCATATATGTGCTGGCCATCTCCTATCCTTACAAGGGACTGCCTCCGGCGGGAACCATTGGACAAAATATTATCTATGAAGTCTATCCGGAATTGCACCTCGGACACGGAGATTATAGGAGGGCCAATGATGCCTTCACCATGCACATTACCCGGACCCTTCAGAATGCAGAGCACATCAGATTGTCCGATGGGGCAAAAGGACTGATTAAGAATTACGGGGCCTGGTTCATCCAGTTCCCCACTTTCACTTATCTCCGGATTGATGGATGCCCCGTTGCTCCCTACAGATTGCCCAGGTATCCCACTGACCACATAGTGCTACTGGAGGTCGTAAGACAAATTTGTGAGTTCGATACGGTGGTCAAGAGGGAGAAACATAAAACTGGTTTTGGAGGTGACTTCCCTCTTGGGATTGGCGTGGATGTGATGTGCCCTTCCATTCAATCAGCTCACACTGTAGGTGAGGAATTGGCCGCCTATGGATTCTCTTTCCATTCAAAGAGAATGAATTTTGACATCACCGGGGGGGCACAGAAAAGGGCTACCCGGGAATACAGGCACAAAGAGGACTTGGAGGACTACTGGGTCAACATCAAGGATGACCTTGATGCACGAAGGAAAAGGTATTCCCGGCTGCCAGTAGAGGCAATTAGGCAATACAATGTGAAGCTGATTCCGGATCAGCTGGAAGATGATGGAAAACTAGTCCAGGACCACGTATATGAGCCCATTAAGGATAGGTCAGTGGCGGATATTGATTGGAATGAGCCTGAGGTGACAGAGTTGGAGGACTTAATGGCTCCAGTGCTAAAATATACCTTTGCTTGGATCAAACATGAGGTCTGGGTGTTGGAAAATGCCAATGTACCTTTCACTTTCGACTTGATGGGGAATCTCAACCCCATGTCCACCTCTGAGGAATCCGGGGAAGAGGACCCCAAAGGGAAAATAGCCAAGGCCTCTCCCTTCAAAATCAAGGTCAGAAGTCCTAAGGGGACTCAACCTGCAGCAAAAAGGAAACCTATCGGCAAACGCAGGTGGAAGACCCTGACTATCAGCAAGTCCTCGGACGAGGAGGAGGCAGAGAAAGTTGAAGAGGAGGATGTTCCTCCACCACCCAAGAAAGCTAGAACTGCAAGGATTTCGAAGAAGAAAGATCGGACTGCTTCGGAGGATGAGCCTCCAGTTGTTGATGTGGAAAGCTCCGGAGGGGAGAAGACCAAAGTATACACCAGAAAATCTAGAACCCCTTCCCCAAAGGATGCTGCACAGCCAACGGATTCTTCTCCAATATTGCCAGCCACTGAACAGGACAAGCCTGTCTCTCCTCCACAGAGTGTAACAGAACCGGAGAATCCGGATGAGCAGGAAATCAGCGGAGAGGCAGAACCGTTTAAAGAAGGAGCATTATTCAGTGAGGCTACCGAGCTCGAGGCAGAGACAGAAGAAAGGCACACTTCTCCCTTGGTGTAGTACGAGGACTCTCCGGAGAGTGAGAAGGGCCGCGGATCACCAGAACCGGAGAAAAGCATCCCCGCTAGAGCTCCATCGCCAATGCTTCCTGAGTTGGGATTTGAGGAGACTGACCAAGGTGAAAAACCTCCAGAGAAAGAAGATGACAAGGCAACAGAAGAAGAAGAAGTCGAGGTGACAGTAGCAGAAGAGGAGAAAGCCACATAGGACCCGGGGAAAACTGACACAGAAGGAATCCGGACAGACCCCGTAGCCCCGGACTGGTTAGAAAAAGAAATAGCAAGGAAGAAACAGGTGATAGTAGAGGACACTCCTCTCGACTGGGATGCAATGTTATCTCAGATTGGTAAGGGGAAGAAGAAGAAGGCTACCAGGATAATTTCCCGGATGGAAAGGGATGAAGTGCACAACCGTGTAGTTCACATTGCCACTCCTGCTGCAGATAAAGCAAGAGATGAGGTAGCAAGCCAGGATTACAGTGTCCAAACCATTAACCTTGGGCCAGCCTCCCTAGAACAAGACATTGAGGAATTCGAGGGGTCAAGTGCTGTAATTGTAGACAGATTGAAGAAGGAGACTCAGACAAAGCGAGAATTGAAAAGGGAAAATGAGAGGTTGAGGAAAAGCTTAGAAGAGGTCATGAAACCTCTGCAGTCCCTCCATCCGTCTTCCTCTTCTACTCCCGGATTTCTGATGAAGGAAACAATTTCTGGCATAGAGAAGATGAAGGCTTCCACACAAGCTGCCACAGACTGGTTGATGAGTGTTCGGACACAAGGAGATGAAGCTATTAAGGAGATCCTGTCTGTTGGCAAGGATGCAGTCCGAGGAAAAGAGCTGATGGAAAGCATCCTTTCTCAGGATAAGAATGATGTCGATTCCCTGCTGCAGAAGACAAAGATTATTCTTGGGCATGGCAAGGAACAATTGGGCAAGGATGGAATTCTTCCCTCTACCAGGTTGGATGAACCATGGGAATGGTTCGAGGCATTGCAGATCAGGCAGGGAGCCCTGAAAAAGATACTGAAACGAAGAAAGTCCATTGATGCTGACCTCACTGCAATTTATGATGGTTGCATTGCATTTTTTGAAGTGATGACAGGGAGGAATAAGATGGCTCCTAAGTACCTAAGTTTAGATCAATTGAAGGAATGGTGGTATGAG
>VDFB02193867.1:601436621-601454282 GCA_007258455.2 Sequoia sempervirens | reverse complement strand
TTGTGCAGTTTTTGCACTCATGCCCCACTTGGAGTGGGGACCCCCCTTTTTTTTGTGTCTTTGACCTTTGATTTTATTGGATTTATCATTTTGGGGTCTTGACATGTTGGTTTTTCCTTTGCCTTGGGGTTGTAATTGATTGAAATTGAGGTTTTGGCCAAGTCCGGGTTTTCACCTAGATCCGGGATTTTCCGCCTCTGGCGGATTTTTCCGGCCCTGGTTCCTTGTCCGTCTCTTGCCGGATTCTCCGATTTCGAGTTTTTGCCTAACTTCGAGATTTTCCGGTCCAGTCGGATTTTCCCGGATTCCGTCAAGGTCCCGATCTTCCTGATTTCCCTGGTTTCTGCATTTCCGCGGAATCCGTGTCTCCGCGCATTCTGGGATTCTCCGAAATTCCATTTGGGGCTCGGGTTTCCGGACTTGTCAGAAACGTCTTTTTGCGCATTAATGGCTGAGGTACCTTGGTTCAGACAGGTATAAGGGTGAATTTAGGGCATTTTCTGATTCATTCCAACTTCGATTGCTTCCTTGTTTTCTGCTCTGGCGATTCAGAACTTTCGTTTGAGCTTTGAGGATTGATCTTGGTTTGTTTGCGCGTGAATTGCTTGAGTGTTGCGGCCAGTATCTCGTTGCTTGGACGTGTTCATCGTGTGGTTGACTTTCTGAGCTCGGATTTCTGCCCGTTTTGATCCATGGTATGTATTTGTTGCCCTTCCGTTTGCTTGCATGGTGATTTGAGGTTTTCTCGTACTGGGCATTGTTGAATTTTGGGGTCAGCCCGTGTTTTGGTTTTGGGTTTCGTATTTATCCAGTCTGGTTGATCCGTTTTTTTATTGAGGCCCATCTCTCGTGCCCTATGAGTTCCGTTTGTCCGCTTGATTGCATATTTACACGTTGGACGGAATTCTGGGTCGTATTGTTTGTTTGTTTTGGGCATGGAATGCGTTGCTATGCGAATTTAGGGTTTCCTTGGTGTTTCGGTTAGCGCGATGATTTGATCTTGTGTTTCAATGACTTTCACCCCGTTTCATGTTGGCTTCCCCGTCCCGTGAGGATTAGAGGGCGTTTGGGTAAATCTTGAACTGATATTTTCCAACCCTAAAGCTTGCTCTGGTTTTAATGGCGGAATTCTGGTTATTCAATTTAGGGAACCGTCGTTTTTGCGTGAGGATCCTTCCTTTGAGCACTTTTGAGAATTGGAACCCTTTGCATATTCGAGTCTGGTGATTGTCGTCGGGTTTTGGATCATTTGAGCTTAGGTAGTGGAGATCCGGTAATTGTTCAGGTTTTGCTACACGTTTTTCCGTTTTTCAGGTTTCCGAGGCCGTCGCGGAATTTCCTGGTTCCCGGATTTTCCCGGTTTCCTCTTATTCCGCGGACAGGGTTAATTTCCGGTACATTCTATACTGTCCGCGAAGGTCCGTCCGACCCGGATTTTTCTGGATTTCCTGTCTGATTGCATCCTTTTGTATATTTCGATGATAGGATTGATGGAATGATTGTTAATGCCTATTTCTTGATTGCCAAAGAGTAAAATTAATGATTTTCCTTTGATTTCCAAACATATTAATGATTTACATGGCTAATAGTGCTTTGGCAGCAGAAATCCGTCTGGGTCGGATTTCTCCGAAATTCCGCCCCGACGGTATTTTCCCGGTTTACCTGATTTTCCCGGATTATTTGATTTCTCCGGATCTCGAAGGATTGGCAATTGGCATTTGGTTTTAATGGATTTATATGATGTATGCTAACCTTTGGGATTGACATGAACTTAATAGTTGAATTTTAATGACAATTCTTGGATGTGTAGGCTGAATCAAGCAAAGCTGCTGCTGGGAAGTCCAAAAGTGGTGTAGGGGCATCTGCAGTTTCCGAGGCAGAAAGATTGAGATTAGACATGAAGAATCAGGTCCTAGAGAGTAAGATATCCTCTGTGTGGGCAGATGTGTCCGATACCAACGTTGGTGCCTGGCGTTACGAAGAATTCAAATAGAGAACAGCTGAGAAGGACCAGTCGGCATTGAGGCAGGGGATGATGAACTCAGGGTTGGTACATGTGGCGGGGTTCCCTCCAGCAGTCCGGTGCTACGAGCTAATTTTGGAGTGTGCGAGGCAGTACGCTTTTGACACACAGATGGTAGTTAGCACTGAGGGATGAGTGTTGGCAAACTTCAGTCCAGCCTCCATTGCCCGGGCCATCAGCATGCCGGATCTCCCCTCGGTCTGCGCCCTAAACATTGACACTGCTCGCACCTATTATGAGAACGAGCCAGTTAAGGCTCAGCAGCTTATCAACTCATGGCTTGAGAAGCCTAAGTCTCACCACTCCAAATTGCCCAAACAGTTGCACAGGGTGAAGTTCAGGCCAGATATTTATGATGCCATCACACTGTTGAGCAGGGTGGCTGGACTCAAAATTGCCGGGGTATTGGAAAATTGGATGGTCCATGTGATCACCAAGATAGGCCAAGGAACGAATTACCACTGGGCAGGACTTATCAGTGCAGAAATAGATAAGCAATTAAGAAATGTTTTGGAGGGAAAGAAATTTACCATGTCCTCCTCTATGTCATATATGTTGGCCATTCCTATCCCATAAGGGACTGACCTCAAGGGAACTATCCATTGGATGTGCCATTATTCCATGAAGTCTATCCTAATTGCAATTCCTATTAATGGAGATTATAGGAGGGCCAATGATGCCTTCACCATGCACATTACCCGGACCCTTCAGAATGCGGAGCACATCAGATTGTCCGATGGGGCAAAAGGACTGATTAAGAATTACGGGGCCTGGTTCATCCAGTTCCCCACTTTCACTTATCTCCGGATTGATGGATGCCCTGTTGCTCCCTACAGACTGCCCCGGTATCCCACTGATCACATAGTGCTACTGGAGGTCGTAAGACAAATTTGTGAGTTCGATACGGTGGTGAAGAGGGAGAAACATAAAACTGGTTTTGGAGGTGACTTCCCTCTTGGGATTGGCGTGGATGTGATGTGCCCTTCCATTCAATCAGCTCACACTACGGGTGAGGAATTGGCCGCCTATGGATTCTCTTTCCATTCAAAGAGAATGAATTTTGACATCACCGGGGGGCACAGAAAAGGGCTACCCGGGAATACAGGCACAAAGAGGACTTGGAGGACTACTGGGTCAACATCAAGGATGACCTTGATGCACGAAGGAAAAGGTATTCCCGGCTGCCAGTAGAGGCAATTAGGCAGTACAATGTGAAGCTGATTCCAGATCAGCTGGAAGATGATGGAAAACTGGTCCAGGACCATGTCTATGAGCCCATCAAGGATAGGTCAGTGGCGGATATTGATTGGAATGAGCCTGAGGTGACAGAGTTGGAGGACTTAATGGCTCCAGTGCTAAAATATACCTTTGCTTGGATCAAACATGAGGTCTGGGTGTTGGAAAATGCCAATGTACCCTTCACTTTCGACTTGATGGGGAATCTTAACCCCATGTCCACTTCTGAGGAATCTGGGGAAGAGGACCCCAAAGGAAAAATAGCCAAGGCTTCTCCCTTCAAAATCAAGGTCAGAAGTCCTAAGGGGACTCAACCTGCAGCAAAAAGGAAACCTATCGGCAAACGCAGGTGGAAGACCCTGACTATCAGCAAGTCCTCGGACGAGGAGGAGGCGGAGAAAGCTGAAGAAGAAGATGTTCCTCCACTGCCCAAGAAAGCCAGAACTGCAAGGGTGGTGAAAAGGAAAGGCCAGACGACTTCGGAGGATGACCCCCCAATTGTGGATGTGGAAAGCTCCGGAGGGGAGAAGACCAAAGTATACACCAGAAAATCTAGAACCCCTTCCCCAAAGGATGTTGCACAGCCAAAGGATTCTTCTCCAATATTGCCAGCCACTGAACAGGACAAGCCTGTCTCTCCTCCACAGAGTGTAACAGAACCGGAGAATCCGGATGAACAGGAAATCAGCGGAGAGGCAGAACCGTTTAAAGAAGGAGCATTATTCAGTGAGGCTGCCGAGCTCGAGGTAGAGATAGAAGAGAGGCACACTTCTCCCTTGGTACAGTACGAGGACTCTCCGGAGAGTGAGAAGGGCCACGGATCGCCAAAACTGGAGGAAAGCTTGCCTGCTCGGACTCCATCACCAGTGTTTCCGGAGTTAGGAATTGAGGAGACTGACCAAGGTGAACAACCTCCGGAGAAAGAAGATGACAAGGCAACAGAAGAAGAAGAAGTCGAGGTGACAGTAGCAGAAGAGGACCCGGGGAAAACTGACACAGAAGGAATCCGGACAGACCCCGTAGCCCCGGACTGGTTAGAAAAAGAAATAGCAAGGAAGAAACAGGTGATAGTAGAGGACACTCCCCTCGACTGGGATGCAATGTTATCTCAGATTGGTAAGGGGAAGAAGAAGAAGGCTGCCAGGATAATTTCCCGGATGGAAAGGGATGAAGTGCACAACTGTGTAGTCCACATCGCCACCCCTACTGCAGACAAAACAAGAGATGAGGTAGCGAGCCGGGATTACAGTGTCCAAACCATTAACCTTGGGCCGGCCTCCCTAGAACAAGACATTGAGGAATTCGAGGGGTCAAGTGCTGTGATTGTAGATAGACTGAAGAAGGAGACCCAGACAAAACGGGAATTGAAAAGGGAAAATGAGAGGTTAAGGAAAAGCTTAGAAGAGGTCATGAAACCTCTGCAGTCCCTCCATCCGTCCTCCTCTTCTACTCCCGGATTTCTGCCGAAGGAGACAATTTCTGGCATAGAGAAGATGAAGGCTTCCACACAAGCTGCCACAGATTGGTTGATGAGTGTTCGGACACAAGGAGATGAAGCTATTAAGGAAATCCTGTCTGTTGGCCAGGATGCAGTCCGAGGAAAAGAGCTGATGGAAAGCATCCTTTCTCAGGATAAGAATGATGTCGATTCTCTGCTGCAGAAGACAAAGATTATTCTTGGGTATGGCAAGGAACAATTGGGCAAGGATGGAATTCTTCCCTCTACCAGGTTGGATGAACCATGGGAATGGTTCGAGGCATTGTAGATCAGGCAGGGAGCCCTGAAAAAGATACAGAAACGAAGAAAGTCCATTGATGCTGACCTCACTGCAATTTATGATGGTTGCATTGCATTTTTTGAAGTGATGACAGGGAGGAATAAGATAGCTCCTAAATACCTGAGTTTAGATCAATTGAAAGAGTGGTGGCATGAGGTTTATGCCCCTGATTCTGATGAGGTTGTCACTGGCCATATGCTTGATGATGCAGCTACATATTTGGTAGTGATAGATAGATACCTGACCAGCAGAAAGGATTGGAAGAAAACCATTGAGCGGTCCAATGAAGGGATTGATTCGATTAAATGCCGGCTCAAAGTTTTGCCATTGCCACCCATTGCTGAGCTGGAGGGAGTTTTCTTGAAGGTCCAAGGGTCACCAGCGCGGAGAAAAGACAAAGGAAGCAGCGGTTAATGTTTATCTCGAGATTTGTGCTTCCCTATTATCATAGGGCATGCATTGGACCAGACTTCCTTGGGGATTGTGCCTTGGCCGACTTGGATGATGGCATTAAATGTGTGCCTTAGTTTGTTTCCTTGGCCGACCTGTTTTGGCGGTTTTTATTATTTTGTAAAAATGTTTGGCTGGGCCGACATGTTTTGAAAAAAAAATTCGATAAATAGGCATTCTTGCCTTATTGTAAGGGTTCAGTTCAGAAGATTTTGATAGTAGAGATTAGCAAGAGCAATAGTTAGAGTTTTAGAATTTCTTGAAGCAGATATCATATTTAGAACAGTTGAATTGTTGCAGCATTTGATGATTAATACAATTGAAGGCATTGTGGTTTTCCTGGTGAAATCCTTTGTGTTATCTCATCTGGCATGGTTCTTTTGTTCTATCTTTTATATTGCTTGAAGATCTAGGGTTTAATATTCAGAAATAAATTAGTTTAGTTGGATAAATGGTGTATGTGATTTCATATTTGGAATGTCGGTAGCTATCTTTGGTCTATACTCCCAGTAACTATCTGATTGTAGTAGGCTGGTGAAGTCAACCTGGACCATATATTCAAATGTGCTTAAGTTCGGTTGTAGATGCAAGTCTATGATTTGAAAATCTGTATTCCTCAGAAGATTGCACTGTTTCTGTAAGATTGCTTTGTGGGTCAAACAGGAATTGGTTATTTGAGATAGGTCCATTCCAGATATATGTCATTTGCATTGTTGGTCCATTTAGTAATTTAGATTTTATTACCTTCCCTGCATCCCTATCTTTTGCAATTTCTTTATTATTCGGTTAGATTTAGGATTCAAGATCATCATATTGTCAGATCTGATAAATTGAAAGGGTTCAATTTGCTTGTAGTAAGGTCCGATTGTGATTACCAGCAATTTCACATTTCATCTAAGTTGTTTTATGCATTGTTATGACCTAACACCCGAGAGACCTTGGGGTGATTTTCAGTAATTCATTATTGGAGATTACCTTTCAAGAGAGATAGGATTTTGTATTCTGTCTGAGTTGTTGTTGTGCAGAAAACACCATCAACAGATTGGTGCTAGAAGGAGGGCCTGAATGAGCACACTGGATCGCTTCTTGAATGCCATCTCTCCAGAGAGATTTAGGAGAAATACCAGATCCACCACCAGAGAGGAAGATTTAGAGGAACTTCAATTTCCCAATAGGTCAAGAAGGACTAGAGGGAGAGGAGAGTCATCATCGCCCGCTCCATCACCAACATCATCCACATCCTCATATAGGGGAGTATCATCATTACCTATCCCTTCACCAACATCATCCATATCTTCACATCCTAAGGTTGAAGCAATACCCGTTCCTGAAGAGGTTCCCCTTCAACAGCCTCAACCTGCCATTAACCAACCACAACCTCCACCCCCGCTCTTACCAATGGCTTTCCTTGCCAATAATCCATCACCTTTGTCCTTCGGGGCTTATAATGTAATGCCTAAAAATCCTGAGCATTTCTGCTCGAAATTCCATGTAAATGACCCGAATAGAACTGCAGAAGAACACATAAGGATTTTCCAAACTTGCCTCAAAGACAGAGGAATTGTCCATGAAGATGTTGCTTGTAGGTTATTTCCTTATTCCCTGGGTGAAGAAGCCTTTTATTGGTACAACCATCTCCCTGCTGGCTCAATTCAGAATTGGAGTGACCTTGAAAAGACCTTTCTGCAAAAGTTCTGAATACCCATCAGTGCTAATGAGCTATACCTGCAATTTATCAAAGTCAAGAGAGAAATCAATGAACCCATAGCCAGTTTCAATAATAGATTCCATCGTGCGTTCACCAGATTGCAAGACCCATATGTCCTAGATGATGGTACTGCCCTGGGAGTATATTATGAAGCTCTGGATAGTCTAACAACAACCTTTCTGAAATGGAGACCTAACCCTCCAGCTACCTTGACAGATGCTTATACGGAGGCTGTCAAGCTTAGCACAGACTTGAGATAGCACTTGACGGGGCCATTGCCTTCTCTGGGACCAGTCGCACATCCTAACCAGATTCAGGCAGTAAATCAGGCCCTCACCAATCACACCCCTATTATGAATCTGGTTCCTCAATTATCAATGGTACCACACCCTGGTCATCCTATGAATCAGGTCTCTCCTATGATGAACTTCCCTCAACAGCAGGTTAATCAGCCTATGTACCAGTCACAATCAAATAGCTTCCCGGCTTATCTGCAGAATTCGGAAGTGTTGCATCAATCCCTGGGATCCGCCCCAGTACCTGTCCCACCTCTGAGTAACCCAAACCAGCTTCCCTACCGAGACCCTAATAAGGAAAGAATGGACGAAATGGCCGAACAAATAAAGAAGCTAAATCTAGAGGTGACTTATTTGAGAAACCAGAATAGCCAATTGCAAGCTGCTCAAAAGGGAATGCAATCCAATCAGAACAGGGAGTTCTCACAGGGGCAGAATTTCGACAGGGGACAACGCAATGACAGAGGATTTTACAATGACAGAGGGTATAACCAGGATAGAGGTTTCAACAACGATAGGAGGCAAAACTTTGATAGAGGCCAAGGAAGTGGGTCAGGATTTGACAAAAGGCCATCACAGGGACAGAACAGAACTTGGAATACAGGGCCTAATAATGGAGGAGTTCCTACTCCATTGGATCAGCCAGCCAATCAGATTGTTAATCAATCTGCGAACCAGCTAGTCAGCCAGGATAAACCTCCCACTGGTGTGTATCTCGCAGAAGCAGCCCTGTCAGGATGGTGTAGGCTCCATAAAACAAGTCAGCATTCAGAACTGGAATGTCCCGAGTTCCAAACTGCTGCTTCTATCTTTCAGTATGAGGTAGAGAACAACGTGAGTGGACAGGAAATTGTTCCTTCCAATTCATATGATTCCCCTGTGCTGGTGTTGAACCATGCTCCTTTTCCCACCAGTAACGAAAATGTACCGGAAGAGCCTGATTTCCAGAAAGATGAAACGGATCAGATTTGTAATGGAGATGAAGTAGCTCAGTTGTTTAACGAAGGGGAGATGAATGACAATGGCCCCTTGGATCAGGAGGAAACCCATGTTGAAGAAGTACAGATGTTCCAGAGACAGGGATTGAGGGATATGCCTCACAGGCGCCCACAGCCTGGAGGACCGTACACCACCTCCATTCCTCCCAACAACTTCAGTACTCCTCCAGACCCTAATGCAAGTAACAATCCGTCTTATGCACAGGTCTCTAAGTAATACCTTTCAAAAGATAGACAAGCTCAAGCAGAACCACAGAAGGAAAGGACTGTTCAAGTAAGTAAGGAGAAGGTAGAGGAACCATCTAAAGAGGTTTCTATTGATATGAGTGAAGAACAGATGGCTTCGTACGTCGCAGAGGAATTCAAAAAATTAAAGGTAAACCTTTCTGCTTTTGAATTGTTGAGGTTTCCTGCAATTAGAAAGGATGTCTTGGGCACTTACGATGCAAATTCAAAGACATTGGACAAATCTTCTGGTGAGCATGTCAGCCAGACCTCCAATTTTCAGCCTGTGAACACACAAAGTCAGACACAGAATAGGACTAATCCACCCCCTGGAGATAGAGGAAAAGAAAGGGATAGAACTCAAGTGGCCCAGATGGATACTCAGCCCACTCTATTTCAAGGAAAAATAGAGACTCCTCCATTTCTGATTTCTGTCAGAATCTTTGGTAAGAACCTCCACAATTGTCTGTTAGATTTTGGTGCTTCCACTAATGTCATGCCCCTTGGAGTTTGTAGGGCTCTGGGAATAACACCTACTGACTCCCAGAAGAAGGTTACTCAGTTGGACAAGACCGAAGTAAGTGTGGTAGGAGAATTGAACATGATTCATATGCAGATTGCTTCGGATCCTAGAATCCAACAGGTTATCAACATTCAGGTAGCTGACATTCCTGACGCATACGGTTTAATTTTAGGAAGAGATTTCACCAAGGCCCTGAATGGGTATGTGTCTACTGATCACTCTCACATGTGGCTTCCCTGGAAGGGAGTGCCTAATTAGATAAGGATTGAGAGGGAGCCTAGAATGAAGTACATGATAACAAAATACCAAAAGACTTCGACCGAGGTTCTCATATCAGAAGCTGGAATGGGAAACTACTTGCTATCCGCCCCATATGAAGAATCTGATGTAGAAGAAGTGCTGATGTTGCACACGATGCCAGTTGATGCTGAAACAGGGTCCAGTCTTGTTGAGGTCCTGACAGAATCAGTTGAAGAAGAAGAAGAACCTGAGGATAGACAGATTAGCTTACTGGACAATTTCCAGGATTTCATTAAGCAATGCGTGGAGAATCAAACTCACTTGGGAAGGAAGACAAGTTTCAAGGAGTTACTCTTGCCGAATTGGTGCAGAGTCCACAATGCTTCTCACTCAGAATTGGAGTGTTGCTTGTGTCAGACAGTAGTGAAAGAAGTGTACAAAAGCATGAATCCATCTCAGGTGGCTAGCACAGATGAGCAGAATCTGCAAGCAAAGTGTGAAAGTCAGAAACCTGTTGTAGCTGAGGAAGCCTCTATCACTGATAAGCCGAAAGACAAAATGAAGAAGACCACCACTGCAGAATACTGGACTCTCAAGTTTGATGGATCTAAGTCCAAGCAAGGGGCTGGAGCTGGATTTGAATTGATAAGTCCCAAAGGTAAGAGTTTCTTCGCAGCCCATAGGCTCCAATTTCATTGTACAAATAATGTGGCTGAATATGAAGCTTTAATTCACGGACTCCTTATGGCACTCAAGAAAAAGGTCAAGGTCCTGCAAGTTTTTGGTGACTCAGAATTAGTGATCAAACAAGTAAGAAAGCAGTATGTCTATCACGACAGGAGGATGACCAACTATAGGCATAGAGTGTGGGACCTCATCGAGGGGTTCGACGCTTTTAATATCCAATTGATCCCAAGGAAGAAGAATCAAACTGCTGATTCTCTAGCTCAAGCGGCCAGTACTTTGCAGCCCCTGTCCCTATCAGGATTGAAGAAGTTTACTGTTGAATTAACTCCTGTCCCGTCAGTCCCTGACAATGTGACTAATTTTCAGGTGTTTGAGGATGATAAGCATATCCTTGACTTTATCATGAACACGGATGTTTTTTCTTCAAAGATCATTGACGAAACAGAACCTCAAGAAGCAGAATTGGATCTGGAAGGTGTGCTAAATTTGAAGTCCAATACTATTCCGAGGGGAATGGTGCAGCTGGAGAGGATTTTCGATATGGACAAAATCAGAGATCAGGAACAGGAATCTAAGAAAGAGTCTATTAGTGGACAGTGTGACACTCACAATGTGGGCACTGAAGATGATGTGAAGAATGTTTTCATTGGTAAGGTTTGTACTCCTGAAGAAAAACAAGGCATAATCAGAGCCCTATACGACTTTCCAGACATAGTGGCCTGGGGTTATGAAGACTTGAAGACTTATGATACATCCATCATAACTCACACTATACCTCCCAAGCCAGGCGCCAAACCTTTCAGACAGAGGCAGAGACCGATCAATACACTGTTGGAGCCCCTCATACAGAAAGAAGTTCAGAAATTGCTGTCCGCTAGAATTATATTCCCTGTCAGGCATTCAACATGGGTGGCTAACCTAGTGCCAGTAAGAAAGAAGAACGGTGAAATTAGGCTCTGTGTGGACTTCATAAATCTGAACAGGTCCTTTGAAAAAGATAATTATCCAGTTCCCTCTTTGGATGAAGTGTTACAAGTGGTCAATGGATCTCAGATGATGTCATTTCTGGACGGCTATTCAGGATATAATCAGGTGATGGTCCAGTATGAGGACAGACACAAGACTGCCTTTACAACCAAGTGGGGAACTTTCGCCTACAGGAGGATGCCATTTGGGCTTATCAATGCAGGAGCCACGTTTCAACGAGCTATGGATATCACTTTCAAGGACATCATAGGAAAGTGCATTATCATTTACATGGATGATCTGACTGTTTTCTCCAAAAACAGAGGGGATCATATCTCAGATCTGCGTAAAGTGTTCCAGAAGTGCAGGGAATTCGGCATCTCTTTGAATCCCAAGAAGTGTATTTTCGGGGTTACAGAGGGAAAATTGTTAGGGCACGTAATATCAGAGAAAGGAATTGCTATAGATCTAGAGAGAGTGGAAGCCATCCTAAAAATTCAGCCGCCTGCCAGCAAGAAAGAGATGAAATCTTTCTTTGGGAAGATTAATTTTGTCAGGAAATTCATCACTGGGTTTGCTGAGATTGTGAAGCCACTAAATGCCATGTTAAAACAAGATGCCAAGATCGAGTGGACCACAGAAGCGAAGGAGTCCTTTGCAGAGATCAAAAGAGCTATTGCTGATGCTCCAGTGTTGGTCAGTCCAGATTATAGTAAACCGTTCTATATCTATTCCTTTGCTTCAGACCACTCATGTGCTGGAATGCTGACACAAAAGTCTGATGAGGGGAATGAGCATCCCATCGCTTTCATGAGCACGCCATTGAAGGATGCTGAGTTGAAATACCCATGTGTAGAGAAGCAAGCATATGCCCTTATTCGAGCAGTAAAGAAATTTAGGCATTATATCCTCAGAAACAAGGTGTTTGCAATTGTTCCTGATTCTGCAGTTAAGTTATTGTTGATGCAGAATGAGTTAGGGGAGCGCAGAGCTAAATGGGTAACCATGCTTCAGGAGTATGACATTGAGATCCAGCCCATGAAGCTGGTAAGAGGACAGGGACTCACCCAGACCATGGCAGAGATAGGCCCTGAATTGTCTTTCTGTAACTATGATGTTGAAGCGGTTTCCCCAGATGGCTGGTATGATGATATAGTTTATTATTTGCTGAATCAGCGAGCTCCTGGTCGTTTAAATGCAGTACAGAGGTGAGCTTTGAGATTGAAAAGTGATGGTTTCATGCTGAAAGGGGGCGTCCTATACAAGAAGAATCACGAAGGTATTTACTTGAGGTGCCTTGGAAAACAGGAAGCTGAAAGAGTAATAAATGAGTTTCATGAGAAATATGGCACAGGTCATGGTTCTGCCATTGCTACTGCAAACCAGATTTTGAGGGCAGGATACTACTGGCCTACACTATTCAAGGATGTTCACCATCATTTCCGGACCTGTCACACTTGCCAGACGGCAGCAACAAGAGAAAGGTGTGCAGCACTTCCGCTCCAGTCTGTGATTGAGGTAAAACCTTTTGCTCAATGGGGTATGGATTTCATCGGCCCCATCAATCCACCATCTTCTGCTGGACACAGGTATATCTTCACCATTACTGACTACTTTACAAGGTGGACTGAAGCATTTGCTTGTAGGCAGTGTACATCAGAGGTAGTAATCGATTTCTTAGAATCTGCCATTCTCAATCGGTTTGGATGTCCTATTGCTGTTGTGTGTGATAATGGTCCTGCCTTTGCATCTTTGAAATTCTCAAACTGGGCTTTTGATCATAGCATTGTTGTTAAGTTTGCATCTAATTATTATCCCCAGGGGAATGGTCTAGCTGAATCCTCTAATAAGAACCTGTTGACTGTTATCCGAAAACTATTAGAGAGGAACCCAAAGGACTGGCATACCCAGCTTAGGTTTGCTCTTTGGGCAGATCGTACTTGGGTTAAGTCCTCCATTGGTACCTCTCCTTATCATTTAGTGTATGGTCTGGAACCAGTTTTCCCTATCCAGCTCAAAATCCCAACTCTGCAGTTTATCAACCGGTTTTATGACGAAGGGGATAGAAGGGAAGCGAGGTTAGCTGAATTGTTACATCTTGAGGAAAAATGGGATAATGCCCTTGAAAGATTCGCCAAACATCAGGGGGTAGTCAAGCGATGGTTTGACAGGAGAGCTAAGGTCAAAGCCTTTAGGATTTCTAACCTTGTCCTGTATTGGGATAAGCCGCATGATCAGAAAGGTAGCCATGGTAAGTTTGATAGATTATGGCTTGGTCCTTACCAGATTGCTGAAATTCTGGGAGATAATGCATTCCGTCTGAGGACTCTCACGGGAGAGGACATGCCACTGCCTGTTAATGGGCAGTATCTTAAACATTATTTCCAGTCTTGAGCTGTTCTCAGCTCTTTGCCCTGTAAATAGTTAGTTAGGTTGCTTTCTTTGCTTGTTTTGCTTGTTTTGGTTAGGGTAGGTTTCCCTTTCGCTTTGCTGGTTTTGTTTGATTAGCGTAGGTTTGCTTTGGTTTGTTTGTTTTTTTTGTGTTGCTCTTGATTTTGGTCTTATCTCCTTGTGGGATTGTGGGTGCATCTGTATGATAATGGTGGCAAAGCAGGTCCAATGTTCCTGATATTTCCCTTACAAACTTTAATCTTTTTTCCAGAATGTTATGGTATGAATTCCGTTGCCTATGTCACTTGTCCTTGTGGTAAGGCGAAGATTTTCTGGTCAGTCTGAACAGGAATGTATTGGGGTCTTATACCTTTAATCTTTAAATATACCTGAAGTTGTAAAAGGTCCTTATAAGGTCTGGACAGGTGAAAAATCTTTTTCTGCTCTAGTGCCACTGTGGTTCTCAGCCCTGAGTGTGAACTTCACTGTTCACAGGTTGAATAAGTTGAGTAAAAAGAAATATTCGTATAAAAAAAGAAAAAAGAAAAGAGAAGAAGCAAAAGAAAAGAAATGGATATTGAAAATCTTGAGGTTCGAATTCAACTCATCAGGGGGATCTGAATATCTCTGCCGGGGCTATAGACGCCTGGCTGGCAGTAGAGCTATGTTCAGGAGGATCACAGTGATAACCTCGTCGGGGCTATGAACGTCTGACTGGCAGCGAGGCTCTATCCAGGTTACTTTTAGGGTCAGAATCTTTACGTAGCCTGTTCATACCAAGTCTGGTTCTTTGCAACTGAAGGTAGGTAAGATATGCACCTACACACACTTGGACCCTGGTATAGGAATGTCTGAATGGCTGGGAGTTTCTTTGCTTTAACTTAGGGTGACGGCTAGGTACTTGAGTTGAAACCAGAGTTCTGGGTTCTTGATTCTAGTTTGTCATCGAAATGCTCAGGAGCATTTCCCCAGCAGAGTCGCCATTTGTTGTGCAGTTTTTGCACACACGCCCCACTTGGAGTGGGGACCCCCTTTTTTTTTTTGTGTCTTTGACCTTTGATTTTATTGGATTTATCATTTTGGGGTCTTGACATGTTGGTTTTGCTGGCTTTGCCCTTGCCTTGGGGTTGCAATTGATTGAAATTGAGGTTTTGGCCAAGTCCGGGTTTTCACCTAGATCCGGGATTTTCCGCCTCTGGCGGATTTTTCCGGCCCTGGTTCCTTGTTCGTCTCTTGCCGGATTCTCCGATTCCGGGTTTTTGCCTAACTTCGGGATTTTCCAGTCTAGTCGGATTTTCCCGGATTCCGTCAAAGTCTCGATCTTCCTGATTTCCCCGGTTTCTGCATTTCTGCGGAATCCGTGTCTCCGTGCATTCTGGGATTCTCCGAAATTCCACTTGGCGCTCGGGTTTCCGGACTTGTCAGAAACGTCTTTTCGCACATTAATGGCTGAGGTACCTTGGTTCAGACGGGTATAAGGGCGGATTTAGGGCATTTTCTGATTCATTCCAACTTCGATTGCTTCCTTGTTTTCTGCTCTGGCGATTCAGAACTTTCGTTTGAGCTTTGAGGATTGATCTTGGTTTGTTTGCGCGTGAATTACTTGAGTGTTGCTGCCAGTATCTCATTGCTTGGACGTGTTTGTCATGTGGTTGACTTTCTGAGCTCGGATTTCTGCCCGTTTTGATCCATGGTATGTATTTGTTGCCCTTCCATTTGCTTGCATGGTGATTTGAGGTTTTCTCGTACTGGGCATTGTTGAATTTTGGGGTCGGCCCGTGTTTTGGTTTTGGGTTTCGTATTTATCCAGTCGGGTTGATCCGTTTTTTATTGAGGCCCATCTCTTGTGCCCTATGAGTTTCGTTTGTCCGCTTGATTGCATATTTACACGTTGGACAGAATTCTGGGTCGTATTGTTTGTTTGTTTTGGGCACGGAATGTGTTACCATGCGAATTTAGGGTTTCCTTGGTGTTTCGGTTAGCGCGATGATTTGATCTTGTGTTTGAATGACTTTCGCCCCGTTTCGTGTTGGCTTCCCCGTCCCGTGAGGATTAGAGGGCGTTTGGGTAAATCTTGAACTGATATTTTCCAACCCCAAAGCTTGCTCTGGTTTTAATGGCGGAATTCTGGTTATTTGATTTAGGGCATCGTCTTTTAGCATGAGGATCCTTCCTTTGAAGCGCTTTTGAGAGTTGGAACCCTTTGTATATTCGAGTCTGGTGATTGTCGTCGGTTTTGGGTTCGTTTGAGCTTAGGTAGTGGAGATCTGGTAATTGTTCAGGTTTTGCTACACGTTTTGCCGTTTTTCGGGTTTCCGAGGTCGTCGCAGAATTTCCTTGCTCCCGGATTTTCCCGGTTTCCGCTTATTCCGCGGACGAGGTTAGTTCTTGACGTAATTTATACTGTCCACGAAAATCCGTTCCGCCCGGATTTTTCCGGATTTCCTGTCTGATTGCATTCTTTTGTATATTTCGATGATAGGATTGATGGAATGATTGTTAATGCCTATTTCTTGATTGCCAAAGAGTAAAATTAGTGATTTTCCTTTGATTTCCGAACATATTAATGATTTACATGGCTAATAGTGCTTTGGCAGCAGAAATCCGTCTGGGTCGGATTTCTCCGAAATTCTGCCCCGACAGTATTTTCCCGGTTTACCTGATTTTCCCAGATTATTTGATTTCTTCGGATCTCGGAAGATTGGCAATTGGCATTTGGTTTTAATGGATCTATATGATGTGTGCTAACCTTTGGGATTGACATGAACTTAATGGTTGAATTTTAATGACAATTCTGGGATGTGCAGGCTGAATCAAGCAAAGCTACTGCTGGGAAGTCCAAAGGTGGTGCAGGGGCATCTACAGTTTCTGAGGCAGAAAGATTGAGATTAGACATGAAGAGTCAGGTCCTAGAGAGTAAGATATCCTCTATGTGGGCAGATGTGTCCGATACCAACGTTGGTGCCTGGCGTTAAGAAGAATTTAAACAGAGAACAGCTGAGAAGGACCAGTCGGCATTGAGGCAGGGGATGATGAACTCAGGGTTGGTACATGTGGCAGGGTTCCCTCCAGCAGTCCAGTGCTACGAGCTGATTTTGGAGTGTGCTAGGCAGTACGCTTTTGACACACAGATGGTAGTTAGCACTGAGGGACGAGTGTTGGCAAACTTCAGTCCAGCCTCCATTGCCCGGGCCTTCAGCATGCCGGATCTCCCCTCGGTCTGCGCCCTAAACATTGACACTGCTCGCACCTATTATGAGAACGAGCCAGTTAAGGCTCAACAGCTTATCAACTCATGGCTTGAGAAGCCTAAGTCTCACCACTCCAAATTGCCCAAACAGTTGCACAGGGTGAAGTTCAGGCCGGATATTTATGATGCCATCACACTGTTGAGCAGGGTGGCTGGACTCAAAATTGTCGGGGTATTGGAAAATTAGATGGTCCATGTGATCACCAAGATAGGCCAAGGAACGAATTACCACTGGGCAGGACTTATCAGTGCAGAAATAGATAAGCAATTAAGAAATGTTTTGGAGGGAAAGAAATTTACCATGTCCTCCTATGTCATATATGTGCTGGCCATCTCCTATCCTTACAAGGGACTGACTCCGGCGGGAACCATTGGACAAGATATTATCTATGAAGTCTATCCGGAATTGCACCTCGGACACGGAGATTATAGGAGGGCCAATGATGCCTTCACCATTCACATTACCCGGACCCTTCAGAATGCGATGCACATCAGATTGTCCGATGGGGCAAAAGGACTGATTAAGAATTACGGGGCCTGGTTCATCCAGTTCCCCACTTTCACTTATCTCCGGATTGATGGATGCCTCGTTGCTCCCTACAGATTGCCCAGGTATCCCACTGACCACATAGTGCTACTGGAGGTCGTAAGACAAATTTGTGAGTTCGATACGGTGGTCAAGAGGGAGAAACATAAAACTGGTTTTGGAGGTGACTTCCCTCTTGGGATTGGCATGGATGTGATGTGCCCTTCCATTCAATCAGCTCACACTGCAGATGAGGAATTGGCCGCCTATGGATTCTCTTTCCATTCAAAGAGAATGAATTTTGACATCACCGGGGGGCACAGAAAAGGGCTACCCGGGAATACAGGCACAAAGAGGACTTGGA